>BSBK01010200.1:15000-255424 GCA_027943335.1 Chamaecyparis obtusa | reverse complement strand
CATTATCTCATGATTTCGTATAATATATGGATATATTATGGACTAAAATTATCTTTTAATCATACTAATGTTTATCATCACCACTTAAATTAAAATAAATTATATAACTAATTATCGTAATTATCCTCTAGACAATAAATAAATAATTTTAGTTATTTATGTAATTAACAATATATTTCTTCTAATAATAATCAAATAAGTTAAGATCATTTATTAAATTAATTAATCCTTCTTTTATTTAAAATCAGAGAAGAAAATATACAAAATATTTATTTTATACCACCATTGGATTCATCAAAACCTAAATAAATGTTACCATTTATTTGATTTACTTTACTTTTATTTCGCGAGCAATTATAATTGATAAACTTGATTAGTGTGAAGTAGAAATTAAAAAATGCTATACCTATCTAGGATTGACTACCAAAGTGTGTATTGTGGTTTTTCTATAATTTCCATCTCCCTAATTATAACACCTCTTACATAAATAAAAAATACTTTATCTTCTTCTTTGAAAGAACCATATACTCCCACAACATCATTCTTTTTGGCATTTCCACGTTTATTCTTATTGTTATCCTCCTATAAATAATTCTACTCATTTGTTTCATTAGGTTGGTCTCAACTTCATAGTCTAGGATAAGCATTGTGACTAGAACTTATATCTTTGAGTTAGTCTAACTTTCTTTTCATCAATCTTCTAATCGTTTCCAATGATTCATTATTATAAAATTAGAAAGGATTAATGTGTTTCGTTCTTTTAGTAGTAAGTTTATTTTTGTTATGTTGAATTCAATTGATTTAAAAATAGCTGAGAACCCTTTTAGGGGGTGTCTCTTCTTTGATTGGTAATGGATCTTTCTATTTTAAAATCTAAAAACATGCAAATTATTGTTATTTTTTTATTTAAATAAATCTATTTCATGCTCTTTTAAAAAATGATTATAGTTTCTTAAATAGCGATGAACTATTATATCATAAACATTTTATTATTTTATAATCTAAATTAATAATTAGTTGAATACCACTTGCACTATTACTAGAGTTTCACTAGATTTCTTCTCTCCCTCTTGAGGACATCAGGATGGATAAGGCTCTCACTTTTGTCACTCCTAGTCTCTTTGACTTTTAAAGATAAGAATGTAAATGGGGGACAGATTTTCCCTTCCAAGCCACCCTTTTCTTCTTTTCATCTAGGTTTAGATTTTCTCTTGGGTAACCCAAAACTATAAAGTTACTTGAATTGGAGTTAACCATATCTATATTTTGTGGCAAAAGACTCTTAGATGGAGCTCCTAAGGAAGTAACTCCTTTTCTTGTTTTGTGGTGAATTGAAGATTCTATCCCTAAGTTATATATTTTGTAGAATCCTCATGATAGGACATCCTTTGAACATTGCTTTAGTTTCTTAGATTTTCCTTTTCTTGGCCCTATTTGTTCATTTGTACTTTGGACCAAATGTAATTATAATTTGTGGGCATGCCTTCATATTGAACTCCTTTTTGTGTTTAGAAATTCTACATTACTCTTTATAATATTATTAAATATAAAATATTCATTAAAAATTACAAATGTCAATTACTTTTTCACATATCATAACTATTTTTAATATTTTTGTTATTAGTTTATCTTTAATGACTTGTTATCCCATAGATACTCTTAAATCATATAAATATTTCAACTTTGATAGTAATATTTGATATTACAAGTCTGGTATAAACTATGTGTTAAAATATGATAATACAATAGTAATATGGTGCAGCAAAAGAAATGTGTAATTACATTCTCATCTATATATGACAAGAAAAATAATATGCAATGAAATAAATTGCACATAAGAGGAAACATGTACAAATTATTGACAACACTACCATGAATTCCTTTTCCTTCAAGGAGCGGCTGGACACCAATTTGCTTGATTCATTGTTATTTTAGTTTATTTAAATGCATCCAATGGTTTCATTTACCCATCTAAGAGCTCTAAACATTTTGAGATATATCATTCACATTGCAACAATTGAACCGATACATTAAAAATGAATCTAGACCTGTATGGACATCCATGAAAGATATGTACACTTAACGTCATTTTTAATTTTCACACACATCTCTATCAATTGATGTAAAAGAACAAATCCTCTAAAGCCAATATTAAGATATTAATTCACTATAAATGACAAATATCTTTTAAATTATCTCATAAAATAAATAAAAATGACATATATCTTTTAAATTATTTCATATAATAAATAAATCCCTAAGGCAAACTTTTAGGAGGATGCCTTTACTTTGGATTGAACGTTACACACAGAATAACAATAAGTGGATTGTCTTTCCATCGTTTTCATTGAACAATCCGCTCATCCTCTAAGCACTTCTTATTGTAAGATACTTATTCATAATTCTATTGCAATCAGAGAAAAATATTATTTAAGCCCTGAATTGTGTGATGCCACGTTCTAACCACCTCCTTAATTTTCCCTCTGAACAGTTGTAGCAGTGCGACAAATTATCTGCAGTCTTTCAACTGAACACATACCAACACAGTCAGCCACATGTAAGGATAAAAATGAAAATATGAATATTTGCTAAATACGCATGCAAAAACAATTGCGAAGTAAGACGTAACTGCAATGGTGCATTGTAATGACCCTTACTATAAACACCACTGAAACCCTCAAACTGAACTTAGGAATTTTGTCAGACACTTGGCATGTAACTGAATGGAGCTGTGAATAGGGTGAATTGTTGTGCAACAAATCCACTCTTATGCAATAAACAGTGCCAAAATAGAGAGATATATATATAAATGTGTGCCCAAAAAGGAGTCAATTACAATTTTAGAATTTTGACAACTTTCAGATTTGATATTTTTAGAATATATGGACTATGTGTCTAATGCGTATATGCATATGAATATAGATTGATGACAATATGTAAACCCCCATAAATGCAGTCCTATTAATGCATGTAATCTGGTTACAACAACTGATTTAATAGACTGAACTGAACACATACATCAATGACTGGGTTACAACATCAAATTTTAGTGAACTGTCCAACTATGCAATTCTGATTACAATATATCAAACCCTTGACAATGCAATGCTATGATATGGACCATAATCCAGTTCAGATTGGATAATATATGACTGATATTACAACAGCAATTAATGACTGATAATATTAAATTGATGCAATGACAGTACTGACTGTTCAAACTACTAATATGCAATGCTTTGACATTCAAAAACCTCAAAATGTGCACCTGGAAATAATCCGAATGGCCCTGATCTGAATGCTGAATCAAAACCCGCAAGATGCCTCCTCAAATGTCTCCAAACTGCTATGTTATGGTCTGCCAGTCCTGGCCGTACCAGGCCGTACAGGTACAGCTCCCCTAGAAAATAATGGCAAGGTTCTTAGGGCCCCAAAAAGGTATTAAAGGGGGCGCCTAGGGTTAGGTTATGACCTCCCAAAAGCATAAAAATGTTCTCCAATAGGTTGAGAAGATATGAGCAAATATTTGGTTCCAAACCCTGAGATGACAATTCTGAAAATGAGCCAAATTTGTCTTCAAACCCTTTCCAAATGCTTCACCAATGCTAGGGTAAATCTGAAACCCTTATTCCAACTAAAATAAACCCTTCAAATAATTTCTCAATGAAGTGCCAATGAGATGGCTGAATACCAACTCCAAATATGCAACCCTTCAGTAGATATTTCACTACCTCAGTTATGCCAATCCAAGGGAGTGATCGTTCCCAAAGATCGAATAGTATTTGCAGATCCAAAGACCACAAATGGCTTCACAATGAAGAAGTAGAAGAAATCCAAAATCCAAGCATGTCCAAATGAGAGGCCCAACCCTCTATTTATTCACTTTTTTTGAGAAGTTGCTAAGGACTTCTAGAAGTATCCTTTATAAAATCATATTATAATGCACTTTATAATAAAGTAACTTTATATTATAAAAAGTGCAATCTCAACTTAAAATTATAACGTATGGGCCCCACAAAACACAAAATAATAAAATATAATCTCTTAACACTTCTCCAAGAGCAAATATGACCATCTGATCCGTAAAGATGACTCTCTCTCCAAACCATTTGCCTACAAGAGTTGATGATAGGCAAATCCATCCTGAAAGCACATGTCTCTAGAAAGGGGACATGACAGTCCGCCCCTCCAAAAATTGCTTGTCCTCAAGCCATCTCAAAGCTGGATGCTGCAAAATCTCCTCAGACTCCCAAGTGGCATCCTCAACAGGAAGATCTCTCCACTTCACCAAATACTCCCTGATAACTCTCCTACGAAGCTGTTTCTCCTTGCTATCCAAGATGGACTTTGGCACCAAAACCAACTTCCCCTCGTCATCCAAGGGTGGTAACACTGTAGAAGGCACAACATGCTGACCTAACGCCTTCTTGAGGCATGACACATGAAATACATTGTGCACTCTACTATCAGCTGGAAGCTCAAGCTCATAAGCCAACTCTCCAACACGCCTAATGATCCTGAAAGGCCCATAGTATCTCGGCTTAAGCTTCTCCGACCCACTCTTCTTGAGAGTAGATTGTTTGTATGGCTGAAGCATGAGGTAAACCATATCACCAACCTCAAAGCTCCTCTCAATCTGCCTCTAATCTGCATACTGCTTATACTGATTCTGTGCCCTAGCCATGTTATCCTTGAGAGAATCAATGATGTCCTTGCTCTCCCGAAGCAAATCACCGGCACGTGGAACTCGCACATCTGACATCAGCAAATCAAGAAAGCTAGGTGCATCATACCCATATAAGGATCTGAAAGGTGACATCTGAATCGACATGTGATATGTGGTATTGTAACAATACTCACACAAATATATCCATCTCACCCATGCCTTCTACTGACCAGCCACATAGTTCCTCAAATAGCCCTCCACCCACTTATTGACTATCTCTATCTGTCCATCCGTCTGCGGGTGATAACTAGTGCTAGGTGTAAGCTCAGTTCCACAAAGTCTGAATACCTCCTACCAAAAATGACTTAGGAACCTGCTGTCTCTGTCACTCACTATACTGCGAGGTATCCCATGTAGTCTGAAGACCTCTCTGAAGAAGACCTCAGCTACCTGTGCTGCTGTATAAGTAGTAGTGATGGGAAAGAAGTGTGCATACTTCGTCAGTCTATCCACTACTACATAAATGCAATCCCGACCTTGGGCCTTGGGCAAGCCCGTAATGAAATCCATGGATATGCACTCCCACTTCTGATCTGGAATGGGAAGTGGCTGTAGGAGCCCGGCAGGAAAGGTGTGCTCATGTTTGTTCTGCTGACAAACAGGGCACTCACGAACATACTGCAATACATCTGACTTCAGCCCTTTCCAAGTGAACTGCTCCTGAACCTGTCTATAAGTCTTGAAGTACCTGGGGTGACCAGCTGTAGGTGAATCATGAAGTTCTCTCAATATAGACTGCTTCACCTTCGATCCTGGTACTAGAAATATCCTACTCTTGTAGATGATCAAATCATCTACCAATGTATACCGGATATCAACAACTGACCCGTCCACTATCCCTGACGCCCATGGATCTCTAGCATACTCTGCTACTATCATATGTCGCCAATCCTCTGATATCTCAATCAATGCGCTGAGATGTGGTCTACATGACAATGCATCTGCTACCACATTCTGAGTCCCTCTCACATATGATATGTCAAAATCATAAGCCTGTAGCTTACTCACCCACTTCTGCTGCCTATCATTGAGATCTCTCTGACTAAGGAAATGCTTCAAACTATTGTGGTCAGTTTTAATGCAAAACTTACCACCCACAAGATACTGTCTAAACTTAGCCAATCATGCATGATGGCTAACATCTCCTTGTCATAAATGTTGAAAGATCTCTCAGGTCCACAGAGTTTTCTGCTCTCATATGCAATAGGGTGCTTGTCCTGCATCAACACAACACCTATACCATCTCTGGAAGCATCACATTGAAGCTCAAATGGCTTCAAGAAATCAGGCAAAGCTAACACTGGACATGAAGTCATGATCTCGTTGAACCTGTCAAAGCAAGCCTACACCTCTGGTGTCCAAACAAATGCCCCCTTCTTCAGTAAATCTGTCATAGGGGCTGCATGACATGAATAACCGCTCATGAATCTACGGTAGAAGCCACATAGGCCTAGGAACCCTCTCAACTGTGTCAGGTTCGCTGGATTAGGCCACTCTACTATAGCGCAGATCTTATCAGGATCCATCCGTACTCCCTCTGCACTGATAATGTGTCTTAAATACAAGAGCTCCGTCATACCCAGATCACACTTGGACTCCTTGGCATACAAGGACTCTGTCTGCAATATACTCAACACAGTCTCCAAGTGTGCTACATGCTCCTGCCAAGTCTGACTATACACCAAGATATCATCAAAGAAAACCAATACAAATCTCCTCAGCTGATGATGGAAGACCTTATTCATTGTAGACTAAAAAGTAGCTGGCGCATTGGTCAACCCAAATGGCATGATCACAAACTCAAAGTGTCCACAATGGCATCTGAATGCAGTCTTCTCTATATCCTGCTCTCGGACCCTGATCTGATGGTATCCTGATCTCAAGTCTATCTTGCTGAAATAGCAAGCCCCATGAAGCTCATCTATCAACTCATCAATCCATGGAATAGGATATCTATTCTTAATCGTCCTCTTGTTCAGCGCCCTATAATCAATGCACATGCGTAGAGAACCATCCTTCTTCTTCACCAACACTACTGAAGAAGCAAAAGGAGACTTACTTGGTCTAATGTGCCCCATCTCAAGCAGCTCCTTGATGGTTTTCTCTATCTCATCCTTGAGCCTCCTAGGATGTCTGTATGGTGTGATCATCACGGGTTTAGCACCCTCCTCTAGCTCAATGATGTGCTCAATACCACGGTCAGGTGGTGCACCAGGTGGAATGTCACCGAACACCCTATCATACCGCTCTCTCAACCTCTGAATATCAGAGTGATATTCTGTCATCTGATGCTCCTCCTGTGTAGGCATGAGAGTACACATGGCTGTCCACCCAACGCCATCGTGTCTAACCAACCTCTCCATACATCTGAAAGAAATAGTTCTGATATCACTATTTCTGATAGCCCTCAAGACATGCTGCCTATCATCTGCCTCAAACTTGATCTCCATGTCCCTGAGTCTAAAAGTGACCTCGCCTAATGAATGTAACCATGTCATTCCCAACACAATATCTAGGTCACCCATATTGACCACATGGTAATCCGCCTTGAACTCATAATTGTTCAAGCGGAGAGGCATGTCTCTGATCATCCTGTTACACTTAAGAGTGTAACCATCTGCAACCTGAACTCAGAGTCCCTCAAACTCCTCAGTCACAATGCCACGACACTCAACCAAACGTGCATCAATAAAATTGTGTGTAGCACCTGTGTCAACTAGGGTAATCACCTTCTGTCCTGCTAGAACTCTGCGCAATCTAAAGGACCCCTCCTGCTAAATACTGGATAAGCGTGCCTGCTACAACTATAACTCTGAGTCAACCTTAGGCTCTGAAGCCTCTGCCTCTACCTCCAGCTCTGTGTCACTGTGCTCATCCTCATGTGTAGTGCTGTCTGAATGTGAGTCCTCATAGTACGCCCACATAACTCTGTTGGCCTTTCCCTTAGGCCTCAAAGGGAAGTCATGATCCCTATCGTATGGACCTTTGCAATAGAAGCATAGCTTCTTCCTGCGTAGGTCATTAAGTGCCTCATTATCCAAGGGTGGAGTGGATTTCCCCTTGGTATCAACCTTCTTCCCCTTCCCCTTATCAAACTTCTTACTATCTCTGAATGAAGTAGAACTCCTAGGGGTAAATCTGCTAGAAGGTGCGGTAAGCTCCATACTACGAGCTTTCCTCATGGCCTCCTGTAGTGATGATGGATCAAATGCCTTGATCCAACCCTTGAGGGGTTCAGAAAATCCCTTAGTGAACAATATGACCAAGCGCCTCTCTGAAACATCCTGCACCATAACTGATAGTTGCTGAAACTCACTGATATACATCTCCAAACTACCTGTCTGTCTCAGTTGTGCAAGATCACGGAAGAATATCTCAGGATCCTTCCTGTCAAACCTCTCTACCAATCTGTCTACGAAGTCCTGATATGAAGTCACCTGGTTATGCTGCAAAGTCACCATACCATGTGACCACCAGTCATGAGCTGCACCCTCCAAATGCAATGTGGCGTATCTGATGGCATCTATCTCTGACATGGGTCTCAAAGCCAAGAAGGTATCTAGCTTATGTATCCATGCCTGTGCAGTCATCTGTCCACTACCATCAAAGGAAGGTAAAGTGAGTTTGCTAGCAATTCACTGTAACTCACTGTCATAACCTCTAGGTCTCCTGCTCTGCCATGCACTCCTCATGTGCTCTCTCCTCTGATTCAGGTAATGATCAAAATTAAGTAGCTCCCGTACATGTGCTGGTAGTACCTACCACTCTGCGGTAGCAGCTCTGAGATCGTCCTGAAAGTCATCTTGTACATCTCCCTCTCCTGCCTCCTGGGCCTCCTCTCTAAGGAAGGTGGGACGAGTAGGCCTATCTGCTGTCCAAGACCTGTGTCTAGGAGCACCCTGTGAACCAGCTACACTCCTATTATCATGATCTGGAGTGCCTCTTCCTTGCTCCTGAGCCATGGGTAGAGCTAATCTCTCCATCGTAGTGTACAAAGCTCGAAGTGTCTGAGCTATCTCCTGCTGCCCAGTAGTCATGGCCCGAAAGAATTCCCTCTCATCATCAGGGATTCTAGGTGGACTCTATGATTGTCTCTCACCCATGGTAAGAGTGTCTCTGAACTCCTGTTCACCCTCTAGTGCTGCTCTTCTGCGTGTGTAGTACCTGTGATGCCCCAAATGTGACGGATGCATATATGTTTCTCACCCAATAGGATGGCAAGAACACCGCTCTGATACCACTATAATGACCCTTACTATAAACGCCACTGAAACCCTCAAACTGAACTTAGGAATTTTGTCAAACACTTGGCATGCAACTGAATGGAGCTGCGAATAGGGTGAATTGTTGTGCAACAAATCCACTCTTATGCAATAAACAATGCCAAAATAGAGATATATATATATATATAAATGTGTGCCCAAAAAGGAGTCAATTACAATTTCAAAATTTTGACAACTTTTAGATTTGATATTTTTAGAATATATGGACTGTGTGTCTAATGCGTATGCATATGAATATAGATTGATGACAATATATAAACCCCCATAAATGCAGTCCTATTAATGCATGCAATCTGGTTACAACAACTGATTTAATGGACTGAACTGAACACATACATCAATGACTGGGTTACAACATCAGATTTTAGTGAACTGTCCAACTATGCAATTCTGATTACAATATATCAAACCCTTGACAATGCAATGCTATGATATGGACCATAATCCAGTTCAGATTGGATAATAGATGACTGATATTACAATAGCAATTAATAACTGATAATATTAAATTGATGCAATGACAGTACTGACTGTTCAAACTACCAATATGCAATGCTTTGACATTCAAAAACCTCAAAACGTGCACCTGGAAATAATCTGAATGGCCCTGATTTGAATGTTGAATCAAAACCCGCAAGATGCCTCCACAAATGTCTCCAAACTGCTGTGTTATGGTCTGCCAGTCCTGGCCGTACCAGGCCGTACAGGTACAAATCCCCTAGAAAATAATGGCAAGGTTTTTAGGGCCCCAAAAAGGTATTAAAGGGGGCACCTAGGGTTAGGTTATGACCTCCCAAAAGCATAAAAATATTCTCCAATAGGTTGAGAAGATATGAGCAAATATTTGGTTCCAAACCCTGAGATGACAATTCTGAAAATGAGCCAAATTTGTCTTCAAACCCTCGCCAAATGCTTCACCAATGCTAGGCTAAATCTGAAACCCTTATTCCAACTAAAATAAACCCTTCAAACAATTTCTCAATGAAGTGCCAATGAGATGGCTGAATACCAACTCCAAATATGCAACCCTTCAGTAGATATTTTACTACCTCAGTTATGCCAATCCAAGGGAGTGATCATTCCCAAAGATTGAATAGTATTTGCAGATCCAAAAACCACAAATGGCTTCACAATGAAGAAGTAGAAGAAATCCAAAATCCAAGCATGTCCAAATGAGAGGCCCAGCCCTCTATTTATTCACTTTTTTTGAGAAGTTGCTAAGGACTTCTAGAAGTATCCTTTATAAAATTATATTATAATGCACTTTATAATAAAGTAACTTTATATTATAAAAAGTGCAATCTCAACTTAAAATTATAACATATGGGCCCCACAAAACATAAAATAATAAAATATAATCTCTTAACACTTCTCAAAGAGCAAATATGACCATCTGATCCGCAAAGATGACTCTCTCTCCAAACCATTTGCCTACGAGAGTCGATGATAGGCAAATCCATCCTGAAAGCACATGTCTCTAGAAAGGGGACATGACATGCATGCATGGCTATTTCGTTGCAATAATGCATTTGTGTTAATCCATTCATCTTTTGTGAGTTTAACTAAGACATTTTAAACAGGGAAGCGTAGTACTCATTATTTTTCTGCTCCAAAACTAAAATAAATGAAATTGGTTTGTCCCTTAACCCTTCCTTACAAGACAACATTTTGCAATGGCCGTGTTGATAATGTTACCAATGCAACGTTTGGCAGAGGTTTCCTTTTTGAGGTGTCCTTCGTTGAAAGCTCTTCATCCATTAATAAATGAGAGACGCGTAGAGGATTGTTACGTTGGAATGCAATTGCACCCTGTTCTTAATGTTAGGTCTGAATGTTGGTTTTCTTGTTTCTCGAGCTATGGTTAATTTGTGTTGGGAAAGATAATCTATTTCCTTGAAAGCTCTTCAATTCTATTAAAAAATGAGAGACGCGGTAGGGGATTTGCTATGTTTGAACGAAACTATTCACAATCCTAGATTTGATTATAATGAAATGGATAATTCTAGTTTTCAATTCACTTGAATGCATTGTGCATTCATTCCATGTTTGCAGTTTTGACCAGTGCAACAGACCGCGTCTGGAGTAGCTGTATTTCCTTGATGTCGCTCAGAAATTACTAGGAAGGAGATCTCCGTATCTTGCACGACACTCCTCTTGGCCTCTATATAACTCTCATTGCACCATTCAAGGTAAACATAATCATTTCCCATTCTAAATTAATCGCCTTCTATTCACCGCTACATCATCTTTATTTGCTGTTCCAATTGCAGACGATAAGCAATTCATCGTCATCATGCAGAGAACAACTCTCAAAGTCCAGAGAATTCACGCTGCTCAGCATGAACAACAGATAAGGACATCGCTCACTGCTCTACATGGAGTCGGGAACGTTCATGTTGATATTCAACAGAGAAAAGTTGTTGTAACGCATGATCTAAATTCACCGCACCAAGATGCTTTTGGTATATATTGATGCCATGTTACACCAGTAATTGAATTGTTACTTCGTTTTCTTTAACCTGATTTATATTTCCAATTTTTTTTGCAGTTGAAGCGCTGCGAACGATTAACTTGAACGCTTGCATTGAGCAGAGCACAAAGTTGTAAGAAATCAAGATAAATTCCACCGTGGAAGGCAGAAATCCGCAGACATTACCCAGCATTTGACAATTTCAAATTAGAAAAAATTCCTTATGTTTTCCTTCAGTTGAGGCATTTTGTTTAGTTTTTCTAGCTTCATAGATATTATATGTCATTGATTCTAAGAAGATAGTGATCAAGTACTTGTTCTCTTGGTCCTTATTCTTTGAGTAATATGTAAATTCACGGTGATTATATTTTTTCAATATTAAAGTGTGGTATGCCTTTCATTAAGACGAATGAATTGAATTTTTATATGTTTTGGTATAGATATTTTTCAATATTTTTTTGGTGTGATATTTTAATTAGAAAAAGTTTTTGATAGTTGTTAATTTATGAAATGAGTTTATTCAATTTATTCATTTGTTTATCTAACATTTCTAAGTATTTTAAAGTATATCATTTACAATCTGATGTTTCAATTGGTGCACTATGAAAGAATTCAGATTTACATATTGAAGACTGTTATTTTTATTTTCTGAATACATTTCTATAGATCAATCTACTATAAAATATTCCTCTATAAAATCATTATATATTCTTCGAAAACTGTTTCATAAAAATAGATAGACTCAAACGCATAAACTTTCACTAGGATATATGAACAATCCACATAAAATAACAATAAGAATGTGTGACTTAAGATACTTAATCATAATTCCATACAAATCTAAAAAAGTAAAATTGTCCACACATATGCCGAGGTTGTAAACATAACTGAATCCTAGACTAGAAGTGTTAAATAATCAAAGTTAACTTACTTTTTCTAAGCTTAATTTTTTCTTTAATATTAGAATATGTAAGATTTTAATGAGATCAATAAAATCTATATAAAAAAAATGACTAAACTATTAAATCGGCAACATTAGAACCTGTGTCTCCCCACAAATTTTATTCCCAAACACACAACTAAAGATAGGTGAAACAACTAAAGATAGGTGAAACGCACAAGCCCCCATTTTTTTTTTAATGTGGTATTGGATTACCAAGTACTCTCCCTACGATATAGCCAAGATATATAATTCTTCTACATCGCACACATGCAAGCTAACGAAAGAGCAATGACGCATACATGACTGTTTCGTTGCAATAACTTCAAAATGCCTTGGCAGAATTTTATTTCAAAACCAAAATGCATTTATGCTAATCCATTCTTCTTTTGTGGGTTTAAAGACATTTTAAGTAGGGAAGAGTAGTTCTCACTGTTTTTCTTCTCCAGGGCTTGGAAAGAACCCTATAAAATAAATGAAATTGATTTGTTCCTTATGCACAACATTTTGCAATAGCCATGTTCATGCCGTTGATTTACTATCTGCTTTCCAATACAATGGGCAGCCTTTGAAAGAGCTTTCCTTTTCGATCTACTAGTATAAGACTATCGTGTTAAGAGAAAAAATTGGTAGAGTCAAGCAGTATTTCTTATTCTTATTAGTCATGGGGAATAGTATCCCTTTCCTTGAAATATCTTCAGTTATTAAATAAGAGAAATTTGCAGAGGATTTGTTATGTTGGGACGCAATTGCACTCTCATGAAATTGGTCATGGTGATTTGTATTCTCTTTCCTTAAAATTTCTACATTTGATAATAAATGAGGGACGCGTAGAGGATTTGTTACGTTGGAATGCATTGTGCATTCATTCAATGTTTGTAGTTGTCGGTGCAATAGGTCGCGCTGAGACGTAACTGTCTTTCCTTGAATTTCAGGCCGTTTATAAATTAGAACATGATTGGCTTCATTGGTTCAGAAATTAGAAGGGTATTTGAATGAAAGTTCCGCCTCATTCTTCGTTACCAATTTTGAATTTTTCAAATTTCAAATTAAACTTCCCATTTTCCTACCTTTTCCTCGCACGAAGGCATCCAAGATTTTAAGGTAGTCCGGAGGCAACTTAATTGACAAGGTCGAATAACTGTTATGTTTTTGTCAAGGTGACCTCTAACATTTTCTCACTTTTTGTTTTCTTAATTCATTTCATATGTACCAATAATCACTCATTTTATGTACTAGTAGTTGATCATTTTTTATCTTTTTTTGTTCATGATTGGTCCCTTTGTGCACCACTCTAGAGATTTATGGAACGCTATTACAATATTTGTGGACAAATACAAGAACTGGTGGCTTTGAGTGAGTGGGTATTGGTAAATTAGGAGTCCATTTCTAAGCGCCACTTTGAAATAGTCGCTTTTTGACCATTTACTGCTTGATGGTCTCTACAATGGAGATTTAACATTGGAACCAGACATCCAAGTATTAGGTGTTACAAATCTTGGCCATGGTGCTAAGAAAAATAATTGATATAGAATAGACATATCAGATGAAGTTTACAAACACAAAGAATCACTATTTAAAAAATACAATCAGTGTATAACTTGAAGAGAAATTATGGTTGGATCAATTATACATGTGAGAGACTATAAGTATCCTTATCAAGGAGTTCACAGTGAGTGAATCAAATAATCAATTTTGAATAAAGATAACCAAAATATCTTCAATTCTTTCATTTTTATGCTAATCTTTTTATTGTTATATATATATATATATATATATATATATATATATATATATATAGATATATATATATATATATATATATATATATATATATATATATATATATATATAAGGATTGTAATTACAATCCTAGAGGTTGTGTGGACAAGCCAAGAAATAATAGGAAATCCAATCTTCCTATGTCTATTACAAGAGGATTCTATGAAACAAACTATACTAGAGTCATCTGATTTGCATGGAGACAAATCACATTATAACAACTAGAAGGATGACTCCAAAAAAATACCATTTGGAATGAATTCAATCCAAAGTAGGAAAGAAGCATCAATCATAATCACCCCTATAAAAAATTTGAATCCATTCCAAACAAGATGGACTATTGAGGGTAGTGTAACTATGGAGAAAGAAATTCATATATATAACAATAATAGAGGAAGCATGCAAATATTCAACTTTGACATTATAGACAAAGAGGAAATCAATAATTAGTTTATGTGGCTAATTTTGGTCATTTCTGAGATTCCATTTCTTTTTGTCTATTTTTTTGGTAATTGTTGTTTTGTTTCATCCTTTTTGTTTGTTCACTCACTACTCATGAGACTCCAATTTTCTTCTACTTGATGGCTCTTGTGCAAAGGGTTCAAGTCCTATATCTCAAATTATTTAATAAAAAGATAATTACATTTGTGAAATACTAATTTTCTTTACAAAATATATGAGTATTTCTTTTAATTATATATACACTTATAATTATTTGAATAAACACATCTAACTATGTTCTATTCTTCATACAAAAATGAGAGATTTTTTACAACTTTTTGTTAAAATTACTTGAAAAGAAAGAAGGAAAATTTGGAGTATATAAATTACATGTTCTTTCAATTTTTTTTAATAAAAGATGAGCAATGCTCCGATTCAATGCTATGAACCAATGAGGTCACAAATGAGATACCTCATCCCCATTCAAACATTCAACAATAAAACACTAGCAAGGTTTGAATCTTGATGGCAAGAATAACAACACCACATCTTAACCATCACAATATGCCAATGCCAGCTGCATGTTCTTGTATTTGATTTACATATTAAAACACAATAAGTTCTTTGCACACTGTAATAAAGAATTAGCTCAGTCATATATGATAGCCAACTGAAAGAGAATGATATATACAGTATAAGACGGCTACAAGAAACTCCGCATAATTAACTTTAAATTTAATAATATATTGATACGAATAATAAAATTGACATATCACAAATTTCTTCTTGAAAATCAATGTCAAACTTACTATAAGTATTCTATTCGCCCATATCACTAAAGAGGATACATAATATCTTGGAAATTATTTCTTAAAAATAAAACATCCCAAAACACAAATTTTCACCGGGATGCCTTTATTCATAGTGGACATATAACACAAAATGACAGTAGAAATATATGAAGCCAGATACTTATAATTCCCTACTAATCAGATAAACATAGCTTTAAATCCCAAACGGCGATGGCACATTCTACTCTTCGTATGTTGCCCTCTCTCTAACTTTAGCATTGCTATATTTTTCCTTCAATTTTTCAACTGAACACAAAAAAAAAAACACAACCACATGTTAGAAAGTAAAAATAAGAAGATTGGGACAATACGTATGCAAAAATAGAGCAAGTAAAAATAACAGTATATCATGCCTATCTGTTCCTCGGAATTTGGGTCATGATCAACCGTAACTGTCTTCCCCGAAATAGCAACTCCTCTTACATTGCCAAGCAATTGCATCATCTCTTGTTTAGAAAGAGAACCGCACACTCCCTCAAGATCAATTGTTGAGCGCTGCCACTTCCCCATGATGATCTCTTTTGCAAATAATTCCTATATCTTTTTATTCTTCTTCTCCTTCAAACAATTCTCCTTTTTAATTCTTCTTCTCCCACAAACGATTGTACTTATAGCTTCACAGGGCCACGCCTATTTATAATGCAAAACAATGATTCTACTTAAATTTGATTGTTCATGGAATCCCTTGTTAATTTTCGGAGGAACGCCCAAGAAGTCACAAATAGACAAGTGAGAGACAAGCAGCTGCTAGTCACAAACAGGCTAGCTAAAAGTCGAAAGATGTGTGATGCGATGACTAGTTTAGTGGTCGAGCTTAACACGTGAGAGAAAATTGCAGCTTGTGAAATAGACGAGTAATAGAAAATTGCAGCATGCAAAAAGGACATTGGGATGACAAGCAACTGGGACGTCAATAAATTAATGGAATATTTAATGCAGCACAAGAAATTATAACAAGAAACTATGACCTCCAAGCACAAATTTGATGTTAAAAAATAGCAATGATAAGGCCAGACTAGGATTTTTTGCTTGAGACTGAATATTTGATAACATTTGCAATGATAAGGCCAGACTAATAAATGTCTTAATGCAAATACGTATATTACAAATTATAAATAACAATATAAAAAGGTTATTGGATGGATGGAAGGAAGGAATTAATTAAATTGCATATTACTGACTTTTGCCACTTTCTTGATAATTGTATTTTTATTGTTTGGAAGAAGATCACCATATCTTGTAGGACACTCCTAGGCTATATATGTTAATTCGTGAAGTGCTAGTACAAGCTATTTCGTTGTGTTTTCCTTCAAAATATTAACACTTCTTTTTGATGCAGCCATCCAAACAAAATCTCTTCTATTTTCTTTTATGGTCTCCACAAATCCCATTAAATTTTTTGATAAAGTTCCCACAAAGCTTGCTAATACATGGAGGCTTCTTACTTCAAACATACTCTTTTTGTAATGGCCAATAAATAATTAATTTTGGTTTTATCCAATTCCATTTTCCGATCCGTACTATAAACCACAAAACCCAAATGTACCAACTCTTCTTTCATGAAACTACACTTTTTTAAATGGGCCATTAACTTATCTTCTTTCTCCCTCTGCAAGCGTGCTCTAACATTCTCCATGTGCTCATCTCTTGTTTTACTAAATATCAGAAAGCAATCCAATTATACAATCATAAACTTACTAAGATTTGACTTCAAAACTTCACTCATGTCAACCTCATGAAAGTGCTTGGAGTATTCACCAATCCAAACAACATCACGAACCATTCATACAATCTGTGTGTGGGAAAATGTGACTAAGCTAAACACACTTCAATGAATCATTTCTTGATCTACTTGAGAAAAATGAAAGCAAGTAAAGCTATTTGAAAGGAGATCAAATTGACCTATTGCCTCCTAGTAGATTTGTGTTTGGGATGCTCTTAGATTCATTGCAAACCAGTGACATGAAACAAATCTAAATGAAGGATTTAACATGCATGTAGTATGAAATGCAAATTTATTTAATTATCAACTAGTGTTCATCCAATTAACAAAAACTAAATGTTCCTATGTGATTAACATGCAATGATGATAGAGAGACTAAGCTATGCTGAAACTATGATTAATCCATATTAAGCATGAAATAAGATGTTCCTATCAAATGTATGCAATCAAACTAAAACTACCAACTTCAATGCAAGAATAGCTCAAATGATTAGAAAATAAAATGACAGCATTACTTTAGCAAAAACTTGGATCCTTTGTGATGGAAATGAAGCCTTCTTATATAGAATTGAATTACAAAGGAACAACTAGGATTGATTGAGAATGAGTGGTAAAGATTGATTCAAAGATTCAGTCTTAATAGAAACTTTCCAAATCAACTGGAGAATTCAGTGGATGATTTATGGAAACTTCTAAAAGATTGTTGAGTCAATCAGATTGATTTTTTAGTTAACTGCTTTGTTCCCAATTTATAAGATTGAGTTGATCAAAAGTTTCCAAAACTGACTTTTGATGATGACATCAAAATGCATTTTAAGATTTTAATAATAAATTTAATGCATTTTCATCAAAAGTGGAGAGGTAATTAATTTAAATTCCTTTTGTAACTAATTGACAATTATTTTATTCATTTAAATAATATTTAGAATATTCATTAAATAAATAGTTGGAGATTTGATTTAATTCATTTATTTAATCAACATTTGAAACATTAATTAAATAAATAGTGAGAATTTAATATAATTTCCAATAATGCTTGAGATTTAGCAATTAATTAATTTTGTTGTTGATCTAGTGTAGAGATCAAAATTAGGTCGATTTGGTGAATTAGGCAGCCTTGGGTTAGGACTTAGGAGAATTGATCAAAATGAAGAATAAATTCAGATGAAGGGCCTATTGTTTTAAGTGACCATTTTTTAGTGATTACATTTTCCCCTCTTTGAATTGATATGTGATCAAGGCATTGATTCAAAGAATAGATAGTGATGAGACTGATAATGACAACTAACCAACTTGATGTGAAGTGATGAAGTTGATTAATGCTGGAAAGATTCTTAAACCATTGGTTTGGTTTGAATGATTAATTAGTTTGATGTGAAGCGATGAAACCGATTATCATTAAGAGATCGATAGCGCCATTGACTTGATTTGGTGCGATGAAACCAAATAGATTTTACAAGGACAAAACAAGTTTGATGTGAAGTGATGAAACTGTTAGGAATAGTCCCTAGAGATAACTGAGAGGGGGGGGGGTGTGAATCAATTATCTACAAGTTTCAATTCCTTATCCAATTAAGTATACTTAAACATAAAGCATAAACACAATGAAAGAACACTTGAACACAACACAATATTTTGGTTACGGGGAAACCTAAATAGGTAAAAACCCTGATGAGAATTGACACCCCCTAATATTCTGTACTAGTGTATTATGATCCTTGTTAGAAGACCCTTGACCCTATTAGGAGTTGCTTTACAATATATTTAGTATAGTAGACTTGGTCAAGGGTCAGACCTTGTTAGGAGTCTTTTAAAATAGTCCCTGTTAGGGGAGATGACGCACTATCCGAGAGCTCACTGCTCAAAGGGGTGAAGGATACAACCTTCTAAATGAAAGATATACACTATATCTAAATCTTGGTGAACTACGCTTAGACCTGCTATCTAGATCAGTTCCAATGTATAGCAAAAATACTTTATGTGATCACATAGACCTTCTTCCGATGGCTCAACCCTTTGCACACTCTGCTCTGCTCTATCTTATTAACTATGAACCACACTCAAGAAATCACAAATGACTGCCTATAAATATCTTTCCTCTAAATGATATAATCAAGTCAGCCTATTAGAACCACCTTGAAATCATATTAGAGAAACCATAAAAAACTCCAATAACAATTCAGTTGGCTCTACTAAGCACGCAACACATTCTGGGACCTGTCTAATAAGATAATTGTAGACGCATGCTACACATTGTCGGCTCTACCAAAACAACTGGATCTTTCTCCTCACTCTGAATTACTTTATGTGCTCTTAACTGAACATCACTAATTCTTCTCTAAGATTGAATCCAAGGGAACATACCGTAATGATAGGCACAACTCTAGAACCAATATAATCTCTGTCGGCTCTTCTAAACAAAAACAAGAAACTGCTACTGGTGAATAGTGACTACATATCTTCACTTTTACTAATCATCAGACTCTGCATCCATGAATGTAACATCACTAATATGTCTTCATCATATATCCAAGTGCACAAGGCTCCATGATAACTATACGAACAACCATACATAGAACACTACCTGTTACTCTATTAAGAACACTACTGACACCAGCTGCTATATAATTTTTTGTACTAACAGTTAACCTCTGTGCCCATGATATCATGTCCATGCTATATATATTGAAAGATTACTACATTATTCATCCATGCATGCTACTTTCCATATGTTGTCATCAATGACAAACATACAACTTCAGTACTGGCTTGCTGGCAAATCTTTAACAATCTCCCCCTTTGGCATTGATGGCAACATGTGGAATAAAAAACCACCACCAACCCAATGAGAAATAATTTTATAAAATTCTCCATTTCTTCATAAAAAACTCCCCCAAAGATGAATCTTCCTTTTGCTGCACTAATATTCAATATTCTCCATTTCCTCAACTAAACTGCTTCCAAGACTAAATACTCTCCCCCTTAGTATACCTCTCCTTCTTTTCTTTTGTTTTTGATGACTCTGTATATTAATCCCCCTTTGACATCAATGGAAAAGGGTGCCATTCATTTTAAGCACCGGTACTACTCCTGAGGTAGAGTAGTCAACCTTCCATTAGTCCCTAAGGACTAATGCCTTTGCTTCTTTCTTTTAAGCAGAATCAGGGAAGAAAATTACTCCCAACTTCTCTCTGAGATACTCAAAAGTATCCTTAGGCAAGGGCTTTGTGAATATATCTGTCAACTGATGTTTAGTACTCACATAGTCCAACTTGACTTCTTTCTCTACCACTTTCTCTCTTAGGAAGTGATACTTGATCTGAATATGCTTTTTCTTTGCATGCATCATAGGGTTCTTCGACATATTGATAGTGCTAGTGTTATCACAGTGAATAACTATAGGATAATCGATCAGAATACCAAAATCCTTTATCATTTGCTTGATCCAAACAATTATGGAACAATTGAAGGCTATTGCAACATACTCTTCTTCTACTATTGACTGAGAAATAAAAATTTGTTTCTTTCTTGTCCAAGTGACAAGTCTATCACCAAGAAACACTGCTCCACCTCATGTACTCTTTCTATCATCTACACATCCTGCCCAGTCAGCATTAGTGTATACATGAAGCTCAACATTTTCTGAATTAGGATACCATAGACCATAATCTATAGTGCCCTGCAAGTATCTAAATATTCTCTTTACTACTATGAGGTGACTTTTCTTAGGTTCTGCTACAAATATTCCAACTATGCCAACTGCATTGGAAATATCAGGTCTAGTTTGAGTAAGATATATGAGTTTACCAATCATAGACTTGTACAATGTTGTATCCACTTCTACTGAGTCATCTTATTTTGTAAGCTTGCATCTAGTGATCATAGGTGTTCCTACTGGCTTGCAATCATCCATCTTGAATTTCTTCAGTATCTCTTTCACATACTTGGACTGATTAATAAAAATTCCTTTTTTTGTATGTTGCACATTTAGTCCCAAAATGTATTTGATAGGACCAATCATACTCATCTCAAGCTCATTCTGCATTTCTTTGGCAAAATTTGCACTTAGTTTGTCATTACCTCCAAAGATAATGTCATTAATAAATATAGCTACAAGTAGTAAGCCTTCAGATGTCTCTCTTATGAATAGATTATAGTCTGCTACTCCTTTCTTGAATCCAATATTTGTTAGATATCCATCTAGTCTCTCATACCATGCTCTAGGGGCTTGCTTAAGTCCATAGAGGGCCTTCTTCAATCTGCATACCATATCAGGTCTATCTGATAAGGTGAATCCTTCTGGCTTCTCAATGTATACTTCTTCTTTCAAATCTCCATTCAGGAATGACATGACATCCATCTAATAAACTTTGAAGTTTTTGACTATAGCATAAGCTAGAAACAATTTAATAGCTTCTAATCTGCTCACAGGTGAAAATGTGTTTGAATAATCAATCCCTTCTCTTTGTGCATATCCCTTACATCCTAAACTTTCTTTATTTCTTACTACTGTACCATCTTTATTCATCTTGTTCCTGAATATCCACTTTGTTCCAATCACATTCTTATCACAAGGTCTTGGGACCAATTCCCAAGTGTCATTCTTAATAATCTGATCAAGTTCTTCTTTCATAGCATCATGCCAATCTGAATCATTACAAGCATCTTCAACACTTAAAGGTTCAATCTAAGATAGTAAACATACCACTTCACTAATAGCTGAGTTCTTTGCTTGTGATCTTGTTAAGACTTTTCCACTCTGATCTCCAATGATGTCTCTCTTGGAATGGTTTCTAGATGTAAAATTTGGAACTTTAAATGATGTTGAATCATTAGCTTTAGGAGTTTTTTCTTCACTTGTCTTAGTGTCATTGAATAACACAACAATACTTTAAAACATTTCTTCAATAACTGTTTCACTAGTGGAGGGTCTAGGTTATTCTTTAATCATGGGTGAGTAATGATGATATCTTTCTTGAACCATAAACTTTTCATCAATCTTAACATGAGCACTTTCAATGATCTTTTTCAATATTAAATTGAAACATCTATAAGCTTTACTTTTAGTAGAGTAACCAAGGAAAATATCTTCATCACTTCTTGCATCAAACTTGCCTACTGCTTCATCCCTCTTGATGTAGCACTTGCTTCCAAAGATTCTAAAGTATTTCACTGTGGGAACATTACCAAATCATAGCTCTATTAGAAAGAAAAGTCCACCAAGATAACTAAGAGGGGGGCATGAATCATTTATCAGATAATTATAACTTTTATCAACTTCAACAACATTAAACCATGTAAGCAATATAATTACCAACCATAGAAAGATATTCATACACAATAACACAATGACATGAGATATGTTGACTAGGGAACCTCTTGATCAAAGAGTAAACCCTGGTGGGAATGATGCCCACAAAAGATGCACTAATAAAAATATTACTTGTGAAAGGATGGACTCTATTAGGAGTCTTATGAAATACATTCAGTACATATGAATCCTGTTAGGAGATTTTGAATCCCTGTTAAAAGATTCTAACCCTGTTAAGAGTTATGGAAGACAGAAGAACCCACTACCCAAATAGCTTTAGGGTAAGATCAATGAACACACTGTCCAAATAATCTTTGTATTACTCAACAGAATAATATGTTACCTCTTCTCTAACTATGCCAAACCGCACTCACTGTTACACTAGATCTCAATTTTAGATCTCTATACTTCGCATGCCTTCCTTCACAATTCGCTTTCACATTTAGCTCTTTTCTTCACTTCATATTCATACACTACTATGCTCTTCTACATAACAATAAGGAAACACATTCCTTCCTTTATACCACACTTAAATAATTACAAATGAGTTAGCATACAATTACAAAATAAAAGTTTCCACATGCTACATCAAAATTACACAAAACTGTCAGCTTCCAAATACAATAAATCTTCATTCATGTGACCTTGAAGTTTGTGCTATCATCCACATCACTATCAATGTGTCTTCAGCTTCCCTTTAACTATGCAAAACCATATTCCATCCCAATTAGGAGATATCATCTGATTTCCACAAACCGCTACTCAGGAACACTGCCTGAATACTACTTCTACTAAAATGCTCATAAATTCCATGAATAAAAGAATTACTATTTGTGAGCTTAATCATAGACATATAACATATCAAAGAGTATATCCTCAACATCGCATAGCTCCAACTACAATAACCCATGTGCGCTAGTTCAAACTATGTTTGCTTCTCTGCAAATCTTCAAAAGATCACTGTGTTGACATCAATGACAATCATAGTCATGAATGCAACAACAAATACTATAGAATGGATGCCAAACATTTAGCATTCATTCCTAAAAATCTCCCCCACTAGCATTGATGGCAACATAGATGAAAAAACATCCAATGTTCCAAAAATCCAATACTGCAATACTGCTGCTTCAAATCCTCTTCATCAATCAAATCTTGCTTCATTTTCCTATTTAGATAGTACAAATAGTTTTTTTTTCATGTACACTTCTCCCACATTGACATCAATGATAGGAATTTCATCACTATGTCAACAACAACTCCAATATCAAAAGACACTATTCAGAAAGTACATTCACTAGAGTCCTCATGACTGAGCTCAGATACACATACTCTCCCATAGAGGAAGTACCAACATCTAGTCCAGAAGAAAGATAAGGCTCATATACCACTGGATGGATGCAACTAATTGCAACACTTTTCAAAAGTAGGTTGGGGAATAACCCCAAGCATACCTCTCAGATACTTAAATGTATCCTTAGCCAACTGCTTTGTAAATATATTTGCTATCTGCTCCTTTGTACTTATGTACTCAAGTCTAACTTCTTTCTTAGCAACTTTCTCTCTTACAACATGATACTTGATCTCTATATGCTTTGTCTTAGAATGTAATACAGGATTCTTAGACATACTAACTATGCTGGTGTTGTCACAATGTATGACAATAGGTTCAAAAAACTTTATTCCAATATCCTTTAGCATTTTCTTCATCCAAATTATTTGGTTACAATTGTTTGCTGCTGCTACATATTTTGCTTCTACTATGCTCTGTGAGATACAATTCTACTTCTTGCTTAGCCAAGAAACCAATCTTCCTCCAAGGAAAAATGCTCCACCACTGGTGCTTTTCTTATCATCAACACTGCTTCCCCAATCAGCATCTATATATGCACATAGCGTAAAATCATCATATTTTTCATACCACAATCCATAGTCCATTGTGCCTCTTAAATATCTCAGTATCCTCTTTACTGCTACATAATGTGATTCTCTAGGTTCAACTTGAAATCTTGCTACAATTCCAACTGAATGTGGTATATCAAGTCTTGTATGTGTCAAATACTACAATCCTCCAATCATAGATCTATATTTCTTCTATTCCACTGCAGGAGTCTCATTTGTGCTAGATAACTTATGTCCAGTTACCATAGGTGTTCTGACTGGTTTACAATTCTCCATTCTAAATATTTTCAACAAGTCATTCAGGTACTTTTTCTGACTTACAAAGATACCATTATTGTTCTGTGTTATCTGTAATCCCAAAAAGTATTTCATTTCACCAATCATACACATTTCAATTTTAGTCTTCATTTCATTAGCAAATTTGTCACTAGCTTCATCTTCTCCTCCAAAAATAATGTCATCAACAAAAATAACTATAAGCAAAAAACCATTTTCAATTTCTTTTGTGTACAGATTGATATCAGCTGTTCCTTTTGTAAATCCCAACTTTAACAAATACTTGTCCAATCTTGCATACCAAGTTCTAGGTGCTTGTTTCAGTCCATATAAAGCTTTCTTTAGTTTACATACCATGTTTCCTTCTTGAGTCAAAGGAAAACCTTTAGGCTACTCAATGTAGACTTCTTCTTCTAATTCTCCATTCAGAAATGTTGACTTCACATCCATCTAATATACTTTAAATTTATTGTATGCTGCATAGGCCAAAAACATTCTTACTACTTCAATTCTTGTAATAGGTGTAAAGATTTCTTCATAGTCAATTCCTTCTTGCTGTGAGTATCCCTTACATACCAATCTTTCTTTATTTCTTACTACTTCTCCTTGTTCATTCATCTTATTTCTAAATACCCATTTAGTTCCAATAACATTCTTGTGTTTAGGTCTAGGGACCAATTCCCATGTCTTGTTCTTTTCAATCTGATCTAGTTCTTCTTTCATAGCATTAGTCCAACTTTCATCTTCACAAGCTTCACTAGTAGTTTTAGGTTCAATTTTAAAAATCAAACATAACCGTTCTTGTACCTTATTCAAAGTTAGAACTCCTCTTTTGATGCTTCCAATAATTTTTCTGATAGGATGATTTCTTAACAAACTCTTGCTAGGTGTCACTATCTTAGATCTCACTTCAGGTGTAGATTATTCAATGACT
This sequence comes from Chamaecyparis obtusa, assembly GCA_027943335.1. NCBI lineage: Eukaryota > Viridiplantae > Streptophyta > Pinopsida > Cupressales > Cupressaceae > Chamaecyparis > Chamaecyparis obtusa. The sequence continues at coordinate 229,785 of BSBK01010200.1, read as the reverse complement.
TCACTATGGCATTCATTCAACAAATCACTTTTAGTCTCATAAAATAATTCAATAGATCCAGTGTTAGGTTTAGGATGAGCTTCTTCATATGATTCATAATCAAGCATTCTTTCTTGAATTTTGAACTTTTCATCAACTTTAACATTTGCGCTTTCAACAATAGTCTTAGTTCTTTTATTGTAACATATATAGGCTTTTCTTTTTAGAGAATATCCAAGAAATATACCTTCATCACTTCTAGGATCAAACTTTTCAATATCATCATCTCTCTTTATATAACATTTGCTTCCAAAAATTCTAAAATACTTAACTGAGGGTACATGTCCAAACCATAATTCATAAGGTATCTTGTCTGTATCTACTCTAATTTGTACTATGTTCATTGTATACACTGCTTTGTTCACTACTTCTCTCCAGAATATCTTTGCCAAATCATTCTCAAATAACATAGCTCTTGCTGCTTCAGTCACTAATCTGTTCCTTCTTTCTGCAATACCATTTTGTTCAGGTGTTCTAGGGGCTGAGAACTGTCTCTTAATGCCATTTTCTTCACAAAAGGTGTTAAACTCTCTAGAAGTAAATTCTCCACCTCTATCAGATCTCAAACATTTAATCTTCATTCCAGATTCATTCTCAACTTTATTCTTAATAATCTTAAACTTATCAAATGCTTCATATTTTTCATTAAGAAATGCAATCCACATCATTCTTGTAAAATCATCAACAAGAATCATAAAATACCTTTCTCCATAGAATCCTCTAGTCCTGGTAGGAACACTCAAATCTGTATGAACAATTTTTAGCTTTTCTGCAGATGTAAACTTCTTAGTGGGAAAATAACTTCTTTTCTGTTTAGCCATCACACATTCTTTGCAAATCATGTTAGTAGGCTTCATAATTTTAGGCCAATCTCACAATGTTGTCAAATTTTATATGACAAAACCTTCTATGCCATAACCAACTGTCATCAATTTTAGTAATCAAACATGTCATCTCAATAGGATTCAACTGAAATACATTACCTCTGGTTCTAGATCCAATTCCAATCAGATTTCCATCTTTATCCTTTATCACACAAATTTTCTTAGTAAACTAAACTTGATATCCCTTATCAACTAACTATCCAACACTCAAAAGATTATGTTTCAATCCATCCACAAAATAAACATCATCAATATTAGTCTTTCCATCAAGAATAATAGATCATATACCTTTAATCAAACAAGGTGCATTATTTCCAACTCTAGTTTCAATATCTTTATCATTAGCATAATAAAATTACTTAGATCTTCTAGGTTTGAAATTTTTTTGGTACTTTTTAACTCTCTTAGGACATTTAGATGCAAAATGACCATATTCTTGACAAGTCCAACATTAAAAAAATTTCTTACCATCTGGTTCTCTCTTCACAAGCAAGGCAATACCTTCTTCAATCTTCTTGTCTTCTTTATTTCTAGATTTGCTATTGCTAGCATAATCTCCACTCACACTGATGCTTCTTGAAAAAGTAGGGTGAACACTAAGAGCATTGAATGTTGTCTCCATTCTAGGTAAGTCTCATGATAACCTCAGGTTCATCTCTGCTGCTTCAAATCTTCCAAGAAGAGTCTCTCTTGTAAAGTTTGTAGTATAAGATATAACTTATTCAATCATCTATGTCATCTGCTTAAATACAAGAGTCAATGTCCTCAGAATTTTCCATATCACTTCATTCTTTGTCTTTGTTCCTCCACAAGATTTTATACCTCTAACAATTTCTGACATTCTACCAATATAGCTTCTAATAGATTCATCTTCCAACATTCTTATATCTTCAAATGCACATATCCAATTATGTAATCTAATTCTCTTTTTATATTCATCACCTTCAAAAGTAGAGTGTACAGCTTTCCAAATTTCATTAGATTTTTTCAAACATTTTACCTGATGTACTCATTCTCTGGAAGGGCTATCAAAAGTGCTTCTCTTGCAAGTATGTTACACATGAATAGATCTCTGTCATTAGCAGTACATGTTTCAAGATTATCCTCTTCAATGATAGTCTTATCATTCTTTGTAATCAACCAATAACCTAGTCCTAAACACAGTAGGTGTGTCTTCATCTTTTCTTTCTAGCTGTCAAAATTTACTCCATCAAACTTAGGGCTTTCTTTCTTGAAATTCACCATGGATCTCCTTAAGCTGTTAAACTTCTTTTTCAAGGACCTGCCGCTTTGATACCAATTGTTAGAAAGTAAAGTCCACCAAGATAACTAAGAGGGGGGGGGGGGTGAATCAGTTATTAGATAATTATAACTTTTATCAACTTCAATAGCATTAAACCATGTAAGCAATATAATTACCAATCATAGAAAGATATTCATACACAATAACACAATGACACAAGATATGTTGACTAGGGAACCTCTTGATCAAAGAGTAAACCCCAATGGGAATGATGCCCACAAAAGATGCACTAATATGAATATTCCTTGTGAAAGGATGCACTCTGTTAGGAGTCTTATGAAATACATTCAGTACATATGAATCCCTATTAGGAGATTTTGAATCCCTGTTAAAAGATTCTAACCCTGTTAAGAGTTATGGAAGATAGAAGGACCCACTGCCCAAATAGCTTCAGGGTAAGATCATTGAACACACTGTCCAAATAATCTTTTTATTACTCAATAGAATAATATGTTACCTCTTCTCTGACTATGCAAAACCGCACTCACTATTACACCAGATCTCAAATTCAGATCTCTGTACTTCGCATGTCTTCCTTCACAATTCATTTTCACATTTAGCTCTTTTATTCACTTCATATTCATACACTACTATCCTCTTCTACATAAAAACAAGGAAAAACATTTCTTCCTTTATACCACACACAAATAATTACAAATGAGTTGGCATATAATTACAAAATAAAAGTTTCCACACGCTACATCAAAATTACACAAAATTATCGGCTTCCAAATATAATAAATCTTCATTCATGAAACCTTGAAGTTTGCATTGTCATCCATGTCACTATCAATGTGTCTTCAACTTCCCTTTAACTACACAAAACTAGATTCCATCTTGATTAGGAGATATCATCCAATTTCCACAAAATGCTACTCAAGAACACTGCTTGAATATTACTTCTACCAAAATGCTCATAACTTCCATGAATAAAATAATTACTATCTATGCTCTTAACCATAGACATATAACATATCAAAGAGTATATCTTCAACATTGCATAGCTCCAACTACAATAAACCACATGCACTAATTCAAACTCTGTCTGCTTCTCTGTAAGTCTTCAGAAGATCACTGTGTTGACATCAATGACAATCATAGTCATGAATGCAACAACAACTGCTACAGAATGGCTACCAAACATTTAGTATTCATTCCTAACAAGCTCATATGGTTTTTTGTCAGTGTTAGGCCTCAATTGAATTCTATTGATGGTGTAGACTGTTGTATTGACCACATCTCTCCAATAGGTGTGTGAAAATTTTCCTTCAATCATGATGGTGCGCGTTGTATCAAGGATGATTCTATTCCTTCTCTCTTCAATTCCATTCTAATGAGGGGTTATAGGTTCACTCAATTGTCTCTTTATGCCATGTTCTTCGCAGTACTCATAGAATCTGTTAGAGGTGAATTCTCCTCCTCTATTCGATCTCAAACATTTTATTTTTAGTCCAGACTCATTCTCAACCTTAGCTTTGAATATTTTGAACTTCTTCAATGCTTCTGACTTATCTTTCAAGAATGCAACCCACATCAACCTAGTATAATCATTAACAAATAAAATGAAATACCTTTCACCATAGTATGATCTTGTTTGGGTTGGACCACATAGGTCTGTATGAATTAGATCCAACTTGTTTTCTGCTAAATTGTGTTTTCTCCTGAATGAGTTTCTCACATACTTTCCCATCACACATTCCCTGCATATAGTATCAACTAGATTTTCTATTCAAGGTAGGTCTCTTACTGCCTTTCCATTGCTTCTCTTTACTATGTTATCAAAATTGATATGACATAGTCTTTTATGCCACAACCAACTATCATCAACTTTAGAAAAAAATAACTTGCTTCTGAATTGAGTTGGAAAAAATTACCTCTAGTCTTTGAGCCTGATGCAATCATAACACCATCCTTGTTAATGATGCATTTGTGATATTGCTATCATGATTTAAATGTGTAGTTTTTTTGCATCAAACTCATTGACCCATGATTCATGAGTAGTGGTTCACCGAACCCATCTCTCATGAGAGTGAAATGGAACACTTAGCACTCATTGGATCTAGGTGATGCTCACAAAGGTGAAGCATCAGGACTTCTTGGGAGGTCACCCATCCCAGTACTACTCCAGCTCGAGTGCACTTAACTACAGATTTTCCTCCATAGTTAAACCCACTCTACTTGCATCCTCATTTGCAAATGAGGATGCAAGTAGAGTGGGTTTAACCATGGAGGAAACTCTATAGTTAAGCGTGCTCAAGATGGAGTAGTACTGGGATGGGTGACCTCCCAGGAAGTCCCAGTACTTCATGTCTATGAGCATCACCTAGATCCAATGAGTGCATAGTGTTCCATTTCATTCTCATGAGAGATGGGTTCGATGAACCACTACTCACGAATCATGGGTCAATGAGTTTGACTCAAAAAAACTACACAGTTAAATCCTGATAGCAATATCACAATTTGACTTGCTGTGGAAAATATCTCCTACTTATCAATGATGCATTTGTCATCTTTGAACTCCAACTGATAACCTTTTCCAAGTAACTATCCAACACTAAGAAGGTTATGTTTCAAACCATCTACATAGAGAACATCATTAGTGCTATTCTTTCCATCCAAGGTGATGGCTCCTCTACCAACTATGGGATTAGGAGTGTTATCTCCAAATCTAACCATGCCACCATTGTATTTGTCCAAATGAACAAATCTATTTTTATCACCTGTCATGTGATGTGAACAACCACTATCTATAATCTAGTCTATCCTTATATCAACTTGGGAAATTAATGCTAGCTCTTGTTTCTCTTTCTCATCTTCATGATCTATCTTATTGTTTATTTTCTCTATGATAGCAATAAATCCAATTTCTTCTTTAGATGAATCATCATCTGAAACTTCATCTCCAGCATAGTAACATTCCTTGGAGAATTTAGGCTTGTAGTCATTTTTGAACTTTCTAGTTCTTAGGGGACATTTAGATGCAAAGTGACCAATCTTATTACATGAAAAGCATTTAAATGGAAATTGACCTTCATATTTTCCTTTTCCTTTATTTTCTCTCTTGGCAATCATAGCAATGAAATCATCTAGTGTTTTCTCTTCATCATCATCAAAATTACCAAAAGTGTTTGCAGATTTCTTACCATGAACTGTTGCTTTGAAGGTTGTCTCACTTTTAGGTTCTGTCTTCAATCTTGAAATCTCAAAAGCTGATATTTTACTGATCAATGTCTCTCTCTTGAAATTTGATGTAAGCTACATGGTCTCATCAAGGATGTTGATCTTTCTTTCATATTCTGGAATGAGAGTAGTCATTAACTTGTCCATAATGTCCTCCTCTGAAATCTCTCCATCGTTGTTTCTAATTCTAGCAACTACTTCATTGATCCTTTGATTGTAGGCTCTAATGTTTTCTTCAGGAAACATTTCTAATGCATTGTATCTTTTCTTCCATGTCTTTCTATGCACATCCTTTGCTTTTTTGTCTCCTTCAAATATGTCTTCTAGGTACTTCCATATTTTTTGGGTTGTATCTACCTTCTTTATTTCTAAAAATTCACTATCAGAAAGGGTGTTGATAAGGGCTTCTTTGGCTATTGAATTCTGATGAAACAATTCCTTTTTCTTATCAATAGCATCATCCTTAGCAAGTTCTTCCAAGGTAGGGATCTTGAGTTCTTTGATAGTTACATCAAAAACTTCAAAAGCATTGCATTGCAAATGAGTCACCATATTGTTCTTCCAATCAAGATAATTCTCTCCATCAAACTTAGGACTTTCTTTTCTAAACTATCTCATCTAATCAACTGCAAGCTATTGAAATTTCTCTTTGAGGCACCAGGCTCTGATACCAATTGTTAGGAATAGTCCCAAGAGATAACTGAGAGAGGGGGGGGGGGGTGAATAAGTTATCTATAAGTTTCAATTCTTTATCCAATTAAGTATACTTAAACATAAAGCATAAACACAATGAAAGAACACTTGAACACAACATAATATTTTGGTTATGAGGAAATCCAAATAGGTAAAAACCCCAATGGGAATTGACACCCACTAATATTCTGCACTAGTGTATTATGATCCTTGTTAGAAGATCCTTAATCATGTTAGGAGTTGCTTTACAATATATTTAGTATAGTAAACCTGGTCAAGGGTTAGACCCTATTAGGAGTCTTTTACAATAGTCCCTGTTAGGGGAGAGGACACACTATCTGAGAGCTCACTGCTCAAAGGCGTGAAGGCTACAACCTTATGAATGACAGATATATACTATATCTGAATCTTGGTGAATTGCGCTTAGACCTGCTATCTAGATCAGTTCCAATGTATTGCCAAAATACTTTACATGGTCACATAGACCTTCTTCTAATGGCTCAACACTTCACACACTCTTCTCTACTCTATCTTATTAACTATGAACCACACTCAAGCAATCACAAATGACTGCCTATAAATATCTTTCCTCTAAATGATATAATCAAGTCGGCCTATTAGAACCACCTTGAAATCATATTATAGAAACCATAAAAAACTCCAATAACAATTCAGTTGGTTGTACTAATCACACAACACATTCTGGGACCTGTCCAATCAAATAATTGTAGATGCACACTACACACTGTTGGCTCTACCAAAACAACTGGATCTTTTTCCTCAATTTGAATTAATTTATGCACTCTTAACTAAACATCACCAACTCTTCTCTAAGCTTAACTCCAAGGGTGCATACCGTAATGATAGGTGCAACTCTAGAACCAATATAATCTTTGTTGAATCTTTTGAACAAACATAGGAAACTGCTACTAGTGAATAGTGACTACATATCTTCACTTCTACTAATCATCAAACTCTACATCCATCAATGTAACATCACTAATATGTCTTCATCATATATCCAAGCGTGCAAGGCTCCATGATAACTGTACGGTCAACCATACATAGAACACTGCTTGTTACTCTGTCAGGAACACTACTGACACCAGCTGCTATATAACTATCTGTACTAAAAGTTAACCTCTGGGCCCATGATATCATGCTAATATCATGTCCATGCTATATATACTAAAATCTTACTACATTAGTCATCCATGCATACTACTTTCCATATGTTGTCATCAATGAAAAACATACAATCAGTATTGGCTTGCTGGAAAATTTCCAACAGAAACTGATATACCCCTAGATCTTTGATAATGAGAAATCTCAACTTGATGTGATACAGTAAAGTTGAGATGCCCCTAGCATTTCATTTTGATTTCTTTGATTATAGATTCACGATGTTTGATTATGTGATCACTGAATTGTTGAAATTATGAGCATGCCCCTTAGGTAGTGAAATTGAAAGATGGCAAGGTGCCCCAGTGCATGATCTGAAATTGCAGGGGTTACTGTATAGTCTACACTGAATGGAGAGTCAATTGACCAAGGTTGACCAAAACTTGGGTATGGATTAACCAAGGTTTGAGAGTAGTGAAGACATGAAGAGGAAGAAATAGTGTTGATTGGAAGAAGAAAGGGTTGTTTAGACAAGTGGTCAACTACCATTAAGGCTCGAAAGTCAAATAATCATTTTGATAAGTAAGGGTGCAAGTTTCAAGTCAATCAGAGAAAGTTGAAAAATAGGTCATAAAAAATAAGTTTTAAATTTCAAAAACCCTCTCAAAGTGAAAATGGAAATTCCTTTGGCAACTCACCGATTTGAGTGACAATGGGTGCCCAACCGGCTTTGACACTAGGGTCCAGCGGTGAGTTTGCAAAAAGTGATCCCTATTTTTATCAATTTCATCATGTTTAAGCTCAGTTTTGTGTTCAAAAATCCCGTGGCCATGTTTACTCATACGAGCCTATGAGAAGACTTGTAAGAGTATACTCACATTTAATTTGACTCATACTAGCCATCCAGAATGCTCGTACTAGACTTTCCCTTGACTCATACAAGGATTCACCATTTAGCCCTTTTACTCGTGCCCTTCTTTGCATTTTCTCATATTATAGGGTTTACTCATACAAGAGATACCCTTTACTCATATGAGAAAACTCCACAGTCTCTATTTTCTCATATGAATGACAATGAGCATTTTTAGCAGCATAAATGCCAGATTTTAAATTTGCTGACTTTTGCAATGTAATCTAGGACATTTTCCTAAGTTTGTGAATACATATTGTTGTCTTGATACTGAGAATTACTTGGTTTATGCATGCAAGAGGTACTTCTAGATATACAGTTCAGGATTACATATCCGCTAACATTGAGATTGTTGGCACACTTGCCAGAGGATAAGCATGGTATCTTGGCTGAGTGCCAGTTTGGTTGGCTTGGAGGGATTCCAGATATTCATGTGAACCATGGATTGCTGACTTTCTTGTTGGAGCGTGTTAGCTCTTTTTCATGTAGAATCACCATATAGCTATTAAGCTTGACTCTCAGATTCACAATTCCAGATTCATACAAGGAAAAGGCTAATTGATAAGGACTAAGTCCTTCTACTTCGGGCTCCACAAACCTAGGTGGGTGTACCTATCTTCAGACTCACTACTTAATAATGAAATCCTATAATGGATTAGGGGTTCTCACAATGATTCACTAATGTCTTTTGCTGCAACTGATGCAGAGCTTAGAAAGCCAATCCATGATATTAACAAGAGTAAATAATCATTGTAGAAAAATGGCAAATACGACAAGGGTATTCACCCTTCTTCTCTTTGAGCTTAAAACTCAGGCAGGCTAACCTATTCAATTCAATTCTTCAATGAATCACCAACAATATCTGTACTATTCAATACAGATTCTAAACATTCATGCTTTTAAACGGGAAATGAAAATGGAATTGATTTTAATGGTTGATGATGAAAACTGCAAAGAAAACCAGGAGCAGTGCCTTGTTTATTGGGCAACAGAGTCATACAAACATACATTCCCAGAAAACCATATCTCCAACTCAAAAACCCGAATGGGATGCCTTACAAACCATTCTTTTCACTCCAATTCCTAGACATCAAATTTGTATACAAATCTAGAATTCTCAGAACTTGAAATTGAGACTTACTCCCTCCTTGAAAGACACTCAAATTCAAACCCACAGGTACCTTGTAACTGGTATACTCACATGCCTTACAAATCAATACACAAGAATTCAGATTATGAACACAAAGACATTAAACATAAACTGAATCAGGATTTCTTTATTTTCATTAAAATCAACCGCAACTATACATTTCTAAAACAAAGAAACACAGAGAAAACAAGAAAAAAGGCCTAAAAGCTTCTCTACAGCATTAATTTCAACATCCTCTATACAATCAGAAGAAAATCAAGATATAGGACAATGAAGAAAAATCTCTAGTCACTGACACCTGTCTATCCTCAAAAATATCTGCAACCACCGTATACCTTTTGAAAACTTCTTTCAGAAGTTACAAAGTATCTCTCTCCATAACTGACAATCAAATCCCCCTGTATTTTGCCTCTCAAATGCACCAAATATCTTCAAATTTTGAGGGAATTTGTAACTGAAATGCAAAACACAAGGATGCTTTTGGAATTCCATCAAAACACATGCACAATTTGATCAAGGAGCAAAATAATGCACTCAGGAACAGAATCCTAAAATTTAGGAGCCAATAAACATATCAGACATTCTCCTAACTAAATTCTGATCTTAAAATGTTCAAACCACTGCCTGATATCAAGTATCACTATGAAAATACAAAACATCCTGTAGAAACTACCGCTAAACACCTGCACATAAATTGACTTTAAAATTCAAAAATTCGGAGTCTCCCAGTTCCAACGGTATATTACACTCCATATTTTGGATTAAAATTGCCCCTCCAGCATCAATTTAAAGAATCATGCCTTGGCCTGTAAAATGTGCAATAAATGAACATTTTGAAGAATTTAAAATTTCCTATATTCTAAACTATAGAAAATTATAATTTATCTTTGATTTTTCAAGTTTGAGATTGACGGCATGATCAAAATAAAATATTATTATAATATTTTATTTCTCCTGGGTACCCATATCCAATTCAATGAATCAATTGGTTTGAATGCATAATCCTCTAGTGAATTGGCAACTAAACCATCTGGCAACTTGGCGACTACCTATTCTCATGATCGTGAAGTCATTCGGGCTAACTGCTAGAAATCAGGAGAACTGGCGAACAGGGTTCATTCTCATAATCACAGAATAGTTTACCTTAACCGCCAAGCACTTGGCGAATCCGTGACCACTGTTATCTTCAAATCATGGAATGTTTTCTCACTGACTGTCAGGATCTAGAGAACTCACGAATGGCCTATCGCAGAATTGTGGAATGTTTTGACTTAACCGCCAAATACCTAGCGAACTGGAGAATGACTGCAAACTCCAATTCATGAAATCATTTTCTTTAATCGCTCAAACTTCTGGCGAACTAGCGAATGCATGACATGTGTCCTTTACTGCAAAATTTCCTTCTTCTGGGTGAGGGGATGGAAATTGAGGCAAACATTAGGGGTCATGTGCATAACCTCCACTGCTTTGATCTATGTTATGTGTTTGTCTTGTTGTATATAAGCACTTCAAATCTCATTCTCTGGACCAATGTGGGACGATCAATTTTTAATGTTTTAAAACCTCTTCAGCACTTCATCCAAAATATAGTGGGACCCACCGCACACAGTACTCCCCAGCCAAGAGGGCCCACCATGAGACCATAGGCTTTCTTGTTTGTAACATATGAGAGTGCCACTGTATATGAATGATATAAAATCCCAACACCTATTGCATGTGGGATAACACTATTTCAAGTTTCTCAAAACTAGAAGCCTCCTTCACATACTGGTTGCTCTCCAATATCTATTTGCATCAAATGCCATTTATAGGAAACTCCCTCAAGGTTCACATGTCTCTATTTACTGCAATATTCACACCCAAAAATGTGTCTGCAAAAAAGAATTGATAAGCACCCAAACACTTGCGCAATGGCTCATCCTTACCATGAATTCGCTAAGCAAAGAACACACACTGGTGCAAAAGAAATAAAAGAACATATGTCAGAATTAGCATCGGCTCCCATATCCATTGGATTCGGTGCTGGCCTCCAACTCATGGCGACTGGTTCTCCTTTTGGGCTCTTTCCACGCTGGGTTTAAACAGTGGCTCCTCCTTGTTTGAATGCGTAACCCTCCTTATGCGTTGGTCTTCCCACAAATTGTTTATTTCTATGTGAGTCTCCAAACAAATGTGAGCTACAATTGCATTTGCCATTTTTGTTTGCCCTTTGTGCATTGTGTAGCCCTCTTCTTTAGCATCCTTCCATTTCTGCAAAAGTTTCCAATTACCATCTGTTCCTTCATTTTCTCAAGAAGCATACTCGGCAACATCATATGCCTATTTTATGCCTCTCATTGTTGTCTTCTATATTACCTAACTGATCAAAATCTTTAGACCCCTTCCTTTACAACTTGGATGAGACCGCTGGTAGTCTCCCTTGTTGTGTGAACTTCATTCAACGCTGAGTGTGTAGCATTGCAACCAAAAACACATACCATTATCTCTCAATTGTGCGTGAGTCATTTGTTTAAAAAGAAACACTTCCTTTCAACTTATGCTGGCATTATTCATAACTAGCGCATGGCTCCATTGTTCACCTGCTAGCATGTGTTCTCATTTGTATGTTGCTCTCAAAATGCGAACAACCCCTCACATACTTACACAAATACAATCAATATAAGCTGCCCCTAAATTGTAAACACCGGTCTCCATTTAAACATTTGCGCAAACCAATTAACATTTTGCACTATTGGTTTAGACACAAACATGTTATTGTTATCTTAAAAGAAATACCAACACTCCTCACATACAACTCCTTTTACTGTGAACAAGCCAGCTCACCAATACAATGTGCACACCTCTATTGAGTTTGGCTTATGTTGGCAGCTACATACAACAATCATTTGGCCTCTATTTGCATTTCACAAGCCCCTCATTGTATTTACAAGCTCAAATGCATTTATCAACAAGTTTTCTGCAATTTTTCTATCATCATTAAACTTCTCCCTGTCTACTTGAGAAACTGTACTTATGATCTCTTCTAGGGCTCTCAATTGTGTTATATCTTTTGTAGTATTGGTGCTCTTTGCTACATTTATATTTTCAAATCTTGATGAGTCTTCCCTACCCTCATAACCACCTATACTATCCATTGAAGAGACATATTCTCGAATTTCTTGACTTTTGCTACATTTTAAAATTCATCTCCCAAGATAACTGATAACTTGCAATTGGCAACTAATGATGAGCAAGGTCGGGTCCCATAGTGGGTCCGGTTAAATTTTTTTTTGATTTCAAACACCTGGTCCCTAAAACAATCTCAAACACCTTGTATGCCCTTTGCATACTTTTGAATCCATTTTAAATCAAACCCAGATCATTGAAACATTGAAATTCACATTTTACGCAAAGTGCCAAAACTAGGTCAGAGGTCTCCAAGAGTGGCTTTAAAAACTGACAATTTCACCTGACTAGGTCACACCACTGAACAGGCATGAACATTGACCCACATTCATTCATACTTCAAAATGACACTTCATGACTACAGCCAGATCAAAAGATATTAATGTGTAAACTTGCCCAGTTCAAATTGTTCCTGCAACAAACTTGTCAAAAAATGATTTTAATCGTCGTAATTGATTTTTAAAGGCAGACAAATGGACTGGCAGGGGCCTCAACTTGGGACTGGGGTTAGTACTCCAACTTTTCAAGACAACGCAAAAATAAATTCATCAAAAGAGTCAACTGGTCAAAATTTATTCATTCTCAAAGTAGGGCATTTGGGATTTTGCAATTCAGAGCAACTAGGCAGTTTTCAGTTTTTGCAAACAGAATGGGCCTGGAAAAGCTAACAAATGGATTGGTCAAAACCCAAAATCTTGGAGCATTGAAGTATTTTATGCATAGATCATAGGGACACAAACGGATTAATATTAGGATCACCTAGGCGCAAGATACAAGCTGTCAAAGTAAGCTTCTAGATAAAATGCATATTCAGGACTTAGTAAAATAATGAAAACTACAATTGGATTTACTTTTGGAAATGGGTCAAATGGATTCATCAGGGGCTAAAAACGGACAAGCCAAAAGAGAAACATGTTTACAATTTAGATCCATCATTAATTCTTCTTGACCTATCACTGGGTATCATATATATCTTCACAAACAGGGCTTCCGACAAAACTATGAAAACTACAAGATGCAGATCCAAGAAAACACCTCCGAAAGGGGATGAATAAACGGGGTCAAAACTTATCACAGAGGCCTAAAAACTGATACATAGAGAGTATGTAATGTGTACAACAAGATTCCAAGCTTATATTTTCATGACACTCCACAGGACTTGTTATACTCAGGCACAAACTACCCCTTCCCAGGTGATTTTTACACTTGGAACTTTTTTGATCTTGAGACCTCCTAGAACCAAACTGATGAAAACCCATTTCAAGATGCAGACTAAGGGCTCAAGATGACTCAATAGGATATATGCAAGGTGCAAAACATTTAATTTTGATGATAGGACCTAAAAACCACCCGATCCATATATCCACTTTTAGACCAAATAGAACACTTAACAAGCAATTTTAACATGGTACTCAAAAATCCATGTTGCATTTTTTCATCCCAACATTGGCTTTGTCTGTGGATGCGTGCCCCAGGCGAGAAGTAGAGAACATCAGTATCTTTGGTAGAAGCAGACCAATCAAACTTGAAATCAATTTTTTCTCTTTTACTTCTCTCTCTTCTCAAACCGGGAACCCTTTTATTGAAAGTAAACACACAACTGAAAACAAAGCGACTGTACAATGTGCACACTATTTACAAATGGCCCACAATCACAAAACTTGAATCATCATTTACCTCTGTCAAAGGTCTGATTTTCATCATTCGGGAATATGATCATTTTGTATAACTTGCTTCGAAGAAATTGACCATTCTGAAAAAAATTTGCATATTTCATGCCACTGTCATGTTCTTTGCTGTCATTACATCTATCATCTTGTGGCATTAAAAACTCATGCATTTTTTGAAAGGATCCATAATCTGAAAACTGTTCTTCATACTCAAAGCATAGTGAACATTCATATGAAACATGATATTCTTAACTATCAATCTCCTTAACATGTTCAAATAAAAACTCAACTGGCTGCATTGAAAATGTAAAACATTCTGTCTCAATTTCATGCATTCTACTCAAACATTCAGATGAATCATCATTAACTACAACTTGTGGCTTCATATTTAGTTCATCCTGGAAAACAACATCTTGTTGGATTGAAAAAAGAAAATACTCATTTTCAGCCTAATAACTTATATGCTCTTGCTGATTCACATCAACGTCTTTAACTAACAGCGCATCAACACTTTCATCATCATCCCATGTTTTCAAAAATGAGCATACTTCTGGCTGAAACAACTGATCTGATGTAAAATTTGAATCTTCTTTCAGCTCCATGTGGAACATTTCAAAGTGTGGTTCTGATAAATCAGCATGTAGTTCATTGCACATGTTCTCATTTTGGCACACATCCTCTTGATGTAGATTGCTGCTACAAGAGATATTATCAGTGTTAACAACTTCCTCTTGACCAAGCATTGACTTTGTGCCATTAAAAATATCATAAACATCAATGTCCATGTCAAATAAGATGACATCCATTTCTGGTTCAAAGGAAAATATAGACTTGGTCTCCTCATCATAGGAAGTACTTTCTTGAAAATTCTCATAAGTTGGTTCATACCAATCTGCCATTGACCCACCAGTAGAAACTTCACATTTGTTCACATGGTTTTCAAGATCAACAGCCTCGCATGAAAAGTCACAAGATGCAAGCATACAAAATGAAAAATCTATGTTATCATTATTGTTAGCTGAAACAAAAGAATTTATCTCTTTTTTATACAAATCAGCATCTTCACAATCATATCCAACACATAACAAGTCTTCTTCCTTCTCACAAGGCTACATAGAAACCATTTCTTTATCTTCACAAATATCAAGGTCATTGTGGCTCCATGAATCTTCTTCCTCAACCAATTCTTTATTGGGTCCAAGGACTAAATTTTTTGGCTTATTATCCTTTTGTGCAAAGGAATGCTCACAACAACTTTCATCTCCATCATAGTTAACACTTTGTTGTTCATAAAAATCTTCCTCAAACTAGATTGAGAAATCTACATCATTGCTCTGAAAGGAGGAAAGATCCATAGGCTGAATAGAAACATCGTCCATCATGGATTCATCTTCAATGTCATGACATTCATTGATCTCATCATCAGCACAATAGTGAGCATTATCAATATCACTATCAGATTTGGTACCAACAAAGTAACTAGACTCAGTATCAGCAAAGTCTGATAGAACTCCATCATCTGGGGCTTCAAAATTGTCACCCAATAAATCATCTGCCAATTCTTCATTTTCCACATTTGACTGCAAGCCACTTGTCTCTGCAACCCCAAAAATGGAACAACTAGTTTAAAAATTATTAGGTACATATCCGCTGTAAACATTTATCTCTTCCTTGAGAACATCATAACATTCCTCGCTAACCATACTAACATTAATTTGAGGAGCAACTACTATTCACTGAATATTTCCTCCACTCATATTTGGTGTCGGACCATAATTTAAAGCATGGTTAGTAAAATCAGTAGGCATGTAAATACCTTGACATTTGTCTTCATTTCTTGGTCTATAGTCATTTAAAGCATTTGATTCATCGTGACAGCGATCCTTAGTATATGGAAAACCCCTTGGGATGATTCCATACAATAAATTATTTTCAATATCTACTGCTGTCATGAATGCATGATGCAGATTTTCAGGCCTTTTATCTCTTAACAAGTAACTCATTTTTTTGCCAAATGCCCCTAAATAAACAACCAAACATACAACTTCATTTGGTCTAAACTCCATAGGGATTTGACCCAATACTTTTGCAAATCTAAAATTGAAAGGAGGAACTAGCTCACAATTCTTTATTTGGATCTCCATGAAATTATTTGTCACTACAATTGGATCAACCTTTTCACCAAATTGTTCCATGAAGGACGATCTTAGCTCTTCCCATGAAGATATAGAACATTCCGGCAAGAAAGAGAACCAACACCTCGCATCCTCTGCCAAAGACTAGATAAACAATCTCATAACACAGTCCTCATATTCAATATCAAAATCCTCTACCAAATCCATGAATTTTCTACAATTCTTTTTAGCATTCTCCTCTTTCCCACCACTGAATCTTGGCAACTATTCTTGGATTTCAGATGGAAAAGAATTCGGGTAACCACAAATGTCTTCAAAATTTAGAGTCGGATATGACTTAATGTTGAAACTCTGTCTATTACACTACTATAACATCTTATTAGACATGGTTACACTTACACATACATAAGGCTGGAAATAGTCAAAGTAAATTTTCACATGCCTTCACAACCATTTCAATTTGACCACACAGAGCTTGATCAAACTTCTTATGCTCTACATAATACAAAAAAATAATGAAAGCTGGAGATAACAGGAGCATAGTATGCAAATGAAATTCTAGTATTTTTCCCTTTTAACTAGTGCTGATATCACTTTATAGGGAAACCATTTGTGTATTCTTCTCCAAAAATATGAAGATTACCTGGACCAGAATTGCAGCAACTATTCCTTTTCCTCTTGACTGAAAATGAGGCACATCTAGAGCATCTTTCACAGCTTGATTAGGCTCTTTTCTCATAGGGTCACCACCTCCTTGCAGAGGAATGTGTTTTACTTATTCTTGTATTTCTATGAAATGAACTTTTCATTTTAGCACTGATGTAGAAACCAGAGTTGCCACCCAATACAAATTGGGAAATATTTTTATGACAATTTGCAAGGACAAATCCTTTGCAAAATCACCTTCATAAGATAAAACTAACTCTATGCAAATTTGGATAGGCCTAACTGGACTGAAAATTAAGAAGGCAAGGAGCCATGGTCAACTGAAACCTTATTAACTATGCATTTAATACTCACATCCCCAGTAGAGTCACCAATTTGTTAGCTCTTTTTCATGTAGAATTGCCATATAGCTATTAAGCTTGACTCTCAGATTCCCAATTCTAGATTCCTACAAGGAAAAGGCTAATTGATAACGACTAAGTCCTTCTTCTACTTCGAGCTCCATAGACCTAGGTGGGTGTACCTATCTTCAGACTCACTACTTCATAATGAAATCCTATAATGGATTAGGGGTTCTCACAATGATTCACTAATGTCTTTTGCTGTAACTGATGCAGAGCTTAGAAAGTCAATCCATGATATTAACAAGAGTAAATAATCATTGCAAAAAAATGGCAAATATGAAAAGGGTATTCACCCTTCTTCTCTTCAAGCTTAAAACTCAGGCAGGCTAACCTATTCAATTCAATTCTTCAATGAATCACCAACAATATCTATACTATTCAATACAATTCTAAACATTCATGCTTTTAAATGAGAAATGAAAATGGAATTGATTTTAATGGTTGATGATGAAAACTGCAAAGAAAACCAGGAGCAGTGCCTTGTTTATTGGGTAACAGAGTCATACAAACATACATTCCCAGAAAACCATAACTCCAACTCAAAAACCCGAATGGGATGCCTTACAAACCATTCTTTTCACTCCAATTCCTGGACATCAAATTTGTATACAAATCTAGAATTCTCAGAACTTGAAACCGAGACTTACTCCCTCCTTGAAAGACACTCGAATTCAAACCCACAGGTACCTTGTAACTGGTATACCGACATGCCTTACAAATCAATACACAAGAATTCAGATTATGAACACAAAGACATCAAACATAAACTGAATCGAGATTTCTTTATTTTCATTAAAATATCTGGAACTATACATTTCTAAAACAAAGAAACATAGAGAAAACAAGAAAAAAGGCCTAGAAGCTTCTCTACAACATTAATTTCAACATCCTCTTTACAATCAGAAGAAAATCAAGATATAGGACAGTGAAGAAAAATCTCTAGTCACCGACACCTGTTTGTCCTCAAAAATATTTGCAACCACCGTATACCTTTTGAAAACTTCTTTCAAAAGTTACAAAGTATCTCTCTCCATAACTGACAATCAAATCCCCCTGTATTTTGCCTCTCAAATGCACCAAATATCTTCAAATTTTGAGGGAATTTGTAACTGAAATGCAAAACACAAGGATGCCTTTGGAATTCCATCAAAACACATGCACAATTTGATCAAGGAGCAAAATAATGCAATCAGGAACATAATCCCAAAATTCAGGAGCCAACAAACATATCAAACATTCTCCTAACTGAATTCTAATCTTAAAATGTTCAAACCACTGCCTGATATCAAGTATCACTATGAAATACAAAACCTGTTGTAGCAATTACCGTTGAACACCTGCACATAAATTGACTTCAAAATTGCAAAATTCAGCATCTCCCAGTTCCAATGGTATATTACACTCCATATTTTGGATTAAAATTGCCCCTCCAGCATCAGTTTGAAGAATCATGCCCTGGCCTATAAAATGTGCAATGAATGAACATTTTGAACAATTAAAAATTTCCTATAGTCTAAACTATAGAAAATTATAATTTAGCTTTGATTTTTCAAGTTTGAGATTGACGGCATGATCAAAATAAAATATTATTATAATATTTTATTTCTCCTCGATACCCATTTCCAATTTGCTGAATCAATTGGTTTGATTGCATAATCCTCTGGCGAATTGGTGACTAACCTGTCTGGCAACCTAACGAATACCTATTCTCATGATCACGAAGTCATTCGGGCTAACTGCTAGAAATGAGGAGAACTGGCGAACAGGGCTCATTCTCGTAATCGCAGAATAGTTTACCTTAACCACCAAGCACTTGGCGAATCCATGACCACTGTTATCTTTGAATCACAGAATGTTTTCTCACTGACTGTCAGGATCTAGAGAACTCGTGACTGGCCTATCACAGAATCGCAGAATGTTTTGGCTTAACCACCAGCTACCTGGCGAACTAGCGAATGACTACAAACTCCAATTCGCGAAATCATTTTTTTTAACCACTCAAAGTTCTGGTGAACTAGTGAATGCATGACACGTGTCCTTTACTACAAAATTTCCTTCTTCTAGTTGAGGGAGAAAAACTGAGGTAGACATTAGCGGTCATGTGCATAACCTCCACTGCTTTGATCTATGTTATGTGTTTGTCTTGTTGTATATAAGCACTTCAAATCTCATTCTCTGGACCAATGTGGGACTATCAATTTTGAATGTTTTAAAACCTCTTCAACACTTCATCCAAAATATAGTGGGACCCACCATCCACAGTACTCCCCAGCCAAGAGGGCCCACCACGAGCAATAGGCTTTCTTGTTTGTAACATATGAGAGTGTCGTTGTATATGAATGATATAAAATCCCAACACCTATTGCATGTGGGATAACACTATTTCAAGTTTCTCAAAACTGGAAGCCTCCTTCACGTACTGGTTGCTCTCCAATATATGTTCGCATCAAATGCCATTTACAGGAAACTCCCTCAAGGTTCACATGTCTTTGTTTATTGCAATATTCACACCCAAAAATGTGCCTGCAAAAAAGAATTGATAAGCACCCAAACACTTGCGCAATGGCTCATCCTTACCATGAATTTGCTAAAGAAAGAACACACATTGGTGCAATAGAAATGAAAGAATGTATGTCAGAATTAGCATCGGCTCCCATATCCATTGGATTCGGTGCTGGCCTCCAGCTCATGGCGACTGGTTCTCCTTTTATTCTCTTTCCACGCTGGCTTTAAAAGGTGGCTCCTCCTTGTTTGAATGCGTAACCCTCCTTATGCGCCAGTCTTCCCACAAATTGTTTATTTCTATGTGAGTCTCCAAACAAATGTGAGCCGCAATTGCATTTTCCATTTTTGTTTGCCCTTTGTGCATTGTGTAGCCCTCTTCTTTAGCATCCTTCCATTTCTGCAAAAGTTTCCAATTACCATCTGTTCCTTCATTTTCTCAAGAAGCATACTCGGCAACATCATATGCCTTTTTTATGCCTCTCATTGTTGTCTTCTATATTACCTAACTAATCAAAATCTTTAGACCCCTTCCTTTACAACTTGGATGAGACCGTTGGTAGTCTCCCTTGTTGTGTGAACTTCATTCAATGCTGAGTGTGCAGCATTGCAACCAAACACACATACCATTATCTCTCAATTGTGCGTGAGTCATTTGTTTAATAAGAAAAACTTCCTTTGAATTTACGCTGGCATTATTCATAACTGGCGCATGCCTCCATTGTTCATGTGCTGGCATGTGTTCTCATTTGTATGTTGCTCTCAAAATGTGAACAACCCCTCACATACTTACATAAATACAATCAATATAAGCTGCCCCTAAATTGTAAACACTGGCCTCCATTTAAACATTTGCGCAAACCAATTAACATTTTGCACTACCAGTTTAGACACAAACATGCTACTGTTATCTTAAAAGAAATGCCAACACTCCTCACATACAACTCCTTTTACTGTGAATAGGCCGGCTCACCAATACAATGCGCACACCTCTATTGAGTTTGGCTTATGTTGGCAGCCACATACAACAATCATTTGGCCTCTATTTGCATTTCAAAAGCCCCTCATTTTATTTACAAGCTCAAATGCATTTATCAACAAGTTTTCTGCAATTTTTCTATCATCATTAAACTTCTCCCTGTCTACCTGAGAAACTGCACTTATGATCTCTTCTAGGGCTCTCAATTGTGTTATATCTTTTTGTAGTATTGGTGCTCTCTGCTACATTTATATTTTCAAATCTCAATCAATCTTCCCTACCCTCATAACCACCTATACTATCCATTGAAGAGACATATTCTCGAATTTCTTAACTTTTGCTACATTTTAAAATTCATCTCCCAAGATAACTGATAACTTGCAACTAGCAACTAATGATGAGCAAGGTCGGGCCCCAGAGTGGGTCCGGCTAAAATTTTTTTTGATTTCAAACACCCGATCCCTGAAATGATCTCAAACACCTTGTATGCCCTTTGCATACTTTTGAATCCATTTTAAATCAAACCCGAATCATTGAAACATTGAAATTCACATTTTACGCAAAGTACCAAAACTGGGTCAGAGGGCTCCAAGAGCGGCTTTAAAAATTGACAATTTCACTTGACTGGGTCACACCACTGAACAAGCATGAACATTGACCCACATTCATTCATACTACAAAACTATACTTCATGACTACAGCCGGATCAAAAGATATTAATGTGTAAACTTGCCCGGTTCAAATTGTTCCTACAAGAAACTTGTCAAAAAATGATTTTAATCATCGTAATTGATTTTTAAAGGTAGACAAATGGACTAGCAGGGGGCTCAACTTGGGACTAGGGTTATTACTCCAACTTTGCAAGACAACGCAAAAAGAAATTCATCAAAAGAGTCAACTGGTCAAAATTTATTCATTGGCAAAGTAGGGCATTTGGGATTTTGCAATTCAGAGCAACTAGGTAGTTTTCAATTTTTGCAAATAGAATGGGCCTGGAAAAGCTAACAAATGGATTGGTCAAAACCCAAAATCCTAGAATGTTGAAGTATTTTATGCATAGATCAGAGGGAAACAAATGGATTGAGATTAGGATCACTTGGGCGCAAGATACAAGCTGTCAAAGTAAGCTTCTGGATAAAATGCATATTCAAGCCTTGGTAAAATAATGAAAACTACAATTGGATTTACTTTTGGAAATGGGTCAAACAGATTCATCAGGGGCTAAAAATGGACAGACCAAAAGAGAAACATGTTTACAATTCAGATGTATCATTAATTCTTCTTGACCAATCACCGGGTATCAGATATAGCTTCATGAACAAGGCTCCCAGAAAAACTATGAAAACTACAAGATGCAGATCCACGAAAACACCTCCGGAAGGGGATGAATAAACGGGGTCAAAACTTATCACAGAGGCCTAAAAACTGATACATAGAGAGTATGCAATGTGTACAACAAGATGCCAGGCTTAGATTTTCATGAGACTCCACAGGATTTGTTATACTCAGGTGCAAACTACCCCTTCCCAGGTGATTTTTACACTGAACTTTTCTGATCCTGAGACCTCCTATAACCAAATTGATGAAAACCCATTTCAAGATGCAGACTAAGGACTCAAGATGACTCAATAGGATATATGCAAGGTGCAAAACATTTAATTCTGATTATAGGACCTAAAAACCACCCAATCCATATATCCACTTTTAGACCAAACAGAGCACTTAACAAGCAATTTTAACATGGTACTCAAAAATCCATGTTGCATTTTTTCATCCCAATAGAGCAATTCCATAGTGAGCACAATACTTTTAACTTACCCACAGGTGAGATTAATGTGACCCCGAAGGATGTTTATCATAGCCTCTGTGGTCTATTTGGTGGCCCTTTAGTAGAGTATTAGACATCTCAGATGCCTGGGGTATTAGTTGTCCATAAGATTTTCCAATATGATGACATCCTAGAGAAGTGGATAGGGTGGGACACTATGATGTTGAGGTACAGCCAGGCATCTCCCTTAGCATGCATGATTGTGGGGTATATAGGATGTTTTTTGATGCTAGGTAGAGGTCAACAAGGATTTCAGAGTGGTTGGGGACCCCTATTAGAGAGTTTACTGGGCAGCCTAGTAAAGATGGGATGGGGATCATGTATGTTAGCACACATGTATCATGAGCTTAATGAGATCATTTATAAGGGAGCAATGAAATTAGCTGCAAGAGTTTTGATACTTTAGATCTAGGCTTGGGACCACTTACCCATATGTCACCCTATGTGTGATATTTCTAGGATAACTGGACAACCATTCATATATAGGTATACAGGTTATGTGGTACAACCCTACTTGGGGAAGACTACCTATTGGAGGTGATAGATTGATGACATGATAGTTGTCACATGGTGACCTTATCTAGGGACAGAGTCGTGAGGTGATTAGCAATCACAACAGAGAGACATATTTGTGACACGACTACTGATAGGTCATACTGATGCTATTTTGGAGTGATTTTTTGTATCCTGGGTGTTATGTCACTATGGTCACTAGTAGGTGATGTCAGAGGAGTTCACAACGTATGCCCATTTTTCAAATGAGACCAGATTGGGATGGGGGCCAAGACTAGTACATGTCACCTCAATACCGGATTTGGCATTGGTTAGGTGATCCATGTGGGATTATCTAGAGGCAATGGTGGATGCAAGTATGGTGCTAGATTACATGGTACACTTTGTTAGGCACCCGTTCCCATAGATTATAATTCCAAGAGCTCCAACCCCATGCATTGATGATGAGTGTGATGTACCACCACCACCTCCTCCATGACAGTGTCATAGAGATATAGGTCATAGACCAGAAGGAGAAGATTCAGGAGCGAGCCCTAGTAGAGGAGGATCATAGAAGCATAGGAGAGAGGGTGAGAGTGGAGGGTAGATGAGGAGGCCAGAAATGTAGGGTGGCCAGGGGCAAAGAGATCCACCTGGTGGAGGAGGTGAGTAATAGGTGAGGTAGAGAAAGGCAGATGATATGGGAGTTGAAGAAGAGATACCGTGACATAGGACACCACATGAGGTGATTTGATCCTTATGGGAGCATGTGCAAGGTTTACAGATGGAGATCACCATAGCATAGACTAGGTTATTAGAGAGAGACAAGTGGATAATAGAGCTCATAGCATAGTGAGATCAAAGGATTACTGCTCTCACAGCTGATAGGGATCATCATCAGCAGATAGCATCTCATCAGATGAGTCATGCATCATATTATGTGGCAGTGTATACCACAATTGTACCGGTGGTACAAAAGGTCATGCCTTTCTCTCAGTTTGATGCTTTGTGAATGCATTATATGTGGATGTATGTATGACTTATATGTTTAGGCAACTTTGGTTGTTATGGATAGACTAGATGAATATGAAATGGTTATTTAATTGTTTTTGATATGTAATGAATTCATCATGGATGTAATGAATTTATGATGTAATTATTAGGAATGATGGTTATATGGAAATGTAAATGGATATGTATTTCTGACATCTTGTTATCAATGAACTATTTATTTAATACACAAGTACTCAATCATATCTCTAATGATGTAGTTGACGACTTGAGAGGAAGATGAGAATCCGAATAGAGGACTTCACATCCCACAGAGGAAAAGATCATTATTGCAAAAGTAATGCTGCCCAAAAACTACCATGAAATGCATCCCAGAACTTTGTCACACATCTTCAAAGACAAGATGACCTGAGCATCATTTCCAGTTAATGTTGCAAGTAACCATAAGAATCAAGGCACAAAATTATGGGATGACCTGAATGGTTCTTATGTAAACAAACCAAATTAAAAAAAAGGAGATAGTTCCAATCTCACCTTAGTATTTAGATCAAGAAGGTTGAGGTATGTGTGGCATTCCAATTAACATGGAGGAACTTATCACAGACACCCAATTTATCGAATAGTTTAGGATCATCAAAACCACACCGACAAGAAGCAAACAAAGAGAAGTGATTATGCCCCCATCATATGTGGCTCTAGTCATTATTTTAGACATTTTTGAGTTACATATGAAAGGGATAATCCTAAAATTGAAGAATAATAGACAGCTTACCAATAAAATTCACAAGTTTCATTGTACTTTTAATCATGGTAGATATCGTCAAGTGACAATAGAAATGTGTCATGCACAATTCAGAGATGTATTTAGTTATTCATCTTGATGTTGTGTTCTAGCTTGTGGAAGTGTGTAGTGTTAAGAAACAATGTCATTTGTCCAAATTTGTAATTTGTTTGAGTTATAAGTGAAGTGTATCCAAGTAGTGTTAAGAAAAATTATTTAGCAATGTCGCCATGATGCGGGGTGCTGAAGAAACACAAGTGTTTGTCAGTGAATAATCTATTAGTGGTTGTTTGAAAACTGACTCAATTTTGGTTGCGATGATGATTGTTAAGGAAGATGTTTCCCCCTAGTGATGCTCGAATGTCCTAGGACCTATATTCAGAATGATTCCAATATACGGTAGTATAACATGACACAACGACTTTTGTCACGAAAGTGAGTGAATGTCATGCACAAATTGGAGCTAGTAAAGGACGTCAAGGCACATGTTGATAGATGGAGTGTAGGATTAACAAGAGGCACATGTTTACTAGGTTTTCACCATCTTGAATGGATATTTCATTTTTTGCTACCAAGGCTCCTATTTACCAATTTTTCACCAAGGCACTTCTTTTTTTGTTTTTTCCAATTTTTTTTCTCTTTTTCAATTATTTTTCTCTTTTTTTGTTGAATAGTATGAAAATGAAAGCTTTAGTAATGTACCTCACATTCAACAAATTTTCATTTGTAATTGATTTGAAGTTGAAAAGACAAGTAAATCTGGAAATACTTGAAAATTAATTAGGTCAAGATACATACCTCATTGTGAAATTGATTTAGAAATACCTATTTTTTGAAGTTTGTGTGAGGTTTTGGAAGATTCTGCAACTAGATCTGTGATCAAAAATCTGAGATGGAGAAAACCCAGAAAAGTTTCAACTCTCTAGTAGCAGGTCGAGTTTGACCCTCATAAAAGGTCAAATACCACATTTTTATTCTGAAGCCCAATTTTGATTTTGTTCATAGATCCCAGAAGTTTGGTGAAAAGGGTACTCAAATCTATCCTTTGATCCCTGAAACAACGACTGTAGATATCTGAAAAAGGGGGGTTTTTAGGGTGGCTATATAGGGTTTTGCCTTAGTCAAATCCCTATTTTGGTGGTCTCCACCTCCATGAATAGCCAATTTAAATAGAATGTGTGTGTGTGTGTATTGAAAGTGTAATGCCAAGATCTAATCCTCAAGATCAAAACCCTAGCATGAATATGTATGAAACAACAATGCATAGATTTTTATGAGATAGAAAAGCATACCAAGCCCCCAAGGCTAAATTACTTCTACCAATCTCACAATCCATAATTTCTACTCCATGGTTGAATGCTTGAAAGTTGATAATGGTGGCTCAAGGAAGAAAGGATCTCTCTTGCTCCAAATATGAGTTCATAAAGATGCTTGATGTCAACAATGGCTTGATCTTCTATATCATCCTCTTGCTATCTTGCACCTTCACTATTCCTTGCTTGCTTGAAATCTTCTTGATCATGAAATTGACTCCTTGAGAGAACTTGATCATGAGAATTCTTGATTATACTTGGTTCTCACAAAACTTGATGAAGAGATGTGAATAATGGATGAGAAAATGAGAGAGGAAGGCCTCCTTTTATAGTGAACTAGGGCACAATCCTCTAGAGGGGCCACCTTGGAGAATTAAATCCCAATTAGGTCCTAACCTTTAGAAAATATACCTATATTAAATGAAATTAGAGGATTTACCATCCCAAAACCCGAAATGGCCAACTCGGAGGTGGGAAAACAAATATCTTGAAAGCCCGATACCCAAAAATCAAGGATTTTGAAGATTTGAAGGAAGGGGGAAAAATCAAGGTTGGAATTGACCTATTTAGGTTTGAGTTTGAACCTAACCTAGTTAGGTTCAAGCTTGATCCTAACCTTGTCAGGATCAACCTTGAATTTGACCCCGGGCCTAGATTTAATTAGAACCAGGATAGGAGGTCCCGGGGATGCCCAGAGACCTAGAAATGATATCAGAATAGGAAAGAATGCCATGGATAAGCATAAAATCCTATGATAACTATGATGAAGGCTAGGAGGACCTATTTCTAATTCCTACCTAGAAAATAGAGGCATGGAAGAGGGAAATTCAGGAGAATCCTTGAGATCCTATCCCTAATTTCACCTAGAATGAAGAAAATAAGTGCAAAATGCATCCTAAATGTAAGTCTATCATGATAAATGTACTAAAAGAGGGTTATAAACCCATCAATATGGAAGTGATTCCATTTTAAGATGATACATTTAGCCCCCACTTTAGCTTAGATATGACACTACGTGAATATGCAAGCTAAAGTAAGAAAACATTATAGTAAAAAATGATATAGCTAAGTCCTCGATGTAAAGATCCTGCAGAAAAATGTTAGAACCTACAACACACAAGGTTAATGAAAATCTATAAATCACCTAAAGCTTACTATATGATAATTTGAGAAGTGTATAGAGCACCTTATGCCCCCCCCTAATTCATCTTTCTACTTCAGAAGGGTGAAATAGGGTGATACGAAAAACTCTATATACTGGATATGTAGAGTGTTGGAAAGTCCTTTCCTAAACCAATTAGAAGGATTCCTAACCTTCCTAAATTGGTTCAAGGAGTTAGATATCTGAATCATGATTCCAACACCGATGATGACATTGAAAATGAAGTTACCGAACTCAAGTTATGATGAAAAGAGTGGATGTCTGTCTAAATGCATAAGAAAGAAATTTTGAGTTTACCCTAAGAAAACCCTAATTTCAACTTATAAATAATGAAAAGAGAGAAATACTTACTCATTCTTACCATTTGTAGATTCAAAATGAGAAAGAAAGATGCCGAGAAGAGAGGAACTTTGAGTGATATGCCTGGAGACTTTGAGACATAGCTTAGCTACTGGACGGTCACTACCTGAGGTGAGTTTTACTTTTATCCACCTTTGTTCTTTCCAAATTCCTATTTTTTATAGGAAAGGTTAATTTTACCCTCTTTTAGGTTGACCCTGACCCATTTAGGTTGACATTGACCCATCTAGGTCGACTTTGACCCATGAAAGTTGACATTGACCAAAGGGTTTTTGTCATTTTTTTTGAGATGATGTCGACCTTGACCCAAAAAGGTTGACCCTGACCTAGTAAAGTCAACATTGACCTAGTAAGGTTGATATTGACCTAACTAAGGTTGACTTTGACCTAGTTCAATTACTTTTATAGATTTGATGATGTAGATGACTGATATGATCTTTGTTTGTGCTTGAAGGACCCAGTCTACTTCCGAGAGCATCCTTTTGGGGAATTGCTAGTGAAAGTCAAGGAGAGGTTGTTCGAGCTTGATGATGAGGGGATGTAGTTACTAAGGGATGTGGGAGTATAATAGGTATCAGTCCTTCCATAGCTCAGACTACACCGAGCCATGTTATCGGCCTTGATAGAGAGGTGGGATGAGGATACATGCTCCTTCCATCTTCCCTCTCATGAGATCACAGTGACCTTAGAGGATGTCTACAAGATCATGTGGCTTCCAGTCCAAGGGGAGACCATTAGACCCAGAGTACAACATAGTTTTGAGGAGATTTATGTAGACACAGAGTATTGTATAGGAGTGCATCCAGAGATGTGGACCCTGTCAGATCAGATTCTACTATCTTCCATACTATCAGGCCCTACACCTTTAGTATGGAAGGTGATGTTATGTATAGTAGCCTTGGTTATGTTACCCAACTCAAAGGGTACCATATTTTGTTCACCTCTAAAACATCTCATACAAAGGATGGAGAGAGAGAGAGAGGACCATGTTCCCATGGGGTTGCAGCATGCTAGCTTAGCTATACCATGAGTTGGGTTAGCTAGTGAGGTATCAGCGGGAGAGTCTATCGACATGCACAGTTCTACAGATATAGATTTTCAAGCATTTCACATGTACATGTCCATAGGGAGTTCTAGTGATGGTAGATGCAAGCACATTGAGAGCCTTCACATATCCTTTGAGAGATGTTTGGTAGTTTGGGGATATTCTCTACTGGAGAGTACATCTAGACCGTATTTCCAACACCGATGTGATATGGAGACCCTACTACCGGATGACAAAGTGGACTAATACATGATTCTAGATGAGACATTCATAGTAGCATAAGATACTAGAGGGCCATCAAAGTCATATAGTGATGCCCTACTATTATGATCAGGTGATGAGGTAGTTCAGCCTGTTACAGGGAGTCCCTAAGGCAGTACCTCAATATGTTCATCTAACGAGATACTATCAGAGACCTAGCACCATACGCTGACCATCGATAGTAGACATAGAGGATAGTGATGGAGAGGAGATAGAGGATATAGAGGTACCATTAGATGTAGCCTATTCAAGCATGAGCTAAGATTATATTAGGTACTAGAGTTTGGAGGGGATCTGTCCTATCTTTCCTGAGGATTATCCTATAGGTGATCCAAGCTTTACAAAGGGGACACACTAGGATAGTGGAGCCACTGAGGAGGATGAGGATATCAAAGATGAGGAGGAGTACATCTTCGAGGGAGATCCCATGGAGGAGGAGGAGAGAGTAGAGGAGAGATCCAAGGACATACCCCTGGGTGGTGATACTAGTGCAGATATACCTCTTACTCGTGCATCACCACTAAGATCACAATGGCCCCCACTACCCCACACAGAGACACCACCATCGAGACCAAGATATAGCAAGCATTGAGAGAGTAATCACTCCATGCCCCCACCATCTAGACACTTTGGTGACGTCTAGGAGGGAGACCCAGGTATGAACTTGATTGAAATTTGGTTGAATATATGATTTGAATAGACAGGATAATGGACTGATAGAATTTTTCTTTCTACAGCTAGCGTAGCAGAGTGGAGGATCTTTGTATCCAAAATTCTCAAGGATACCATTATATCCTATTGACTTCCAGATGATGAGTGAGAGTCTTTCATTGGTCACAAAGATCGCGGCAGACATGCCGACATCTTTGTATATATCCAGTGAGAGCTGAGAATGTGTAGAGAGAGAGAGGAGAAGTTGATGGTAGAGGTACAAAGTCTCTAAGGATGTGTATAGGGTATGAGCATATCTAGGAGCCATACATGGACACACAAATCTTCATCTTCCCATCAGAGAGTAGAGAGATCTGGGAGTCATCGGCCATCAGAGCGACATAGTGATAGACGTAGTGATAGATAGGGCCATTGGCCACTTACGTATCAAAAACTTTGAAAACTATTTTTGATGAATGAAAATATTTCTCTACTGATTAGTTCTATGTTTTATTACTTATTCTTTCATCAATATAAAACTTAATAGAAAGAAAGAAAGAAAAGAAGGTGCATAAACATATTCAATGTGTAATTTTAGTAAAACTACATAACCTATAAAATAAATCTTTATAAGGAATACATAAATTCACATGGAACAAAGCTAATTAAGGATAATAACATTTAAGATGCATAATATTAATGGGTTCCTTAAAAGAAACACCATCCCTATCAGCCAATTTACAAGCACCTGAACCAAAGTCTTCAGTAACAACAAAAGGTCCAAGCCAATTAGGGCTAAATTTTCCTTTTTCGCCCTGTAAAGCATTCACATTTTGTTGATTCTCATAAAGGACTAAATCACCAACTACAAATTTTCATTCGATTACCTTATGATTGTATTGTTTCTGAAGAGATTTATCATAAGCTTTTATATGTTCTAAAACATGTATTCATTGTTCATCTAACATTTCTAATTCTTGTAAGCGTTGTTCACAAAAAGTATCTTTATCAATTATCTCATGAAACCAAACACGTAAAGAGGGTATTTCTAGTTCCAAAGGCATAATAGCATCAGTACCATAGACAAGGTTGTAAGGAGAAGTACCCATGGCAGTACAAAAACTAGTCCTATAGGCCCATAAAGCATAAGTCAGTTGAGTATGCCAATCTTTCGCATGCTTACTAACTATTTTTCTCAAAATTTGTTCAATAATTTTATTTGATGCTTTAGCTTGTCCATTAGATTGAGGATAGTAAGGAGTTGAAAATCAATGTTGAATCCTATATTTCTCAAAGAATTTCGCAACTTCTTTGTTTTTAAAAGATGTTCCATTATCCGAAATTATCATCAAAAGAATACCAAATCTTGTTATGATATTATTAAGAATGAAATCACATATAACATCTGTCATTGTTGAACAAAGAGGGATAGCTTCAACCCACTTCATAAAATAATCTATAGTAGTGAGAATGTAAGTATGTCCTTGAGAAGAAGTTGGTGAGATTTTTCCAATAAGGTCAAAACCCCAAACACTAAAAGGCCATGGAGAAACTTGATTACGAAGCTCAGGAGCAGGAGCATGAATCAAATTACTATGTTGTTGACATTGAGGACATTTCTTAACAAACATGAAAGAATCTTGTTCCATTGTGTGCCAATAATATCCCATTCAAAGTAATTTATTAACCAAGGATTTTCCACCAAAATGTCCCCCACAAGAACCAGAATGAGCCTCTACTAAAGCTATAGGAATTTCAGTTCTATTAAGACATCATAATAATAATCCTTCATAAGAGTGTTTGTAAAGTGTATCTCCTAAAATGATGTACCATGCTACAAGTTTCCTAATATGATTACACATGTTCCTTGTTGCTGATTTAGGAAAAGTACCATCCTTCAAAAAATGAAAAATATGTGAATACCATTCATCCAAATGCAAGTTAAAACAGTCAGAGGTAATCTTATCATAAATTGCAAGGAATTTAAGATTTTGTATAGTAAATTGAAAGTTTTCCGCATTGTTCTCGAGACAAACCAAGGAAGTTGCACTAGCCATGGCATCTGCATGTCGATTTTCCTTCCTAGGTAAAGTCTGAATCGTATAAGAGGAGAATTATGAAAGCACATTAAGAGCTAAATCTCTATATTGTGTCATTTTAGCATTTTTAGTCTGATATCCTCCTTTAATCTATTCAACTATTAGTTGTGAAGCTCCATATATATGTAAATGTTTGATATTGAGGGGTGAAGCTACTTGTAGTCCAGCTATAAGAGCTTCATACTCTGCAATGTTATTAGTGCAAGGAAAGGTTAGTTTATATGATAAAGGGAGGGGTTTTTTTGTAGGGGGAATCAAGATGATACCCACACCAGAACTTGTCTTACATTTAGATCCATCAAAATATAATTCCCAAATATTCTCCTGTTGAAGAGTTAGGATATTATCATTAGGAAATTCTATGGAAGTAGAACATTCATCAGAGTGAGGACAAGGAGCTTTAGCTAGATAATCTATCAATGCTTGTCCCTTAATAGACTTTTGAGAAATAAAATTAAGATCAAACTCGGTGAGCAACATAACCCATTTTGCTAACCAACCAGAGAGATCAGTTTGTGAGAAAAGATGTTTCAAAGGATCAAATTTGATAATCACATTAACTTCAGTATTTATCAAATAATGCTTGAGTTTTTGACATGCATAAACTACAGCTAGACATTGTCTTTCTAAATCTATATATTGTGTTTTATAATCAAGTAAAGTTTGACTAATGTAATACATAGGTATTTCTTTATCATTATCATTAATTTGAGCTAACAATGCACTCACGGCCTGTGGAGTCACTGAAGTGTATAATTCAAATGGTTTATCAAAATTTGTAGGCTGCAAGATAGGACGATTCACAAGATACTCCTTAAATTGCTCAAAAGTTTGTTTACACTCCTCATTCCAAGAGAAAGTGGTATCCTTTCTAAGCAAGGAAGTAAAACGGATAGTTCAGTCTACTAAATTAGAAATAAAGCAATGAATACCTTGTATTTTTCCTTGTAAGCTTCGTAATTGGGAAATATTCTTAGGAGGAGGCATATTAACAATAGCTTCAATCTTTTTAGTATCTACTTCGATGCCTCGCTTAGAGATTATAAATCCTAATAATTTACTGGAATCAACTCCAAAGACACATTTCTTAGGATTCAATCTCATATTATAACTTCTAATCCATTCAAATATTTGTCATAAAATAGTAACGTGATCTTCTCTTTGTATAGATTTTTCCAAGATATCATCCACATAATCCTCAAGAATCTTATGAATGTAATCATGAAAAATCAAAGTCATAGCCCATTGATAAGTTGCTCCTGCATTTTTTTAATCCAAAGGGCATCATGACCCAACAAAACATTCCCCAAGGTGTTATAAATGTAGTCTTAAATTGATCTTCAAGGGGGATAAATATTTGATTGTATCCTAAAAAACCATCCATAAAAGATAACAAGGCATGGCCCACTGTTGAATCCGCAATCATATCAATATTAGGTAGCAGGAAATCATCCTTCAAGGATTCCTTATTTAAATATCTAAAATCAGTGCACATCCTTATCTTATTTTCTCCTTTTGATACATGCACAATGTTTGAAATCCAATCTAAGTAATCAATAGAATGGATAAATCCAAAATCCAATAGTTTTTCAATTTCACCTTTGACTAACAAAGCAATTCGTGGATTCATCTTTTGAATTTTCTATTTCACCGGCTTAATATTTGGCTTTAAAACAATGTTATGAGTAACAATCTTAGAATCTATACCTAGCATATCAAAATATGTCCAAGTGAAGATATCCTTAAATTCAAGCAAAAGGGAAACCAACTGATCACGTTCATCCTGATTAAAACATTTCCCAATTTTTATCATCCTTTCAGAATCATTTTCATCCACTTGAATATCAATAGTTTCAATAATTAACAAATCACCTCTTATCGGAGGATCCATTGGTAAAGGGAGAATATCGTGTTCTTCATATTCACCAAAATAAGTATCAGTTTTCAAACAATAAGGCTTTCCTCGTTTGTGATGAAACTTAGGTAAATCCTCATAAACCCCTAAAAATTCCATTAAGGCTTCATCTTTAGGAAAAATATCCAAAGAGGATTGTTGATTAAGGTCAATAAGTAATGGGTTAACCAACTTCAACTGTCCATTGCAAATATGATTAACATTAAGAGGAAAAATAGATGGTTGTCTATAAGGATTGAATCCTAATCCATATGTATGATAATAAACTTCATTATCCAAAGTTACTTGTATACCTTGTTTGTATTTACCAAATCCTTTTTCCATTAAACGCTGATTTCTTAAGAAAATGATAACTAGGACCATATCGATCAGTCATGTTAGAGGGAGTCCAAGGAGTGACATATGTCACAATGTCATAACAATCAGGCTTTATAGTGTCAAGTCTTTCATTAATCGAAGCAGAAACAAAATTACTTTTTAATTCTTCAGACAATGGAGAAGAAATAAAAACTTTTTTCTCAAATTCATTATGTTGCTTCATGAATTCCAATTCAGAGACCTTATATTCTCCAATAAACGTAGGATTAAAATCCAATGTCCCCCAATCATCCTCAGTCAAGGAAGAAGAAGAAGATGGAACTTCTTGTTGTTGAATCTGAGGTTGTTTTATCTCAGATTGTTGTATCTCTGATTATTTTTTAATCTCTTTACTAGGTTGAATAGGTTCACAGTTTTTAGCATATTCAGCATTTAAGCAAGGGTTCAAAGCATCATCCGCATGTAATGTATACATTAAGTTATCATAAATGAACCTAACCTTGCGATGAAGAGTAGAAGGAACTACATGCATAGTATGTAACCATGGTCCTCCTAAAAGAAGGTTATAGTTGAGAGGTCTTGGCATAACATGGATAGGAGTATTTAGAATAACTGGACCAACTTTAACAAGTAAGGTAATAATGCCCAAATTTATTTTCACAATATTTTCAAATCCACGTATAGAAACATTATCAAGTTGAATAGTAGATAAATCATCCTTAATTTCTTTGAGCATATCCATGCTACAAACATTAAGCCCAGATCCATTATCAATTAAGGTTCTTCGAATGATACTCTAATTAATAGAGATAGCCACCATAAGAGCATCATATTGATTCTGCACCTCCAAGGAAGGTAAATCATTATCAGAAAACACAATAGGAGGTACAGAAGGCATAGTATGCATACAATCCAAAATAGAATGAATATTCTCTTGATTAGGAGGTGAAGCAGGAAGAGTATATAAAGCCTTTTGCAATGCCTCATGATATGTCGGGGAAGTTTGAAGTAATTCCCATAAAGATATCTTAGCAAGAGTAGCACATAATTGATCAACTAAGTTGTACTCCTTAAAGGTGGATGGATACCTAGGTTCTTGAGGAAGCATAGGTTGAGAAGGAGGTAAAGAAACCTGAATAGTAGGCTAACGGTTATTCCATGTGTGATAAGCTTGTGAAATAGAACTGGTGTTATCAAAGAAATCCAAAGGATCTCTAGGTTTACCCTTAATTTTTATACAAGGACATCCTTTTACCGTCATCAAAGGTGTAGGATATAGCATTTTAGGTTTATCAATATTGCAAATAGTGGGACATGAAGGTAACCATGCACACACCCTATGGTAAAGGTCAATTGGAGAGGTTGTGGAGGAGAGTGAAATAGGAATAGGATCCATGGAGATCGTATTCAAACCATTTTCATCCTCACTACCATGTACCTCATTAGGGAATATATCCTCTTGTACAATAAAAGCATCATCAAAGTACTCAAAACAAGAATCATACATTTTGAATACAAAGAAAGCACTAAAAGCATGAAAATGTAAATATGTTTGTATTTTTAAAAGGAATTTTGCAATTTTTTTGTTTTTTGTATTTTTGAAATATATAAATAAAAGAAAGAAATCTAATCTTCTAATTTAAATCTAACACCATAAAAGAAAGAGTTGTCATAAACGGGTTCACCAAAATGAATAGTATGAAAATGGAAGCTTTAGTAATGTACCTCGCATTCAACACCTTTTCATTTGTAATTGATTTGAAGTTGAAAAGACATAAGTAAATCTAGAAATACTTGAAAATTAATTAGGTCAACATATATACCTCATTGTGAAATTGATTTAGAAGTACATGTTTTTTGAAGTCCGTGTGAAGTTTTGGAATATTCTACAACCAGATCTATGATTAGAAATTTGAGATGGAGAAAACCCAAAAAAGTTTCATCTTTCCGGTAGTAGGTTGAGTTTGACCCTCATAAAAGGTCAAATACCACATTTTTATTCTGAAGCCTGATTCTGATTTTGTTCACAAATCCTAAAATTTTGGTGAAAAGGGTACTCAAATATGTCCTCTGATTCCTGAAACAGTGAGATATCTGAAAAAGGGGGCTTTGGGGTGGCTATATAAGGTTTTGCCTTAGGAAAACCCCCATTTTGGTGGTCTCCACCTCCATGAATAGCTGATTGAAATAGAATGTGTGTGTGTATGTATTGAAAGTGTAATGCCAAGATCTAATCCTCTAGATCAAAACCCTAGCATGAATATGTATGAAACAACAATGCATAGATTTGATTGAGATAGAAAATCATACCAAGCCCCCAAGGCTAAAGTATTTCTACCAAACTCAAAATCCTTAATTGTTACTCCATGGTCGAATGCTTGAAAGTTGATAATGGTGGCTCAAGGAAGAAAGGATCTCTCTTGCTCCAAATATGAGTTCATAAAGTTGCTTGATGTCAACAATGGCTTGATCATCTATATCATCCTCTTTCTATCTTGCACCTTCACTATTCATTTCTTGCTTGAAATATTCTTGTTCATGAAATTGACTCCTTGATATAATTTGATCATGATAATTCTTGATTGTACTTGGTTCTCACAAATCTTGATGAAGAGATGTGAATAATGGATGAGAAAATGAGAGAGGAAGGCCTCCTTTTATAGTGAACTAGGGCACAATCCTCTAGATGGGCCACCTTGGAGAATTAAATCCCAATTAGGTCCTAACCTTTATAAAATATACCTATATTAAATTTAGTTAGAGGAATTACCATCCCAAAACCCGAAATGGCCAACCCGGAAGCGGGAAAACAAATATCCCAAAAGCCCGATGCCCAGAAATCAAGGATTTTGAAGATTTGAAGGAAGGGGGAAAAATCAAGGTTGGAACTAACCTAGTTAGGTTTTAGTTCAAACCTGACCTAGTTAGGTTCAAGCTCGATCCTGACCTAGTCAGGATAGACCTCGAATTTGACCTTGGGCCCAAATTCAATAAGAACCAGGATAGGAGGTCTTGGGGATGCCCAGAGACCTAGAAATGATATCAGAACAAGACAGAATACCAGGGATAAGCATAACATCCTATGATAACTATGATGAAGGCCAGGAGGACCTATTTCTAAGTCCTACCTAGAAAATAGAGCCAGGGAAGAGGGAAATTCAGGAGAATCCTTGAGATCCTATCCCTAATTTCACCTAGAATGAAGAAAATAAGTGCAAAATGCATCCTAAATGCAAGTCTATCATGATAAATGTACTAAAAGAGGGTGCTAAACCCATCAAGATGGAAGTGCTTTAATTTTAAGATGATACATTTTTATTTTTATTTTATTTACATTTTTTGGATTGATGCATCAAAGTGCATGTTTACCAAGTTTTCACTAAGATGATCATTTTTTTAAGGATCTTTTTCTAATTTTTAGTATTTTTTTCATTACATTTTTGTTGGAAATTTTCCAATAGGCTAGTACTAACTATATTTTTGTCATTGATGACAACATATGGAAAGTAACAGTGTTCAACAGTGTTCCTGACAGAGTAACAAACAGAGTTTTGTGTATGGTTGTCTATAAAATTATCATGGAGCCTTGTGCGCTTTGATGTATGTTGAAGACATGTTAGTGATGTTTAAGTTATGGATGCATAGTTTGTTGATGAGTAGAAGTGTAGTTATGCAGTCATTATTCACCAATAGTAGTTTCATGTGTTTGTTCAAAAGAGCTGACAAAGATTTTATTGGTTCTTGAGTTGCACCTATCTTATGGGTATGCACCCTTGGATTTAAGCTTAGAGAAGAGTTATTAATGTTTGGATAAGATCACATGAAGTAATTCAGCTTGAGAAGAAAGATCCCATTGTGTTGGTAGAGACGATAGTGTGTAGCATTCATCTACAATTGTATTATTAGATAGGCCCCAGAATGTGTTGCGTGCATAGTAGAGCTGACAAAATCTTCATCAAATATTTTTATGGTTTCTCTATTATGATTTCAAGGTGGTTGTAATAGGTTGAATTGATTATATCATTTAGAGGAAAGATATTTATAGGTAGTAATTTGTGATTTCTTGAGTGTGGTTCAGAGCTGATTAAGCAGAACAAAGCAGCGTGTGTGAAGTGTAGAGACATGAAAAGAAGGTCTATGTGACCAAGTAAAGTACTTTTGCTATTCATTGGAACTGATCTAGATAGTAGGTCAAAGTGCAGTTCCCCAAGATCCAGATATAGTGTGTATCTATTATTCAGAAGGTTGTAGCCTTTGTCCATTTGAGCTATGAGCTCTTAGACAGTGCATCCTCTCCCCTAACAAGGAAAATTTTAAAAGACTCCTAACAGGATTCGACCCTTGACTAGGTCTACTATACTTAATAAATTGTAAAGCTACTCCTAATAGGGTAAATGATCTTCTAACAAGGATCATTATACACTAGAACAAAATATTAGTAGGTATCAAGTCCCACTGGGATTTTTACCTATTTTGGTTTCCCCGTAACCAAAATATTGGTGTTGTTTTCTTGTTTTCATTCATTGTATTTATACTTTATGTTTAAGTATACTTAATTGGACAAAGAATTGAATCTTGTAGATAACTGATTCACCCCCTTCCCCCCTCTCAGTTATCTCTTGGGACTATTCCTAACAAGTGGTATCGGAGCCAAGTGCCTCAGAGAGAAAGTTTAAGAACTTGAGGTTGATCAGATGGCATACTTTAGGAAAGAAATTCCTAAGTTCGATGGATAGAATTAGCTTGATTGGAAGAACAAGATGGTGACTCACTTGCAGTGCATTGCTTTTAAAGTTTTTGATGTGACTATCAAAGTAGCTAAGATACCTACCCTAGAAGACCTTGCACAAGAAGATGCTACTAATAGGCAAAATGAATTGTTTCATCATAATGCTATTGCTAAAGAAGCCCTTATCAATGCCCTATCTGATGAAGAGTTTTCAGAAATAAAAAAGGTGGATACAGCCCAGAAAATATGGAAGCACCTAGAAGACATATTTGAAGGAGACCAACAAGAAAAGGATGCACATAGAAAGACATGAAAGAAAAGATACAATGCATTAGAGATGCTGCCTAAGGAAAACATTAGAGCTTACAATCAAAGGATAAATGAAGCAGTTGCTGGAATCAGAAACAATGGTGGAGAGATTTCCGAGGAGGACATTATGGAAAAATTGATGACTACTCTTACTCTAGAATATGAAAGCAAGATCAACATCATTGATGAGACCATGCAACTTACATAAAATTTCAAGATAGATACTTTGATCAAAAAACTCTTTGCTTTTGAGATCTCAAGATTGAAGTCAGAACCAAAGAGTGAAATAGCCTTCAAAGCAACAGTTCATGGTAAGAAATCTACAAACACTTATGGTAATTTTGATGATGGTGATGAAGAGAAAAATATAGAGGATTTCATTGCTATGATTTCTAAAAGAGAAAAGAAAGGAAAAGGAAAATATGAAGGTCAATTACCATTTAAGTTCTTTTCTTGTAATAAGATTGGTCA
Organism: Chamaecyparis obtusa; assembly: GCA_027943335.1. Taxonomy (NCBI): domain Eukaryota; kingdom Viridiplantae; phylum Streptophyta; class Pinopsida; order Cupressales; family Cupressaceae; genus Chamaecyparis; species Chamaecyparis obtusa. The sequence goes on along the minus strand of BSBK01010200.1, from coordinate 190,238 downwards.
CTTTGCATCTAAGTGTCCTATTAGAGCTAGAAAGTTCAAAAAGGATTACAAGCCTAAGTATTCTAAGGAATGCTACTATGCCAGAGATAGTGTATCATATGATGAATTTGGTGAGGAAGAAATTGGATTCATTGCTATTATAGATAAAATGAATAATAAGATAGCTCATGAAGAGAAGAAAGGAAATCAAGAGCTTGCCTTGATTTCACAAGCTAACATAAGGATAGACTGGATTATAGATAGTGGTTGTTCACATCACATGACTAGTGATAAAGGTAGGTTTATTCATTTGGATAAATAAAATGGAGGTATGGGAAGATTTGGAGACAACACTCCTAAACTAATAGTTGCTAGAGGAGCCATCACTTTGGATGGAAAGAACAATATTGATTATGTTCTTTATGTTGATGGTTTGAAACATAAGCTTCTCATTGTTGGTTAGTTACTTGGAAAGGGCTATCAGTTGGAGTTCAAAGATGAAAAATGCATCATTAACAACAAGGATGGTGTTATGATTCCATTAGGCTCAAAGACAAGAGGTAATGTGTTTGAACTCAATTCAGAAGCAAGTTGTTTTTTTTGCTAAAGTTGATGACAGTTGGTTGTGGCATAAGAGACTATGTCATATCAATTTTGATAACATAATAAAGATAAGAAATGTAAAAGCAATAAGAGATCTACCTAGCATAGAAAAGCCAATTGATACTATATGCAGGGAATGTGTGATAGGAAAGCATGTGAAGAATTCATTCAGGAGCAAGCAGAATTCAATAAAAAACTAGTTGGATCTGATTCATACAGATCTATGTGGTCCAACTCAAACAAGATCATACTATGGTGAAAGGTATTTCATTTGGTTTGTTGATGATTATAATAGGATGATGTGGGTTGCGTTCTTAAAAGATAAGTCATAAGCATTTGAGAAGTTCAAAATATTCAAAGCTAAGGTTGAGAATGAATCTGGACTAAAGATAAAGTGTTTGAGATCAAATAGAGGAGGAGAATTCACTTCTGATAGATTCTATGAGTACTGCAAAGAACATGGCATAAAGAGATAGTTAAGTGCACCTAGAATCCCTCAGTAGAATGGAATTGCAGAGAGAAGGAATAGGATCATTCTTGATACAGAACACACTATTATGATAGAAGGAAAAGTTGCACACACCTATTGGAGAGATGTAGTCAATACAACAGTCTATACCATGAATAGAATTGAATTGAGGCTAGGCACTGACAAAACACCATATGAGCTATGGTTTGGTAATGTTCCTACTATAAAATACTTTAGAATCTTTGGAAGCAAGTGCTACATCAAGAGGGATGAAGTAGTAGGAAAGTTTGATGCAAGAAGTGATGAAGGTATTTTTCTTGGTTACTCTACTCAAAGTAAATCTTATAGATGTTTCAATTTAAGGTTGAAGAAGATCATTGAAAGTGCTCATGTAAAGATTGATGAAAATTTTATGATTCAAGAAAGATATCATGATTACTCACCAATGATTGAGGAAGAACCTAGACCCTCTACTAGTGAGACAGTTATTGAAGAAATGTTTGATAGTATTGATGTGTTATTCAATGACCCTGAGACAAGTGAAGAAGAAACTCCCAAGGCTGATAAGTCAGCATCACCCAAAGTTCCAAAGTTTACATCAAGAAATCATTCCAAGACAGACATCATTGGAGATCAGAGTGCCAAAGTCCTAACAAGGTCCCAAGCAAAGAACTCAGCTAGTAGTGAAGCAGTATGTTTACTATCTCAAATTGAACCTTTAAGTTTTGAAGATGCATGTAATGATTCAGATTGGCATGATGCAATGAAATAAGAACTTGATCAGATTGTTAAGAATGACACTTGGGAACTGGTCCCAAGACCTAGTGATAAGAATGTGATTGGAACAAAATGGATATTTAGAAACAAGATGAATGAAGATGGTACAGTAGTAAGAAACAAAGAAAGATTAGTATGTAAAGGACATGCGCAAAGAGAAGGCATTGATTATTCAGACATATTTGCACCTATGAGTAGATTAGAAGCTATTAAGTTATTTCTAGCTTATGCTATAGTCAAAAACTTCAAAGTTTATTAGATGGATGTCAAGTTAGCATTCCTAAATGGAGACTTGAAAGAAGAAGTATACATTGAGTAGCCAGAAGGATTCATCTTATCAGATGGACCTGATATGGTATGCAGATTAAAGAAGGCCCTCTATGGACTTAAGCAATCCCCTAGAGCATGGTATGAGAGACTAGATTGATACTTAACAAAGATTGGATTCAAGAAAGGAGTAGCAGATTGTAACCTATTCATTAGAGAGACATCTGAAGGTTTTCTTCTTGTAGCTATATTTGTTGATGACATTATCTTTGGAGGTAATGATAAAATACATGCTGAATTTGCCAAAGAAATGCATAATGAGTTTGAGATGAGTATGATTGGTCCTATAAAATACTTTTTGGGACTAAATGTGTAGCTGACAAAAAAAGGAATTTTTATTAATCAGTCAAAATATGTGAAAGAGATACTGAAGAAATTCAAGATGGATGATTGCAAGCTAGTAGGAACCCCTATGATCACTGGATGCAAGCTTACAAAAGAAGATGACTCACCAGTAGTAGATATAACATTGTATAAGTCTATGATTAGTAAACTCATATATCTTACTCAAACTAGACCTGATATTTCAAATGTAGTTGGTATAGTTGGAATATTTGTAGTAGAACCTAAACAAAGTCACCTCATGGTAGTAAAAAGAATATTCAGATACTTGCAGGTCACTATAGATTATGGTCTATGGTATCTTAATTCAAAAAATGTTGAGCTTTATGTATACACTGATGCAAATTAGGTAGGATGTGTTGATGACAAAAAGAGTACTTCAGGAGGAGCAGTGTTTCTTGGTGACAGACTTGTCACTTGGACAAACCTGAAACAAAATTGTATTTCTCAGTCAACAACAGAAGCAGAGTATGTTGCAGCAGCCTTGAATTGTTCTACAATTATTTGGATCAAGTAGATGATAAAGGATTTTGGAATTGAGATTGATTATCCTATTGTTATTCATTGTGATAACACTAGCACTATCAATATGTCAAAGAACCCTACAATGCATGCAAAGACAAAGCACATTGAGATCAAGTATCACTTCCTAAGAGAGAAAGTTGCAAAGAAAGAAGTCAAATTAGACTATGTGAGTACTAAGGATTAGTTGGAAGATATATTCACAAAGCCCTTGCCTAAGGATTCTTTTGAGTATCTCAGGGAGAAGTTGGGAGTCATTCCCTTCCCTTTTTCTACTTAGAAGAAAGAAGGAAAGGCATCAGTCCTCTAGGACTGGTGGAAGGTTGACTACTCTACCTCAGGAGTAGTATTGGTGCTTAAAATTAATGGTGCCCTTTTCCATTGATGTCAAAGTGGGAGTAATATATAGAGTCATGAAAAATAGAAGAAAAAGAGGAGTAATATACTAAGGGGGAGCAACATTCAGATATGACAAAAGTTCAGTTGAGGAAATGGAGAATATTAGAAAATATTGCAGCAGATGGTGGATTCATCTTTTGGGGAGTTTTGAAGAGGAAATGGAGAATGTTATAAAAGAAATGTCCATTTGGATTGGTGGCAGTTTTTCATTCCACATGTTTCCATCAATGCCAAAGGGGGAGATTGTTGGAGATTTTCTAGCAGGCTAGGCCAGTACTGACTATATGTTCGTCATTGATGACAACATATAGAAAGTAGCATGCATGGAAGTCTTATGTAGTAAGCTTTCTGTATATGTAGCTTGGACATGATATTAGCATGATATCATGGGCACGTAGTTTAACTATTAGTACAGACAGTTATATTGTAGTTGGTGTCAACAGTGTTCCTAACAGAGTAACAAACATTGTTCTATGTATGGTTGTCTGTACAGTTATCATGGATCCTTGCATGCTTGGATGTATGTTGAAGACATTTTAGTGATGTTTCATTTATGGATGCATAGTCTATTGATGAGTAGAAGTGTAGTTATGTAGTCGTTATTCACCAGTAGCAGTTTCCTGTGTTTGTTCAGAAGAGCTAACAAAGATTTTGTTGGTTCTTGAGTTGTACCTTGGTATGTACCCTTGGATTTAAGCTTAGAGGAGAGTTATTGATGTTTGGATAAGAGCACATGAAGTAATTCAGCTTGAGGAGAAAGATCTAGTTGTTTTGGTAGAGCCGACAGTGTGTAGCATGCGTCTACAATTGTATTATTAGATAGGTCCTAGAATGTGTTGGGTGCATAGTAGAGCTGACAGGATGTTCATCAAAGTTTTTTATGGTTTCTCTATTATGATTTCAAGGTGGTTCTAATAGGTTGACTTGATTATATCATTTAGATGAAAGATATTTATAGGAAGTCATTTGTGATTGCTTGAGTGTGGTTCATAGTTGATTAAGCAGAGCAGAGTAGAGTGGAGTGTGCAAAGTGTAGAGAAATCAGTAGAAGGTCTATGTGACCAACTAAAGTTCTTGTGCTATTCATTGGAACTGATCTAGATAGAAGGTCAAAGTGTAGCTCACCAATATCCAGATATAGTGTGTATCTATTATTCAGAAGGTTGTAGCCTTCACCCATTTGAGTAGTGAGATCTCGAACAATGCATCCTCTCCCCTAACAGGGAAAATTGTAAAAGACTCCTAACAGGGTCTGACCCTTGACCAAGTCTACTATACTTAATATATTGTAAAGCTACTCCTAATAGGGTAAAGGATCTTCTAACAAGGATCATTATACACTAGTACAAAATATTAGTGGGTATCAAGTCCCACCGAGATTTTTACCTATATTGGTTTCCTTGTAACCAAAATATTGGTGTTGTGTTCTTGTGTTCTTTCATTGTGTTTTTACTTTATGTTTAAGTATACTTAATTGAAAAAGGAATTGAATCTTGTAGATAACTGATTCACCCCCCCCCCCCCCCCTCTCAATTATCTCTTGGGACTATTCCTAACAATTTTTTGTATGTACATGTTGTTGGATGCAGAGAATGCTTAGGCATAGAACTTCTTGAGATGGAGCATGTTGATAGGATCTCAGAGCTTTTCTCCTTCTGGTGTAGAGAGCCAATATGCACCAGAACCAAATGTTGTAGTGATAATGTAAGGCCCCAACTAGTTAGGCTTGAATTTCCCTTTTTGTTCTCTATGTGACTGGTTATAGGGATTTTTTCTCAACAGAAGCTCACCCACTTGAAGTTCTCATGGTTTTACCTTTTTATTATAACCTCTTGATATTTTCTTTTGATAAGCTCTAAGATTATTGAATGCCACTTTCCGTTGTTCATCCAGTAGTTCTAATTCTTGCATTCTAAATATTTTGTAATCCTCATCGGGTATGAGTTGGTGTAATGAAACTCTCAAAGATGGGAGTTCCACTTCTATGGGTAGGACTGCTTCTATACCATAAACTAGAGCAAAGGGTGTGGCTCTAGTAGGTGTTTTGATACTATTATGATACACCCATAATGATGGATTGAGTTTCAGGTGCCAATCTCTTTCCGAATTGATGACAATACGATGCAAGATTTTAAGGAGATTTTTGTTGGAGGCTTTGGCCTGGCCATTACCTTGGGGGTGGTAAATTGAAGAATAGTGTTGAGTAATATTCAATTTTGTGCAAAGTTATGATATATCACTATTCTTAAACTATCCTCCATTATCATTAATGATAGAGGCCGGAATACCATATTGATAGATGATGTAATTCAAAAGAAATAGAGCCACATGTTTTCCTATTGTTGTAGTGAGTGGGACTCCTTCAACCCACTTGGTGAAATATTATGTGGCTATTATAATGAACTTGTGTCCATTGGAAGAGGACAGGTGAATCTGTCCGATGAGATCAAACACCCACTATTGGAAAGGCCAGTGTGTAACAAAGGGAATGGGCTCCTTTGTTGGGGCGTGAATAAGATTACCATGTATTTGTCACTTTTTACAAGTTCTTTCATATCTAGTGGCTTCTTGTTCCATATTCGGCCAATAGAATCCAGGTCTCAAGAGTTTACTAGCCAAGGTCAGACCATTAGAAGGAGATCCACATATGCCACCGTGGATGTCATCTAATGCATGTCTAGACTCCTCTTTTTCTAAAAACCTAATTAAGGTTCTATCTAAACCTCTCCTATACAAATCATTTGTGATGATGACATACCATGAGGAATTTTGGATAAGGTGTTTGTGTTCATTTTTAGTTAGGTTATCCGAGATAACTTGGTCACAAAGATAGGAGTAGATATGGTTGTACCAGGAAGAAGCTGCGCTAATAATAGTGCAAATCATTTGGGATTCTAGGGAATTTTAGAGATATTTTATCAAGATGAGAGGAATCTTTTTTGATTTATCAGTTATATTTTTCACAGAATGTTCATGACAGATTCTAATATAAGTTTTTTTTTTGTTTGATGTATTTGAAATGAGATTAAATGGAAATGTGGAGAGCATGTTCAAATAAAGGTCTTTCTTGGACAACGACATTAGTTATAAAGGTATTATGCAATTTTTATCTTGTATGTGATTGAACATAACATTCAGACATTTTGGGTGTCATTGAGGATTTTAGTTTTGAAAGGAATTTGGTTTTATGATCTATTCCTAGTTTTTTGAATTCAATGGAGAAGGACTGATACCTAGGGTTCAAAGATGTAATTTCTTCCACTAGGTAAAATATCATGAGTAAAGATTTCATTCCAGCATTAAAATACTAAAAGAGGCATGATTGTGTTTGAGAAATAAAGATATATTAATCTTGGGTTTTGAGTTAAAACAAAGAATTTATTTCACATATTTTTTTATTTTTAAAAGATAAATATGTGCTGGTTCAAACTACAAATCTACAGCTATTTTTTAGTTCTAGTATTTTCATCAGATGAAAGGATGTTGTTTCATTTTATGGATATGAAAGACATTTGTTTTGAAGGATACAAATGTTGGTTATTTTGACAGTTATGGATCCAGTTGTGATAGTTTACTTTGGCTATTAGTTCATGATTCTTAGCTCTTCACGTGGAATGATTCCTAGTTTATATGAAATAGTTTGAACCTCTTGGAACTATTTTTGACACAAACTTATTCTTTCAATCTGATTGAGAAATATTTTCTTAAATTGTCAAAACCCAAACAAAGGGTATACAATGGTTTTGTATTTTGGTTATAAACAAATTTAATCATACTGCTGTAACTGTATATGATCCAATTAACGTAACCATTTTATAAAGATTCCCTATTTAAGGGAGTGTAGATATGTGCAAAGGAAGTCTGTATGGTTTCAAAAAAAACACATATCTATACCCTTTTAAATAAGGAGCATTTGTAAGGATTTGAAAGCACAATATTGTGATTACCTATATGTATACGTGTATGATTTAGAAACATACATTTATATGTATACGTAATATTGGTAAAGAAAAGACATTGTAAGAAAGAGAAGAGTTGTAGCCCTCAGTAGTTGTAGGTGCTATTGTAACAAGAAGATTTTTGGCTCAATAAAGATGACAGGTTCCAATAGAGTGGTTTTTTCCCTATGAGAAAACTGAAAGGTTTTGAGGGTTTCCAACTCAACACAAGTCTTGTGTCTCTCTTATGTTATGAGTTGTATCTTGTTTACTCTGATATCTTACATCTTTCTTATGTTCAACTTATGTTGATTTATGACAGACTAAGATAAGATTGAATAAGGAGAAATCTATCCTAACAGAATACCATAATATCATAGGGAAGGAAGAAACATTTTGGAAGTAGAGATCGAGGTCCACATGGCTAAGGGAAGGAGACCAAAAAACTTGCTTCTTCCATCTCTCCATTATGAGACATAGAGAAGCTAATAGGATAAGGGAAATAAAGAAGGGAGACCAAGTCTTATAGGAGGAAAAGGACATTGTGGAGGAAGCAATTTCTTATTTTTCTTCTCTCCTCTCTAAAGACCAAGATCTATCCAAGAAGGACCAGGATAAACTCCTCAACAACATCCCAAAAATTATTACTGAAGGCCAAAATAAATCCTTCTTCTCACTCCCGAATATGACCAAGGTTAAGAGAGCCCTGGACTCTCTCCCTGGAGACAAAGCCCCTGGTTTTGATGGCTTCCCTATGTTCTTTTTTCATCTTTTTTGGGATGTGGTGAAAGAAGATGTGGTTAAAGTGGTGAAGGAATTATTTGGCTCAAAAAATATCATCAAAGAACTCAATGCAACTTTCCTAGTGCTTATCCCTAAGTCCTCTGGAGTGGATTCAATGGAGCTTTTCAGACCCATCAGCCTCTGGAACTCTTTCCTCAAGATCATCTCCAAGGTAATCAAAACAAGGATTCTCAAAGTCCTCCCCTCCTTGATCTCATAGTATTAATCTAGCTTTGTACCTGATAGACAGATCTTGGATTCTATAATGATGGTGCACGAAGTGATCCACTCCTTAGAAGCAAGCAATAGGGAAGGTTTTATTCTCAAGCTAGACCTCTCAAAGGCTTATGACCAGGTCAACTGGTAGTTCCTTCTCAGAGTTCTTAAAGCCTTTCATTTTAAGTCTCAAACCAACAAGATCCTTCAGCAAATAATATCTACTCCCTCACTGGAAATCTTTATCAATGGTTCCCCGTCGACCTTTTTCAAACCCACCAGGGGATTGAGGCAAGGGGATCCATTGTCCCCAATTCTTTTTATCATCCTAGAAGGAGGCCTTAGAAGACTTATCTCAACTTGTAGAAGGGAGTGGGCTCTAAAATGCATTAATCCTTCCTCTAGGAATAATGTCTTCTCTCACTAGTAGTTCATGGATGATACCATTCTTGGAGGAGAGGCCTTGGTGAGGAAGCCAAAGTGGTGAAGGACCTTCTCAACTCTTACACAAGAGTGATTGGTTAATCCATTAACTATAACAAAATCTCCATCTTCTTCATCAACACCCCTGAGGGGAGACAAAGTAAAATTGCTAACATCTTGGGTTGTGGTATCAATTGTTTTCCATTTTATTATCTAGGCCTACCCTTAGGCGTTAAACCTCCAAAAGCCTTCTGGAATAAAATTATAGATAGATTCAATAGGAAACTTGTAGGTTGGAAAGGGGTCTCCCTCAGTCAGATAGGAAAGATTCAATTGGTCAAGTCCACTCTGCAAAACCTCCATACTTATGCTCTAAGTCTCTTTTCAATTCCTATGAAAGTTGCGGAGGTGATGGAAAGTATTCAGAGAAGATTCCTTTTGTCTGGCACTGAAGACCACAAGTGTAACCCTCTTATAGCCTGGGACAAAGTATGTCACCCAAAAAATGTTGGAGGCCTTAGAGTAAGGATAATTAGACCATTCAATAAATCTCTTCAAGCCAAACAAATATGGATAATCTTTAACAGTAAAGGGGAATGCAACGAGACTATTGAAGAAAAATACCTCACTAACAACTCAATAAAGCTCTTCTTTGAAGAGACAGTCACACCAAAAGGATCTATTATATGGAATGGTCTCCTCAACACTAAGGATTTGGCTAAATCCAAGGAAAAATGGAAGATAGAGAATGGCCAATCCATAAACTTTTGGAATGACAACTGGCTTCAGATGGATCACCTGAGAGATTGTGAGTCTCTCAATACCTGGAGGGAAGTATGCACCCAAACCTACGGCTCCCAAGCAAGAAATTATAGATTGGATAAAAAATGGGTCAACCTCTCATAGGTTTCTTAGGACCTAGCTCCCCTGATCATAGCCCTCAATATAGTCTCTCTCTCTCCTTAGCTCAGGATGAGCTCATTTGGGAAGGTTCTCGAGATAGTAACTTCATTGTGGCTTCAACCTATTTCTCTTAGCTACCTTAAACTCAAGAAGCTAAACCACTTTGGGCTAAAGCCTGGGTCCCTGGCCTTACTCCCAAAATCAATGTCTTCTTCTAGCTCCTACTTTAGAATCACATCCCCACAGTTGATAATCTCATCAAGGGAGGCTTCCTAATCCTCGATAGGTCTGTGCTTTGTAGGTGTCAAGTAGAATCAGTGGATTACCTATTTATCCACTGCTCTTTTGTAGGTAACATATGGAATCTCCTCCTCTCTTCCCTGGACCTTTCCTAGTGTTTTCCCCTATCTTTCCAAGATATCTTTTCTCAATGGGCTTTCACCATTTTTAATTCAGATTTCTGCTTATTCTGCACCTAGATCCTTCCTCACTTCTATTGGGGAGTTTGGAAAGAATGCAACAACCAAATTTTCTATGATTTCTCCTCTCCTCCTAAAATAATCTTTGTTAATATTCACTTTTTTGTAAAGGAAAACTTTTATTATTGTGGTGGCTCTAATCATTTTGTAGGAAAGTTCCAAGATGTGAATCAGGAGAAAAGATAGAATTGCACCTGGAGCTATCCCCTGCTAGGCTGGTCCAAAGCCAACTTTGATGGAGTTGCCAAAGGGAACCTAGGCCAAGCGGGAAGTGGAGGAATTATCAAGAACCACTTTGGTTTTGGCTTAGCTATTTTCATCTCACCTCTTAGTCCTCAAACTAACCACTTTGCTGAAGTGAGTGTAGCTCTCCAAGTCACCAAACTAGCCCATGACATTGGGGTCAAAAAGCTCTGGCTTGAAGATGACTCCATGAATATCATCAAATGCTTAAATCTCAACCACACCCCATCCTGGTCTATATCCAACATGATCAAAGAAATGTAGGCTATCCTTAAATATTTTGAAGTGGTTCACATTTCCCATGTGTAGAGGGAAGCCAACAGTGTCGATGATTGGTTTGTCAACCTAGAATTTAAAAAGGAAGCTATGATGAGGTGGTATCATGGAAGAGATTTCCCTCATGAAGTGAAGGATTTACTTGATAGGGATAGACTCCAAGGAACCGAGGGAATCATAAAAGATAACAATGAAAGGTAATTGGGATTTTTGGAAGTGTCATTCCATAAATGACAAGTATTGGAGGGACAGAAAGGCTAATTAATTCATGTCCCTTCTCCATGATTTCTCAGTATTCATTCCCAAGAATAGTATTCCATCCCAAAGGAAAAAAAAGAAAGCTAAGAATGACTATTTCTAGAAATATTGATATCAATAGTTCTCAGCCACACCAGAGAAACACCCAAATGCAAGCTAGAACTATGTTTGGAGAAAGACATAGAAGGGAGCCTGAGAATGACAGTGAGAAGTGGAAGAGACATACAAAGGTTTGGAATGCTTTGTAGAAAGGGGAAATTATTACCTTCATTGAAAGGATTTATAGTAGCAAGAAGGAGGTCACTAATATATTCATGAAAAGCTAGAATGAAGGTATCATGGAGATAGAGGGAAAGACCTTCACTGTCACTGAGGAGGTCATTTCAAAAGTTACTGACATCCCCATAGTCATAAATTTTTTTTATAGGGACCACAAAATCTCTGATAATGTCATCAATGACTTCATGAGAGATGAGGTAGAGAAGAAAGAAATAATCAAGTTGAGAACCTACTACTAGCTCGAGGGAATGAAAATATTGTGGAAGTTTTTTCTTAAGGCCCTAATCTCTTATGTCACTCTAGACACAAGGTTCGATAGAATTAGGACCTACCACTTTGTGCTGCTGAACCACTTGAGGCATAGAATGAATTTATCGATCCCTTTCTACCTTTATTCTTCCATAAACAAAAATATTAAAGGTTTTAGGGAGAAGAACATAGCTAACCCTACCTTGCACGAGGGCTTGTTACTGTTAATATATGAATTTTTTAAAGCCCAAATTCTGGGAAAGGAGATCACTAAGAAAAATTTAAAAAGTGATTCTTTTGGGTCAGATTACATCCCCTCAGAAGGAAACAATGAGGGAATGCACTCTGAGGATAGCGAGGAAGAAGAGATAAAAAAATTGAAACAAGGGGTCCTCCTCGAAAAAGAGACTTGAAAGCTTGACCAAAAAAGAAAAACCCTCCAAAAAGTAGGCCATAAAGGAGATACCCTCATATGAGGGATATAATGACAATGATGAAGATATGAATACAAACAAAGAGGAGGGTAACTCTAAAGGAGAGGCCAGTAAGAAAACTGAACGAGCCAAAGGGGAAAAATTCAATACCAAAGGGGAAAGCATGGCCTGTCTCTCTGTTGACCTCACCATTAGCGATGACAACTCTCCCCCTCTCCCTTTAGGAGCCAAAGATAATGATCAAGACCCTAATACTGAAGAGCCCAATGAAGACCAGGGTAACCCCTCTACCCATTCCCCCAATATGCAAGAGATATTTGAAGAAAAGAACCAGTCTAGGGAGTATTAAAGACAAGACTCTAGAAAAGGAAAAAAGGTGTAGAGGAACTTCAATATGGACACAGTGCAGATGGGGATCATTAGGGAAGTTGTGAACCCTAAAATCCTTGAGGACATTGATGGTAGAATTGAGAAGGAGGATCTAATTGACCCCTCTCTGGTCATCCTCAGTGACAAGGCCAGGGAAATGGAGATGAATCTCCTAAAGTATACCTAGAATAGCATGTTGGACCAGTTCAGGTCCTTGAAATGGATCTTCCATGAACTTGAAGATCTCAAGGAAAAAATACAGAGCATGGCAGAAAAGGATCCACTAGTACATTTGACATCATTTTTCTATGAAAATTATCGACCATTAATGAAAATCATTTAGGTTGGTTGGGTTATAGAAGGAAATTTTTTTTTTTTTTTTTAAAACCATGCCCGTGTAGGTCAAAATTTCCACCAATATCATGTCAGTTGAAATTTTGACCAACATGGGTATATTACTTAAAAAAAACATTTCAATTCTCATTTTCATTTTTACGATTGCAGTGCACGAATTAGGATTATTTCAATTCTCATTTTCATTTTTACAGTTGCAGCACGCAAATTAGGATTTTTATTTCTAAGCTAAGGAGCGGAGCTTATTCTAGGTTGTGAAGAGCCCTACACCCAAGGTTAATAGCACATTTCATCATTTATCTTCAGTGGAGTTTGAGGTATCTTTCATGTTTTCTATATTTCATTACGTACTAGATTGTCATTTTCTTGTCATCTCTATTAGTAATATGCTGGTAGGTGATTGAATCAATGAGTATTCTTAGTGGTGACTACAGTTTGACTAGGGTTTGTAAATGCAATGATTAAGAATTATGAAGGCTACGACTAGGGTTTAGGATGAAACATGACATTGTACGTTTGGTATAACCAATGCATTTGTAGATTTAAGGGATGCACATAAGAGAATTTTTGGCATGCTTAAACAAAAATGCACATATCATTGTTTAGGATGTAGCATGACATTGTACATCTGGTATAACCAATGCATTTGTAGATTTAAGGCATTTGCAGATTTAAGGGATGCATGTAAGAGAATTTTTGGCATGCTTAAACACAAACGCACATATCATGTTTCACCTACTAGGTCACAAGAGCATATACAAGATTCTTGATAAAATAGACAGCCAATGCATCCTATTGAAGGGAGAGAAAATAAAAAACAATAAAATAGAAATCAACAACACAGGAACCATAACAATGATCAAGTTCCATAAAACTATTTCTAGTAGCAGTTCAATACTCAGTAGTGAAATCAATGGTTTGGCAATGTGCCAAACCCTAGACATCAAGTTTGAATATGAGCTCAAAGGTTTGTTTCTTTCAAAGTTCAAACACCCTGTAGGAGTAGAAATATATAGACATGAATTGGATTTATTTGGAATTTCTAATTACCTAAACACAATCCCTGGTGAAATAAAAGGAATGATTCATATGTTTCAAGGTAATAATGTAGTAATTGGGTAAGAACATATAATTTATTTCATCAATACTACACATGAATATGAGATAGACAATGAGGATTCCATGATAGAATTGTTTGTGAATTCCTTAAAAGAAAGTGCCAAAGAATGGTACAAAAATATCCTAGACAGTAGTACTATTTCTTCATATTCATATTTCTTCATATTTCTTCTAAATAGTGTGATGACTGTCCCAACTAGAGAATCACAACTTTATATTATAGGTTCTTCATGGCACCTTTTAACTTGTCCAATTATGCAAACTGGCTTGCCTAGGGTAGCTGTACCTAGTTGTGAGATTTTCATATCTGATCTCTTAACATATTTACTAGAAGCCCTCATATTTCTCTCAGTAAGAATAGTTGTGGCATAGGATACTTCAAATTTTTGTGGACCCTTTGTCTATCTAGGAGATTTTTGTACCTTGAAACATATGAATCATTCATGTTTGTGCATCCTCATTGTCTATCTCATATTCATGTGTAGTTGATTTAAACAATAGATTCATCACTACAATGAGAAAGTTACCACCACACGTCAAACATAAGGTGCATTTTATTGAAAGATTGGTCATTATTTACAAGACAAAGGGTCCACAAATAGTTGAAGCATCCTATGCCACAACTATTTAGCTTACTGAGAGAAATATGAGGGGTTCTCTAGTTCGGACAGTCATCACACTATTCCCCTAAGCACTATGCCTTTTCCTTTTCATCCACAAGAAACTCTAACATCATTCTAAACTCTTCTATACTCTACCCATATCCATTCTAATCCATTGATCCAATCCATTCATACTTCTACACAAACAAATTAACTCACCAAAATGATGTCATTCTGGGACAGTCATACCATGTCCATAAAACTGTACCAATAGTTGAAATAAAAGGAATGATTCATATGTTTAAAGGTAATAATGTAGTAATTGGGGAAGAACATCTAAGTTATTTCATCAATACTACACATGAATATGAGACAGACAATGAGGATGCCATGATAAAATTGTTTGTGAATTCCTTAAAAGAAAGTGCCAAAGAATGGTACAAAAATATCCTAGATAGTAGTACTATTTCTTCATATTCATATTTCTTCATATTTCTTCTAAATAGTGTGATGACTGTCCCAGCTAGAGAATCACAACTTTATATTATAGGTTCTTCATGGCACTTTTCAACTTGTTCAATTATGCAAACTGGCTTGCCTAGGGCAGCTGTATCTAGTTGTGAGATTTTCATATCTGATCTCTTAACATATTTACTAGAAGCCCTCATATTTCTCTCAATAAGAATAGTTTTGGCATAGGATACTTCAACTATTTGTGGACCCTTTTTCTATCTAGGATATTTTTGTACCTTGAAACATATGAATCATTCATGTTTGTGCATCCTCATTGTCTATCTCATATTCATGTGTAGTTGATTTAAACAATAGATTCGTCACTACAATGAGAAAGTTACCACCACACATCAAACATAAGGTTCATTTTATTGAAATATTTATCATTGTTTACAAGACAAATGGTCCACAAATAGTTGAAGGATCCTATGCCATAGCTATTCAGCTTACTGAGAGAAATATGAGGGATTCTCTAGTTGGGACAGTCATCACACTATTCCCCTAAGCACACTATGGATTTGCCTTCTCATCCACAAGAAACTCTAACATCATTATAAAATCTTCTATACTCTGCCCATATCCATTCCAATCCATTGATCCAATCCATTCATACTTCTACACAAACAAATTAACTCACCAAAATGTTGTCATTCTGGGACAGTCATACCATGTCCATAAAATTGTACCATTAGTTGAAATAAAAGGAATGATTAATATGTTTCAAGGTAATAATGGAGTAATTGGGGAAGAACATCTTAAGTTATTTCATCAATACTACACATGAATATGAGACAGACAATGAGGATTCCATGATAAAATTGTTTGTGAATTCCTTAAAAGAAAGTGCCAAAGAATGGTACAAAAATATCCTAGATAGTAGTACTATTTCTTGGGAGGAGTTTACGAGTGTTTTTAGATTACAATATGGGGATCCAATTGATATCAATTTTTCCATACATGAACTTACCACTATAAAAAAGGGCATCTATGAGACAACAGTTAATTTAAACAATAGATTCATCACTATAATGAGAAAGTTACCACAACACATCAAACATAAGGTGCATTTGATTGAAAGATTGGTCATTGTTTAAAAGACAAAGGGTCCACAAACAGTTGAAGGATCGTATGCCATAACTATTCTTACTGAGAGAAATATGAGGGCTTCTAGAAAATATGTTAAGAGATCAAATATGAAAATCTCACAACTAGATAGATTACTAATATTGGAAGTACTATGGACTTGTAGATGCAATTTAACAGTTCAGGAAACTAAGAAATGAGTTGTCATTATTGTAAGCCACAAGAATGGTCTTGGGAGTATTATTGGAGGTGCTTAACTTTGGAAATTTACCATGTTAATTTCATTAAAAAAATACAAAAAATTAAGGCCTATGAGATTTTATGATAATGTTCTATTTGAAATAGGGTGCTCAAGTTAACAATGAAATAAAAAAATCCATGCTTGTATTCATATGATTAGGAGAGGTTTCTTTGTGTTTTCATTACTTAATAGCAGCCTATATATGGAGGTAAGGAGTCCTACAATGTTATTCAGTTTCCCTAGTTATTTGCTTGATTTTATTTATTTAAATCTACTCTTTACAACTATTTTTCTATCTATACACCCTCTATTGCTATTGTAATGGCAAAGAATCAAAACCATCCATTTCTAAACTTTGATTTGGTATGATAAATGTCCCTTTGCGTTGAGAAAATTATAGTTGAGAAAATGGTTGTTCAGTAATGATTTGTATCTGCAGGTTGCAAACAAATCATCCTTCTTCCACCAACGAGTCATTCCATTCAAGAAATACCATGTCTGACGATATCAACGCACAAAAAAATAGGGAGACAAATGCTAGACTGTGGTCTAACTTAAAAAGAAAAGGTGATGGAAAATGTTATTGTCCTTGCAAAATTTGTAAGGGCTTAAAGACTCGAAGATATCTAATCAAAATAGTTGAGGAACATTGTAGGCAACATGGTCACATTGAAGGGGGAAATGAATTTCATCCATTGGTATGTATTTTAATAATTTATAAAATACATAAGACATGATTTGATGATGACATCATGGTCATGGTTAATATAAGGTCATCATTTTCATATAGGTCAATGTCCTTGAGTTTCATGTTATATTAGAAGTGAAATGTTGATGCTAAGACAATTACTTTGTGACCATAATAATCCTACAATAATCCTGCACAATAGATAAATTCTGCTATTCAATTCCAAGAGAAACTCACAATTTCAATTGTGACCACACTAGCCTGATCACAACAAACTTGTTAGAAACATGAAAAGAAAACATGTTAGCAATTCCATCATTTGTCTATTATTTGGGATAGTCACCATAGATTTATTTGGACGGTCTCTCCTCTTACCTTGCAAGGTTAAAATGACCTTTTTTTCATCCCTCCTTGAATAGACCCTTACCGTCTTGCACTTGTGCAATGATAGGACACCAATGTTGCTAATTAAGGTTGGTAGGATGATTATGCCTATCCTAAAAAAAGACTATCAAATCATTATGCGTTCAAATCAATTACCTATCAACGTATCCCTTACGAGGGAGAGAAGCCAAACACATAAAGAATATGCACATAAACATAGAAACTAAAAAACTTAAATGGAATACACCAAGAAGTACCAAATGATGAATGCTCAATTGTTGTAATGGAAAAGCAATATTAGAACTATCCATTTATAGTCCTAATGATTTTGGAAATTGTTGACAAAGAGTGTTACTTTTTTTTATTATAGTATAAATGATTTTTCTTATTTCTTGTCTTTTGTCCCTTTTTGATTTCCTATGTTTGTGCTTCGTGACAAGATTTTGTCACCTTCTTTTGATGGTATATTTCATTCACTCTATGCAGAATACTATTTTGTTCACTATTTTATTTCAGCTTCATATTTCTTTCATTTTTCATATACACACAGACTACAAATGCTGATAAAAAATGAGCTATTTGATTTAGGTTTACTTTTCATTATTGTAAATGGTTAATATTTTTGATGGTACTCCTTGGTGTATTTGGACTGTAAAAATAATCATATAAAAATTATAAATGTAGTAATGATGGTGTGGTGCATTATTGATATAGGTTTGATGACTCTTGTTAATGTGCCAAACTATCAATGTGGTGGTGGGAAGTGTGTGTTGAAGACTTCATGGACATTGAACAACCCTAGACGACAATTTTGGTGCTGCCCTAATCAAAAAAAGGTTGCTAATGTGTATATATTTAAAGTTTCTAATGTAAATACTATTCATTATAATATAAAAACTAATGTAGACTAGGTATCATAGGGAAATAATGGTTGCAGATACTTTATTTGGGTCGATGAAAACTCATCTAAATCTATCTGCCCATCTCCACTTATCCGCGATGAAGGATTTGAGTGCAAAACATGTCAGGCTAGGGAAAATTCTGAAATTATATTTTTACGATGCCTTCTCTGTATTGTAATCACATATCTAATTTGTTGCAGCAATATGCAAAGATGAACTTAGGAATTAGTTAGTTTAGTATTTTCATATTGTAACTAATATTTTAATATTAATATGACATAACTTCTCTTTTCCTCAAGTGCGCATATATATGGTTTACATCTTTTTTTAGAATAATTCTTCATGTTTATGGCTCAGGTGAGCGCCAATCTTCTATTAATCACATGATTTAATGCTAATTTAGGCTAGAGGTAAACTACATGTGTCATGTAAACAACATGGTTGAATGCAATCTCTTTTGAATGTTTTCAAGAGTTTTCCCACCAATACAAGTGTAAATAATGCATTGAACATAATCTACGGATGCTGCATGGTATAAAGTCTCACTGAAGTTTGAGCGTTGCATGGTATGAAGTCTCACTGAAGAAGAGTACAGCAGAGAGCAGGCCTACCATACCAAGGAAGTTTGACAAGAACAATGAATATGGCTTAAACAGAATGGGAAGAGGTCTTTCTAGCCTAGGCTTGGATCCTTTGACAATTATCTTGATAATAAATGAAGCAAATGAGAGCTGAGCAATTAGCTTCCCAAGAAAAATCTTGTAAATGAACTGTGTGTACCCCAATTCCTATGCCTTCTGCGCATACCTAAATGATATATTTGAAACAACAAGGGTAAATTTAGCTTTACCCTTGTTGTTTCAAATATATCATTTGGGTACGCACATAGGGCACATTAATTGGGGTACATATAGTTCATTTATGGGCTTTTTCTTGGATACCTAATTGCTCATCTGTCATCTACATTATTTATAAGCTAATTTCTGAAGGATCTAGGTGTTGGGGGTTCCCTTTGATCTTCACTTGTAGATTTATACTTTGATGGATAAATTAAATAACACTTTGACTCTATCACCACTCCAAAGTCTACAAGAAAGAGGGCTAGTTAACAAGGATCAAAAGAGATCCTCCTACACTTTGAGCCTCAATGCTCAGGCGGGTGTACCCTTGATTCACTTCTTGAAAGGAATCACTAAATGATATACAACTATATACTCTTTACTAACAGCTTTAATATTTTATCATTTGAATGTCTATGTGTGGTTGACAATAATGAAATACCTCTAGAGGATGGACCAGTGCCTTAACCTAGGGCAAAGAGTCACCCAATTACATACATCAACTGAATACCTTAATTCAAACACAATTGGATCCAGGATAAGTGTTTTTCCTATTACCCCTCTCCCACAGACACAAGGACATCAGATTCTTGCTTGGTTGCAAACTCACTAAACCCACCTAAAAGACTTTAATCCTAACTTTGTTAGGAACTCAAAGATGACTTCACAATACTCTCTGTTTACCAATGCTAACACACTTTGTGACATTAACATATATGAGCTCAGAACCGAAACAAGAAGACATACACAAATGCAAGATTGGAACTCAATAGTATTTTCATTAACATATTCAGGATCAATATACAATCAGAACAACAGAAAGATAGGAAAGACCCAAAATCCAGCTCCTCTATCATTAAAACACTATCAACAACTAGGGACCAAAAGAAAATGTTTTGGAACCCACACAAAATCAAAATTTCTGCAACTTATACTCCCTAGTCATCTTGGAATTCTCAAAGAGAATGCAAAAAGCTACAGATGACTTAGGGTTAGGGTTTCAACCACCAAACCCACTGGAATCGATCACAAAGTTATTACAGGGGTGGAAACCCAAGCAACCAGGAGAAAGAAAATCCTAGAATGATCCTCAATCATGATAAATTCTCTGTGAAGGTACTAAGAACCATAAAAACTCTCAAAATGTCAACCTTGCAACATGCCTTGAGCACAAAACCACATAGTACAAGTCTTGCAGATGAACACGGCACACCCTGGACCACACTGCAATAGCAAACAGATCAATTCCCACCAACTCTAATCACCTCTGCATTGAATTCTAGTCCTTCCTGTCACTGGAAACCCCTCAAAAATTTGAATTTGAATAATAACAGTCATTTCCATGGTGCTTGCGGAAAATCGGCGGTCAACGTTCAAATTTGAACCAACTTTAAGTCCTGACCATCCGATTTCATGTTTCACGGTCTTTTAAATCTTAACTCAACTACCACCCTAGGTTTACTTTAAGCGAACATGTGACAAAGCATATCTTGTTCATGGGATGAAAATCTTAACCCACCTTTAACCTTGTGAACTGGCCACTACAGCAAAATACAAACCTTGACCCCACATCTGGCGAACTGGCGATAAGAGGCTTCCACCAATTCATGAAGAACTTTATCCATCTACCAGAAATTTTAGCAATTCCACCAATATACACTCGCTAAGCCACTAAAACATTTAGAGAATCACCAATTTATTATGTGAATAAGTGAAGCCTTTAGAAATTTATCAGACCACTAAAACTTATCCCAACAGCCAGAAGACTGAGAAACTTTGACCAGGCCCGCATCAGGAAGATTGACAGTTGTCTGAAGTTCGCAAAGACTTCCAAGATTCTATCAGATTTCATGCCCACCATTAGATGAAGAATCTCCTCCCTACCCTGACAACCCACTGACATGAAACAAAATCAACGGCCGTCACAAGATCTTAAGCCTCTAACAAAACCCTTGAGATCATATGTCATTCATCGATTCACTGATAGGATCAAGACCCACTGACAACAAGCCACTATCCAAATACATGGATGAATCAAATAGTGCCAACTATGCATACATGTCAACAGACCCACCTACCTTCCTTATGAGAATCAATGGTTGTCGCTATACCACTGCATTAAAGGTCGAGCATGTTTCATTAAAGGTATAAAGATAGCCACAAGATTAAATTAGACTTTAAACCGCTTGAACGCTAAGAAGACCAGTCCCACTGACAACATTCTGAATCATAACATGTGGACCAATAAAATTCCTCCAAATCAAAATACCCAGCAAGTGGACCTGCTTGAAAAGAAAAGCTACGTCATCAGGAAAGATCAATGATCAGTGCATGATCTCAAGCCTCTGACACATCCCTTAAGAACTTATGCTAACTATTGATGGAGATGTTGTCAGAAGACTGGGCCCAGAAAACTACATGAACATGTGACCAAAGAAAAGGAAACCGCCACACCAAGTCGCAAACAATTAAGAGATAAGCCGCTAGGAACACGCGAACAAGCGACAAGCTAAGAAAGAAATGTGCACATGAAAATTAGGACTTTTAAGTGACTTGATAAAGTAACATGAAATTATAACAAGGCTAGGGTTAAAACAAAGGGTTTAAAATGTAACGACTAGTTTTTTGAAAATTTTGCTTAGGGCTTAGCCGGAGACATGAAAATGACACAGAGACCAGGGGAAAGACAATGAAGCCATGAAATGTTTTTCACATGCTAAAAATGGCTTTTTCAGGGGATGTATGCCTCTTGCAGGCATAGCAAGGACTTAGAATCACTGGTTTAAAGAAGACCATCCCACATTTAAAAATTTGCAGACAACAGGGAACAAGCAAGGCAGAACAGGCAACAGGACCAAAAACTGATAGACCAAGGCAAAAAAGGGTAGAGGCAAGCAGCTATTTACAAAATTTACAATATATACAAACCTAACTACTATTCATGAAAACAAAATACCTTCAATTGAAGTATTTCTTCAAGAATTATTCATGAACTGGCAATTCTTGAATATCACCATTTAACTCCTTAACAACATATGAATCTTGGCCCCATTTCTCATGAATTAGATATGGCCCTAACTAGATGGTATCAAATTTACCATGCTTTCCCTTATCCTCCAGTCTAGCATTCCAAACTAACACCAAATCACCAGGCTCAAACTTTTTGTCAATAGTCTTCTTATCATACAAATCCTTAACCTGCAACTACAATTTGGCATTCTTTGTAACTGACTCTCTTTTAGTCTCGTCCAACCTAATGAGGTCCTCAATCCTTAACTACATCTTATCATCTATGTCATCATCATATAACTAAACAAATTTATACATTTCTAATAAGTTATTCTGAGGCATCCTTGCATGTATTCCATATACTAGGTCAAATGGTGCACCACCAATTTCCCTCTTCATAGTTACCCTATTAGCCCATAGGGCTAATGGTAGATTTGAATTCCATGCTCTCTTATTCTTTTCAAGAATCCTCTTTAAGATCTTAATCAAACTCTTATTAGTAGATTCTGCCTGACCATTTCCTTGTGGATGATAAGGTGAGGAATTAGAAATCTAAATTCCTAAACTTTTGCAAAATTCCTTATATTCAGTAGACCTAAAGCACATTGCATTATCACTATCTTCTCAGGGCAACCAAACCTTGTAACAATATTATTCATCAGAAAATCAATAACCACCTTACTAGTTGCATTTCTTGTAGGCATATCCTCTACCAACTTTGTAAAGTAATCAGTGGCAACTAAAATCCATGAGTATCCTCCACTAGACTTGTCTAGTATTTCCCCTATGAAATCAATTCCCCATTGTTGGAAAGGAGCCTAAACTTATACTAGTTTTAATGGCACATTACCTAAAAATTTAAGCTTACCAAAGAACCTTTGACAAGCATCACACCTCCTCACCAACTGCTCTGCATCCTTGAAGATTGTGGGCCACCAGAATCTTTCTCTCAAGATTTTATGAGCTATTGTTTTACCCATATAATGTCCACCACAAACTCCCTCATGCATTTCTTTCAACAACTTGTTAGCCTGATCTTCATCTACACATTTCAAAAGTATGGAATCCAAATTCTTTCTATACAATTTACATTTCACAATTACATACTTGATGGCCTATAATTTCAATATCCTCTTCTGATTATCATTCATATTATCTGGACATTTCATGCTTCTCAAGTAATAGATGATATCTTGATACCAAATACAATCATCCATATCACATGTATAATCAATTTCAAAATGATTTACCTGATTTGCATCAAGATTGGATTGGGCCATCAGTTTTGCCAATCCTTTTCCTCTAATGAATTTAGTAATCTAGACATCAACATTGAATTCTTGGATCCTATTGATCCATTTGCGTCTTCTCCTAGACACCTCCTACTGTGAGAAAATATCCTTCACAGCTGCACTTGGCACAAAAGCAATCACAACTTTCCCCATCAAGTAACACCTAAAAGCCTTGATTGCCTTCACAAGTGCATATGCTTGTTTATCATTTATGTCATACTTCAATTTTATAGCCTGTAAAGATTTACTAAAAAATGCAATAGGCTGCTCAAAACCATCCTTATTCTTTTGTAACAAAACTGTAGCAATAGTGTGAAAAGATGCAAAGGAAAAGATGTGCATTGGGACATTATAATCAGGTGCCTTAAGCACTGGTGTGTCTTTGATAGCCTGCTTAATAATTTTGAAAGCCTCATTAGGCTCACCCTCCCAATTGATTGCAGATCCCTTCTTTAACATCTTAGAAATAGGTCTAGTAACCTCTGCAAAATTTGTCACAAACCTCCTTAAGAAATTGACCGGACCAAAGAAGGACTGAATCCCTTTAACATTCTTTGGCCTCTGAATTTTTTCACTAGCTGCTACACTTTTAGGGTCAATTCTTACTCCTTGCTTGCCAACCAAATGGCCAAGCAACTTACCTTTCATGACACCAAAAGCACATTTCCTTGGGTTTAAAGAAATGCCAAATTTCAAGGCCCCCACAAATATTTTTTCTAAATGAATACAGTGATCTTCTTCCTTCTTGGAATAGGTAGTTAAATCATCTTGATATACAAGAAGGAAATCATTTATGAAATCTGAAAAGGCAACATCTAGTGCCCTCTAAAAAGTAGCGCCAGCATTTGTGAGGCCAAAAGGCATTCTCACATAAACATATGTCCCCCAAGGTGTTGTGAAAGCTATCTTGAATTGCTCTGATTCCTTGACAATTACCTGATTGTAACCAGAGAAACCATCCATCATAGACATCAATTCTGATCCGGTTACTCTCTGCAACATAGCTTCCATATTGGGCAGGAAATAATTATCCTTTAATGAGCTAATGTTCAAATTCTTGAAGTCCACACAAAGCCTGATGTCACCATTCTTCTTTCTTATAGGAACAAGGTTTGACACCCAAGAAGAGTGCCTTATAGGCTTGATAATGCTAGCATCTCTTAGCTTCATTAACTCTTCTTGCATCTTGGGTGCCAAAGTGCGATTAATAGGCCTTTTCTTTTGCCGGAAAGGTTTAGCATCTTCTTTCAATGGAATAATATGGTGAAACAAATCTTCTCTATAAACCTTTAGATCATCATATGACCATGCAAAAACATTCCTAAATTTTCTCAATAATTCAATCAAAGATTTCTTTACCTTTTGAGATATATCTCTACCAATGTATAGTTTCTTAGGTGCCTCATGTGTTCCAAGATTTACCTCCTCTAGATTAGCATGATCTTCTCTTTTGATATTCTTCTGAACTCTATCCTGGTTGTCAAAGATAGTCTCCAAAACAACAAGGCCCTTGGGCACCTTGTTAGTTCTAAGCTGAATGACCTCATTGCCAAAGAAAACCCCTTGTCCTTCTACTAACTCAACCAAGGTTGAACAATCAAATTCCTGACCATGATACTGATCTTCACAACTCATAAACTTCAAGATATCATTATCATCATCAAAAACTTGCCAATTTTCAATATTGTCTAGTATGCTAGGCCTAGCCTAAATTTTAACTTTAGAAATACCAAAAAATGTAATATCATTGGGATTGATTGCAATATTGGCTAACAAGTCAGCCATCTTATTATTACTCCTATCCTTCCACTCAATATTGAAGGCATCAAAATGTTCAATCAAATCCCAAACTGCATTCCTATATTGTTTCAACCTCTTATTCTTGGAAGCATATACTGATCTAACTTGGGACACTACCAACTCAAAATCACCAACAACACTTAAGCACTTAATACCATGTTTTTGTGCCAACCTCAATCCTAACAACAAAGCCTCATACTCTACTATATTGTTGGTACAAAAGAAATTCAATGTGAAAGAAAACTTGTAGGTGTTTCCATCAGGAGAAATAAGTAAGATACCTGCTCTTGCTCCATCCTTGCAATTTGCACCATCAAAGTACATTACCCACAAAGTACCCTTCATAGAATTAGTACTTACTTCAATAGAGATAGGTGACAAAGAAGGTTCATTTTCAAATACAAGGATCTCTACCCTAAAAGCATTAATATCAGTATCCACAAATCATGTAGTTTCATTGTCAATATTCCTCTCAATCATGTGGCATACCCTTGGCTCTCATTCAATCTTGACAAGCTAATCATCAATCTTGAAAGTGGCATAGGACAGATCACACTATAAACTTCCACCCATGGCAGCACTCCATCTTCTTGATAGAAACATCCCATAATGAGGAGGGATGTCCACTACCAAAACACTCATTGTCAACTCTTTCTTTGGATATGCTGCCAGCCTATATGGCATTGCATTGATAGTCCCAATAACTGGTACCTCCCTCTGATCCATTGCACAACATCTACCTTGCACTGTATCAACTTTAAGGCCCAACTTCTCCATGATTTTGAAAGGCATGATAGTATTAGAGGCACCACTATCAATCATACAATTCCTCAACTTCATTCCATTCACAAGAATGCTTAAAAAGAATGGATCAATATTTTCAAGGCTGACATTGACAAAACTATCCAAATATATTAGAGGAATCTAAGACACAATTCCCTGAGCAACAACACCTTTCAAAGCTTTATCCTAAGCTCCATTGCATGCAACATCAGTTTTGTGAACATTATCTACCCATGCAATAGCTCTATCCTTGTGTTTAGGGATCCTCAACAATTCTGACAATGGAACCTTAAGTGTAATTTGGGACAATACAGATAACATATCAATAGGAGCAGAAGAAGGAATCTCAATCTGTACTGCCTTAATATCCTTTTTCTTATCTGATACATTAGGTGTATTGGCCACCCTCAATTTTTCAATCTTATCCATTGTGTTAACTGGCTTCTCAATCTCACTAGAAGTCTTTTCAATTCCAACTCCCTTAGGCTCACAATTCTTTCCTTTTACATTCTTGAATTTCACCATGTGATCACCTTTTGATTTGTTCTCATTAGTCTCTCCAGAGTTGGTACTCTTTATGAACATTCCTGCAGCTTTCTCATTTGTATTCCTTGCCACCATGCCTCTAGTTTGTACCTGGGTAATCATTTCTATAGTAATCCTATCCATCTCTTCTCTAGAAGGTCTTCTCAAATTTACTGGCTCAGAAGAAGAGTTCATGTTACATGTCTTCCTATCAATGTCTTCACTATCAGAAAAAAACTTCTTGATGAAAAAGGGCCTAATTGTGTCTCCTCACATTTACATCTGCCTCTTCATCAAAATCAGAATCATCTTCATATCCTAGATATGAAGAAGCCATGTTGCATCCAACATCATCTTGATCTTCTTCTTGATCTATCTCCTCATTGCCACAATCCTGATTTGTAGCCATAGAATGTGCAACCACACAATGCTCTACAGAATGAGGGGACTGGCATGCAACACACCAAGGTATGTCCTCCATGAAATTTATTGTAGCCTTTTGTAGAGGGTCAGGGACACCTCTATCATTATTATTTCTTGCAGCACAGACAATAGGCTTGCCATCCTTCCATTGGGTGTTGTAGGGGTACTTCTGCAATCTATTCTACTTATTGAAATTGTTGTTGAACTGAGGCCTTTCATTGGTAGGAGCACTGATGTTCCTATTTGTAGGTGCCTTCAAATCCTTCAATGCATTAAGTACCTTATCCAATTTATCTTCTTCTTTCCTCCTAGCTCCAACATTCTTATCATTTTCCATTTTGTATTTTCTATCCCCAAACAACTTAGGGTCATCTCTCTTTCCACCCAATTTCCTTGATATTTTCATATTATTCTCAATGTTGATAGCAATCCTAAAAGCATCCCTAAGAGTTCTTGGTTCCTTGTCCCTCAACAAATATCCCATCTTTCCATCAAATGCATTGAAGTATGTGGTCAGATAGACATTGTCATCTAACTGCATAACTTGGAACAACTTATGCATACCCTTCTGAAATCTCATGTTGAATTTAGCTGCAGTCTCATTTTGATTTTTCCTTATGGTATTGAATTCATTCAACATGAAACTAGCATTAGGCCTATCACCATACTGCTCTTTAAAACATCTCTCAAAAGAGTCCCAAGTATCAATACATTTATTAGGAAGTCTCTCAAACCAATCTCTAGCATCCTCCATTAGAGATTGAACAAATAATTTCATGACTACATCCTCATGCTCTACCTCATAATCATTAAGCATATCAACAAATAACCTAAGATGCTCCTCACAACTAATAGCATTATTACCAGCAAACTTAGGTACCTTATCTCTTATATCATTTGGAAAAGCATTCGGGTAACCAGGAATTCCATCAAAACTAATTTTCCTATAGCCTTCTAATTGCATAGGTCTTCTTTGAAAACTTGAGCTAGTGTTAACCCTAGAATCAACATTAGCATTTACATTTCTATCTACTTGTGCATTTGACTGTTGCCTAGGATCAACACCTATCCTAGCAGATGAAGAAAGAATTGAACTAGTAGCATTACTAAGTGGAATAGTGGTAGTCATAGATGGCATACCTAATTCAGTAGTAGATTGACCAAGAGCATTAGCTGATGAAGCCTTCAAGAACTGGATCTTTCTTCTCTTTTCTACAATGGAAGATTCAATTTCAGCCTTCTCTAATTCTCTTGCAAGGTCCTCATCTTCTTTTCTTCTTCTTTCTATTTTTGTGTCCTTATTTGAATTGGGTGGTGGGACCCCTAGTATTGTTGATGATTTTCTTGTTTGATGTCCCTCCATCTTTTGCTTTCCTTTCTCACTAGTGGCAACAATAGGCCTTGTGATCTCATGCCCATCTTTATCTTTAGGCAAAGGAACATAACTTTGCTCTTGTCTAACCATAGGGCCCTCCTTATCAAATTCCTGATCTTGCAGTAAGCGCTCTTGCTCACTCCTCAAAGCTTCAAGATCACCAAAGACATCATGTTGCAAAGCCCTAGGAGCAGAAGCAAGCATCTTGTTTCTCTCCTTCATTTCATTAATTTTTCTAAGGAGAGACTATCTTTCTATTAGAGCATTCACTTTCTCAACCTCTCTCTCCTCTTGTAACCTCTTATGTATGGCATCCTGCTCCACTAGTTGTAACCTTAGTGCATTTAAATCATTAGGATCTACCATAATGTCATCAGAACCTGATGAGACATCCATATCAGAAAGATTTTGATATGGGAAGTGGACTTGCCTAGGTCTCATGGGTTCTCTTCTGAAATTATCTTCATCAAGATCTAAATCAATCTCCAAACCCATCTCTCTAGCCTGTTCATCTTGACCTATAGGTAATGGACCCTTGTCCTAAAATACAACCTCTAGGGTATCATAGAATCTATCCTCAGAGTGACCACCATCTGATCTAGAAACTCTATCGTGTGAACCTTCCTCACTTGAGGAAACATGTGGTGCTCTACCTCTAGTATTTCTTTGATCTCTAATGGGAGCACTAGTAGACTCACCATTCCTTCTAATCCAACTCTTCTTCTCCTATCTAGGAAATTTCTCCAGAGTGACCTCCATATTCTTTCTAACAAAGGACCTAGTATTCCTCCTTTTATCCATGATTTACAGCTTATAGCACTGGTATTAACCTTTTGAGTTGCCACCCACCTAGATGGGAAACCCTTTTAACTAAATACAATAAGAAAAAAAGAGTGCACTTACAACCTTTATATCTATCTGGTCAACAAAAGATTTTGACTTTACACTATAGTCCCAACCAGAGATCCTAACAGATAACTGCTTCATTGTTATTCTCCCCAGTAGAGTCACCATTTTGTTGGGGGTTCCCTTTGATCTTCACTTGTAGATTTATACTTTGATGGATAACTTAAATAACACTTTTACTCTATCACCACTCCAAAGTCTACAAGAAAGAGGGCCAATTAACAAGGATCAAAAGAGATCCTCCTACACTTTGAGCCTCAATGCTCAGGCGGGTGTACCATTGATTCACTTTTTGAAAGGAATCACTAAATGATATACAACTATATACTCTTTACTAACTGCTTTAAGATTTTATCATTTGAATATCTGTGTGTGGTTGATGACAATGAAATACCTCCATAGGATGGACTAGTGCGTTAACCTAGGGCAAAGAGTCACCCAATTACATACATCAACTAAATACCTTAATTCAAACACAATTGGATCTAGGATAAGTGCTTTGCCTGTTACACCTCTCCCTCAGACACAAGGACATCAAATTCCTGCTTGGTTGCAAACTCACTGAACCCACCTAAAAGACTTTAATCCTAACTTTGTTAGGAACTCAGAGATGACTTCACAATACTCTTTGTTTACCATATGCTATCACACTTTGTGACATTAACATATATGAGCTCAGAACCGAAATAAGAAGACATACACAAATGCAAGATTGGAACTCAATAGTATTTTCATTAACATATTCAGGATCAATATACAATCAAAGAAACACAAAGATAGGAAAGACCCAAAATCTAGCTCCTCTATCATTAAACTACTATCAACAACCAAGGACCAAAAGAAAATGTTTTGGAACCCACACAAAATCAAAATTTCTATAACTTATACTCTCTAGTCATCTTGGAATTCTCAAAGAGAATGCAACAAGCTATGAATGACTTAGGATTAGGGTTTCAACCACCAAACCCATTGGAATCGGTCGCAGAGTTATTACAGGGGTGGAAACCCAAGCAACCAAGAGAAAGAAAATCCTGGAATGATCCTTACTCATGATAAATTCTCTGTGAAGGTACTGAGAGCCACAAAAATGCTCAAAATGTCAACCGTGCAACATGCCTTGAGTACAAAACCACACAGTACAAGTCCTGTAGATGGACACAACACACCTTGGACCACACTACAATAGCAAATAGATTAATTCCCACTAGCTCCAGTCACCTCTGCATTGAATTCTAGTCCTTCTTGTCACTGGAAACCCCTCAAAATTTTGAATTTGAATAATAACGGTCACTTCCATGGCACTTGCGGCAAATCGGCGGTCGATGTTCAAATCTGAACCAACTTTAAGTCCTGACCGTTTGATTTTGTGTTTTGCGGTCTTTTAAATCTTAACTCAATTGCCACCCTGGGTTTACTTTAAGCGAACATGTGACAAAGCATATCCTGTTCGCAGGATGAAAATCTTAACCCACCTTTAACCTTGCAAACTGGTGACTGTAGGAAAACACTAACCTCGGCCCCGTATCTGGTGAACTAGCGACAAGAGGCTTTTGCCAATTCACAAAGAACTTTATCCATCTGCCAGAAAGTTTAGCGATTCCATGAATATACACTCGTTGAGCCACTAAAACATTTAGAGAATCACTAATTTATTGTGTGAATAAGTGAAGCCTTTAGAAATTTATTAGACCACTAAAACTTATCCCAACTTCTAGAAGACTGAGAAACTTTGACCAGGCCTACATCAGGAAGATCGACGGCTATTTGAAGTTTGCAAAGACTTCCAAGATTCTATCAGATTTCACACCCACTATCAGATGAAGAATCTCCTCCCTGCCCTAACAACCGACTAACACGAAACAAAATCAATGGTCATCGCAAGATCTTAAGCCTCTGAAAAAACCCTTGTGATCATATGTCATTCGTCAATTCATTGATAGGATCAGGACCCACTGACAACAAGCCACTGTACAAATACATGGATGAATCAAATAGTGCCAACTATGCATACATGTCAATGGACCCACCTGCCTTCCTTATGAGAATCAATGGCTGTCGCTATACCGCTGCATTAAAGGTTGAGCATGTTTCATTAATGGTATAACAATAGCCACAAGATTAAATCAGACTTTAAACCACCTGAACGCTAAGAAGACCGGTCCCACTGACAACATTCTGAATCATAACATGTGGACCAATAAAATTCCTCCAAATCAGAATACCCGACAAGTCAACCCGCTTGAAAAGAAAAGCTACGTCATCAGGAAAGATCAATGATTAGCGCAAGATCTCAAGCCTTTGACACATCCCTTAAGAACTTATGCTATTCATTGATGGAGATGTTGTTATAAGATTGGGCCCAGAAAACTATGCAAACATGTGACCAAAGAAAAGGAAACCACCATGCCAAGTTGCAAACAGTTAAGAGATAAGCCGCTAAGAACATGTGAACAAGCGACAAGCCAAGAAAGAAATGCACACATGCAAATTAGGACTTTTAAGTGACCTGATAAAGTAACATGAAATTATAACAAGGCCAAGGTTAAAACAAAGGGTTTAAAATGTAACGGCTAGTTTTTTGAAAATTCTGCTTAGGGCTTAGCTAGAGACATGAAAATGACACAAAGACTAGGGGAAAGACAATGAAGCCATGAAATTTTTTGCACGTGCTAACACTAGGCTTAGACTAGAAAGATGTCTTCCCAAAAAAATAAAAAAAATACACATAAACACAAAAACTAAGAAACATAAATGTAGATTTCACAATAGCTGAGAAACATAATTGTAGGCATCATGGTCACAATTTTTTAGAGCCAACATAATTGAGTTGTATACCCAGATGATGGAGAGAAACTTCTGCTCCTTCGATTCCAAGTTGGCACTACAGGATCCAAAGACCATAGATAAGGAATAAATTGAGAGAGTGGAGGAGGGTCATAATGACCAAAATAATACAGGACAAACCTCAAGTTAAATGAGGCAACTGCAAACATTTTAATAGAATTCTATTAAAATGTTTGCAGTTGCCTCATTTAACTTGAGGTTTGTCCTGTATTATTTTGGTCATTATGGCCCTCCTCCGCTCTCTCAATTTATTCCTTATCTATGGGGGATCCCATATTGTAAACTTGGATCTGGAGGAGTAGAAGTTGATCTTCATCATCTGGGTATACCACTCAATTATGTTGTCTCCAAAAAAATGTGATCGTGATGCCTTCAATTATGTTTCTCAGTTGTTGCATTCCAGGACCCCTTATGACCCTTTACGACCATTTGCAACCTCTAAGAATACATCTTAGAGGTCTTAAAATGTCATAAAGGGTCATAAGAGGCTCCTAGGAGGGGCCAGATGAGCTTCCACCTTCATGTGGTTGGACTTGTTAAGTAGAGAATGTTAATTAAACTATTCTTGAAACATAATTGTAGGCATCATGGTCACATCGGGGATGAAACTATTCCAAGTTGACATTGTGGGATGGAGACCAACTTGGAACTGGATGTGCAGAAGTTGCTCTCCATCGTCTAGGTATAAAACTCAATTACATTGTCTCCAAAAAAATGTGACCATGATGCCTACAATTATGTTTCTCAGAGAATGTTAAACTATTCTTGAAACAAAGAGAAGCTAGCAACAACCAACAAAACAAGTGTGGACACCTGAAGATAAATATCAAATAGGGGAAAAGCACTTGCAACAACAGAGGCAATAGCTGTAGATACAGATGAGGATATCATAGAGATCCCTAATTTAGTGTTTCAAAGAACAAATGATGGACTATGAATTAGGCATTTCTGTGATATCATCATCTAAATCTATTATTTACATTGAAATGCAGCCTGCGGATATTGATACTGCACTGACCGAGCATGATGGAGGCATCAATTCTAATGTGAATTGTAGTACTCAAGGTATACATTTTCTATTTGAATTTTGATTAATGAATATTTAATACAAGAAAACATATTCAATTTTTTAAGGTGGATTAGTTGTGATGATGAGACGTGCCATTTAGATGTTAACTATGACAGTCTCTTGGTTTCAGGCAATGCAGAAGGAGAAGCCTAGTTCAATATGCAATCTCGCAGAATATGCACAGATATTAGGTGGAGTTGAAAAACACAACAGGGTTGCATTTTTTATAGAGGTCTTTAATTGCATATTTTAAGTTATAGACCATCGAAAAAATGTAAACGTGTTGTGTTTTTTCAACTCCACCTGTTGTCCGTGCATATTCTACTTGTGTTGCACGCACATTCTTGATTCATAGTGGGAAAAATCTTATTCTCGATGTGAGGGAGAGAAGCCAAACATAAAGAACATGCAAATAAACATGACAGCTACAAAACATAAATGCAGGTATCACAATAGCTAAGAAACATAAATGTAGGCATCATGGTCCCAATTGTTTGGAGACACAACATAATTGAATGCTATACCCAGAAAATGCAACACAACCACTACTCCTGCAATTCTAAGTTGACACTGTGGATCCAAAAACCATATATAGATTCCTTATCTTTGGTTTTTGGTTCCCGTAGTGTCAACTTAGAACTACAGGAGTAGTGGTTGCATTGCATCGTTTGGGTATACCACTCAATTATGTTGTGTTTCCAAAACATTGTGACCATGATGCCTACATTTATGTTTCTTAGCTGTTGTGTCCTAGGACCATTTACGACCATTTATGACCTCTAAGAATACATCTTAGAGGTCTTAAAATGTCATAAAGGGTCATAAGAGGCTCCTAGGAGGGGCCAGATGAGCTTCCACCTTCATGTGGTTGGCCCTGTTAAGTAGAGAATGTTAATTAAACTATTCTCGAAACATAATTGTAGGCATCATGGTCACATTTTTTTGGAGACAACATAATTGAGTTGTATACCTACATGAAGAGCAATTTCTGCACCTCCGATTCCAAGTTGACACTGCGGGATGGATAACAACTTGGATCCAGAGGTGCAGAAGTTGCTCTCCATTATTTGGGTATACCACTCAATTACATTATCTCCAAAAAAATGTGACCATGATGCCTACAATTATGTTTCTCAAAGAATGCTAAACTATTCTCAAAATAAAGAGAAGCTGACAACAACCAACAGAAGGAGTGTGGACACCTGAAGATAAATATCAAATAGGGGGAAAGAACCTGCAACAATAGAGGCAATAGCTATAGATACAGATGAGGATATCGTAGAAATCCCTAATTTAGTGTTTTAGAGAACAAATGATGGACTGTGAATTAGGCATTTCTGCGATATCATCATCTAAATATATTATTTACATTGGAATGCAACCTGCGGATATTGATACTACACCAGCTGAGCATGATGGAGGCATCGATTCTAATGTGAATTGTAGTACTCAAGGTATACATTTTCTATTTGAATTTTGATTAATGAATATTTAATACAAGAAAACATATTCAATTGTTTAAGGTGGATTAGTTGTCATGATGAGATGTTCCATTTAGATGTTAACTATGACAGTCTCTTGGTTTCAGGCAATGCAGAAAGAGAAGCCTAGTTCAATATGCAATTTCAATTCATATACATAGGATATCAAGTGGAGTTGAAAAACACAACAGGGTTGCATTTTTTATAGAGGTCTTTAATTGTGTATTTTAAGTTATAGACCATCGCAAAAATGTAAACGGGTTGTGTTTTTTCAACTCCACCTGCTATCCGTGCATATTATGCTTGTGGTGCACGCGCATTCTTGATTCAAAGTGGGAAAAATATTATTTTCGATGTGAGGGAGAGAAGCCAAACACAAAGAACATGCAAATAAACATGATAGCTACAAAACATAAATGTAAGTATCACAATAGCTGAGAAACATAAATGAATGCATCATGGTCGCAATTGTTTGGAGATGCAACATAATTGAATGTTATACCCAGAAAATGCAACACAACCACTACCCCTACAATTCTAAGTTGACACTGTGGATCCAAAAACCATATATAGATTCCTTATCTTTGGTTTTTGGCTCCCGCAGTGTCAACTTAGAACTAAAGGAGTAGTGGTTGCGTTGCATCATCTAGGTATACCACTCAATTATGTTGTGTTTCCAAAACATTGTGACCATGATTCCTACATTTATGTTTCTCAGCTATTGTGTCCTAGGACCCCTTATGACCCTGTACGATTGTTTATGACCTCTAAGAATACATCTTAGAGGTCTTAAAATGTCGTAAAGGGTCATAAGAGGCTCCTAGGAGGGGCCAGATGAGCTTCCACCTTCACGTGGTTGGCCTTGTTAAGTAGAGAATGTAAAACTATTATCGAAATAAAGAGAAGCTCAATAATTTATATCTGAATACCAATTTTGTTCTTATCAAACTGTCAAAACATTTAAATAGTCTTTTAAACTGCAATTAAAAATAAAATATTTAATCAACATTTACTTACAGATTTGTGTGCTTGTCTGAGTTTGATACGCAAATCTGCGTATCAAACTTAGACAAGCACACAAATCTGTAGGTAAACAAAGCTTTCTTAGTCAATTTGAGTTTTCTTGAGGCTGTGAATATATAGTACAATGAAAATGCTTTGTTCAATCTAATTGTGCTAAATAGAAGAAAATAGCTAAATCAAAGCTTCATAGATTCATATATGCATACTAATTATAGACAAGCAATATATTCAACTAAAAGTAGGAATATATTGAAAATGGAGTCACATTTTTTTTTAAACAAAATTTAGTATTGGTCAAAATTTCATCCTTTACACAGTACTAAATTCGACCAGGACACTATAGGTTTGACAGTCCATTCGATGAATTTGCGTGGATAATTCGATGACCAAATGGACTAAATTCGACCAGGATGCTATACATTCGACGAATTGGGGTGGATAATTCAACAACAAAATGGTCTCAATTTCGACCGTCCAACCAATTGATCGATGTCTTATTCTTCCAGTTCCAAGGGATTGTTGCAGTCGATAATTCAACTAGTTATGGGGTCAAATTTTTGACTATTATTTACCATGTAGAAAATTCGATGAAAAAATATCGACAATAGTTTTAGTTGCTTATTCAACCAATTGTTGTAGAAAATTTGACTAATTCTCGTTGAAATTTAAGGTAAAATTTACTAGTGATCACAAAGCCATAGAGTACAAGCGTAGCCTAGATTCTAGGATCAATCATATGGAAGGAAAAATGAAAAGCCTAGAGGAAACTCTAAAAGGGATAACAGACAAAAACTTCAATATTCTCAAAGCCTCCAACGAGCATATCAAGCTTCTCATAGACACAATGGAATAGAAGATGGACAACAAGGATGAGCAGAGGGCTACTGAGGAAAATAAAGAGAAGCCCAATGAAGGTCTGGGTAAGAGAACCAGAGCCAGATCAAAGAAAAACTTGGCTGGCGACGGTTCCCATGACATTCAGAAGATCAAAGAGGCAGTTGAGAAGAC
The DNA here is from genome assembly GCA_027943335.1 of Chamaecyparis obtusa. Classification (NCBI taxonomy): domain Eukaryota; kingdom Viridiplantae; phylum Streptophyta; class Pinopsida; order Cupressales; family Cupressaceae; genus Chamaecyparis; species Chamaecyparis obtusa. Next base: position 153,707 of record BSBK01010200.1, on the reverse strand, counting down.
AAAGCTTCTCGAAAGAAATGTTGTTGTAATGCTCAGGAACCTTGCCTGACCCTATTCCCTAGTGCTTATTTTCTGTCCCTTTTTTTCTCTGTTTTGAATGCTCCTTCATAGTGGTAGCTTGAATCTCGACCAGCCTGTGGCCTATTTCTTTGGTTGTTTTGCTTTTGTTATGCTTTGTACTCTTTGTTGAAACATTTTTAAAATGCTGTGGGTTTTTGAAACCCTGTAAAACCTATTTTACTTAATCAAAAACTTATGTTGATTTACTTTATATGATATGTGTTCATCTTCAATTTGTGTAAAAGAATTAAAAGTATAAAATTTATTCTATTCTAATTCACCCCCCTCTCAGAATAGCCATTACTTCCAACAAGTGGTATCAAAGGAAAGTGTCCCTTCCCAGGTCTTCCTATAGGGATTATCCAGAGACAATTTGGAAGTATCAAAGGCATAGGTTGAAGTTGCCTCTCTCACTAGAGCCATAGTATTTGATGGTACTGATTATGTTTTTTGAAAGGTAATGATGGAAGCCTTCATAAATTCTCTAGATGTCCATATGTGGGAAGTTGTTGTCACAAAATACATTGTACCAAAAAGCATACCTAATGATCCTGATGATAAGATCAAATTTGAACTTGATAAAAGAGCCAAATTTTCTATTCTATGTGGTCTGAAAAAAGAGGTGTTTGTCAAGGTCATGTATTGTCAATCAACAAATGACATTTGGGTAAAACTAGAAACTATTTATCAAGGTGATGAAAAGGTTAAAGAGTCAAAGTTCATAACTTTGAAAATATAGTTTGATAATTTAAAGATCAATGGGGATGAAGGTATAGCAGCTTACTTCTTAAAAATTGATGAGCTAGTAAATGCTAGAAGAGGATTAGGAGAGATAATTGAAGAACATGACATTGTTTCAATGGTTGTTAGAACTGTACTACCTAAATTTGAAATAAAATTCTCTATTTTGGAAGAGAAGAAAAACTTCTCTAAAATAACCTTACAATAGTTTCAAGGAACTTTAACTGCATATGAAATGAGAATCAACAATAATGTTGGTTCTACTTCAAAAGAGACAACCTTTAAGGCTGAGAAACAAGATTAGAGTGATTTAGATATAAAAGATGCTCTAGAAGCATTACTGGTTAGGAAAATGAAAAATAAATATCAAGGAAAACCAAACGGTTTTAGTTATGGACAATTAGGACACTTTGCTACAAAGTGTCCCAATGCTGATCAAGATGAAAATGTTGAGAAAACTGAAACATTTTTCAAAAAGAAACCTTGAAATCAAAATAAAAGGTTCAAGAATTTTAAAAAGAAAATTCTCTTATCAAAAGTGGACTTAAATGAAGAATCAAATGATTCCAGTGAGGAAGAAAAAATGTTATTTATGGTTGAAATAATAAATGTTAAAAAATCAGAGTCTATTAAATCAAAATCTTTATCTAATTTAGATGAAGACATTGATCTTGAGGAAGAGCTTTACAAGAAAAAAAAAAGATAAAAAAATTTAATCTCCAATCATGAAAAATAAAATCAAACTTTGCAAGTTGAATTAGAAAGTTAAAATCAACATATTGAAAATAAAAAAAACATTACTTGATGAAAAAGAAAAGAAACTGATTTCATTACAAAAATAAGTTGAACAATTTGATTCGAAGTATAAAATAGTGGAAACAGGAGGGTCTTCAAAATAGGTCTCAAATTATCTCTTCAAAGGTTATTGTTTTAATTGCAACCTATTTGGTCATAAGGCATATAAGTGCAAAACAAATAGAAATGAATCAATATGTGGCTTTAAGAAAACAATCAGATGTTTTAAATGTTACCACTATAGGCATTTTGCTAATCAGTGTAAACTGAACTTAAAGCCTAAACTAGTATGGAAATATATACTCATGAATATTGAAAAGTATCTAATTGTGGAAACAACCCTATGTGCTCATAAATCTACAACTTGGGTTTTGGACACCAGCTGTTCACATCATATGACTGGCTATAAAAATAAGTTTAAAGCCCTAGAAGACTTTGATGGAGGGTTAGTTTGATTTGGAGATAATTCAGGTGTCTATATCATAGGTCTTGGGTCAATAATTCTCAATAAAGACACTCCTATACATGATATATATTATGTACAAGGTCTAAAACATAATCTACTAAGTGTAAGTCAAATTTGTGATAATGGATATTCCATTTCTTTTGATGTTAAGGGATGTTTAGTCAAGAACAAAAAGGATAGAGTGATTTCTAGTGGGTTGAGAACATGAGGAAATATTTATAATCTAATTGATTCCATAGTTAAAGAGTCATCTTTGATCAATACATGTCTTGTGAGTCAATTTGAAGAAATTGGATATGGCGCAAAAGATTAGGACACTTAAATTTTGATAATCTTGCTAGGATTAGCAAGAACAAAAAGGTTAGAGGTCTACCTCTAATCAAGAAACTAACAAAAGTTTGTGAAGAATGTGTGAAAGGTAAAAAATCAAGAACCTCTTTCAAAACCAAAGATTATTTATCTAATAGACCTCTAGAACTTGTGCATACTGATCTATGTGGTCTAACCAAAACTCCATCCATGAATGGTGAGAAATAGTTTATGTTGTTTCTAGATGATTACTCAAGAATGGTTTGGGTAACTTTTTTAAAACATAAATTTGAAGCCTTTGAATGCTTTAAAATATTCAAGAAAATGGTAGAAAGGGAAACTGATCTAAAGTTAAAATATTTAAGATCAAACAGAGGTGGAGAAATCACCTCTCAAGAATTCATTGAATATTGTGAGAAACATGACATCAAGAGGCAGTATTCAACTGCAGGTACACCACAACAAAATGGTGTTGTGGAAAGGAAAAATAGAACTATTAAAGAAATGGATAGAAAAATACTAAATGAAACTAAATTACATGATAAATTTTGGAAAGAAGTTATTAAAACATCTATATATATTTTAAACAAGGCTCAAATTAGAGTAAGGACTGCTTATACTCCTTATGAATTGTGGAATGGTAAAATTGCTAATGTTAAGAACTTTAAAATTTTTGGTTGTTAATGCTTTATAAAAAAAGATAATGATTCTTTAGAGAGCTTTAATTCAATTTCTAATGAAGGTAACTTCTTAGGATACTCTACACATAGTAAAGCTTTCAAATGCTACAATAAAAGGTTAAATAAAATCATAGAAGCTATAAATGTGGTATTTGATGAAAGTTCTTTGTTGAAAAATAATAATGAAAAAGGCATTGAAGAATATTATTTTCCAAGAATAAAACATGTTTCTGATGATTAAGAATCAAATAATGCCAATCAAGAAATTCCTGATCAAAATGAACAAGAAAATTGTTCAACTCCTCAAGTAACCAAAACTACTCTAAAAACTCCTTCTAGAATCATTGCTTAAAAGAATCCTGAGTCCCAAGTTATAGGAGATAAATAAGTTGGAATCTTAACAAGAAGAAAAGCCAAAAATGATGAACATGCTCATATTGTTGAACGTTTCTACTTAATTTCAGATTTTGAACCTAAAATGTTGCTGAAGCACTCATAGATCCTTGCTGGCTGAATGCTACGTAGGATAAAATTAATCAAATTGAGAAAAATAAAACATGGGAACTTGTTCCTTGACCTGATGAAAAAAATATCATAGGTGGAAAATGGGAGTTTCACAATAAATTGAATGAAGATGGAAAAGTTGTAAGAAATAAAGCTAGGTTTGTGTATAATGGTTATGCTCAACAGGAAGGCATTGATTTTGGTGAAACTTTTGCACTAGTTACAAGAATGGAATAAATTAGAATATTTCTTGTATATGCTAGTTTTAAGAAATTCACAGTTTACCAGATGGATGTTAAAAGACCTTATTTAAATGGTTATCTTGAAGAGGAAGTTTATATGGAGCAACTAGAAGGTTTTGAATCTTCTAAAAAACTAGATTTTGTATATCATCTTAAAAAGGTGTTATAATGGCTTGAAACAAGCTCCTAGGGCTTGGTATTCCAGTTTGGATAAACACCTTATTGCCAATGGCTTTACTCATGGTAGTGTAGACAACACTTTATATACAAAAATTTTCAATGATGATATTATAGTGCAATTGAAATTTATGTGGATGATATCATTTTTGGATCCACCAATGATGATTTGTCAAAACAATTCTCTAATATCACGGAATCTGAATTTGAAATGTCACTTTTAAGTGAACTTACATTTTTCTTGGCTTACAATTATCTCATCTTGAACATGGCTTATTTTTGTCACAAACAAAGTATGCTAAGGAAATGTTAGAGAAATGTAACATGGCTGACTGTAAACCAGTTAGCACACCCATGGAAACTAGTTGCAAATTGGTCCTCCTTCAGGGCTTGGTCTCCCTTCTTGATTCTACTAATCCTGTTAGCAGCTCTATGTCTCATAGTTGAGAGGTGGAAGAAGTGAGTGTTTTGATCCCCTTCCCTTAGCCAAATGGATCTCGATCTCTGCTTCCAGATAGTTTCCTCCTACTCGATAATGTTATGGTAATCTGAGAGGATAGCTTTTTCTTTATTCAGTCTGTCTTCATCATATCCCTACTTCTAGATTTCATCTTGAATGTGGTTTAGTTCATTCAGTGTCTTGTCTTTGGAAGTGAAGATGTGACCGAATTCATCTTTGTTCCAATTTTTGACGTTATATTTGATGTTCCTAAATTTTTTCGCCACTCTAAACATGGCAGTGCCCTTGACGTCAATGTTCCACCATTCTTTGACTTTGTTAAGAAGATTTGGGTGGGAGACCCACATTTTTTCAAATCTGAAGGGAAAGTTCCTTTTCTTGGCAATTTGGTCTAGGGAGAGAGAGATAGGAGAGTGGTCAGAACCAACTCTAACCAAAGCATAGAGGTTGAGACTATAGTGATTCAGCTAGTCCGGCGAAAATAGGGCCCTGTCCAATCAGACTTGGATGCAATCCTTTCCAACCCGCCTGTTGGACCAGGTGAATTCGGCACCTTGAAGATCTATAATTTTCTCTATACATCTCTTTTTTTATATCACTTCCTATCTCTACATTTATATTTTTCTATTTCTATTTCTCTATCTCCCTCTCTATATATTTATATATTTCATCTCTTTATATCTCTTACTCTTCTCGCTTTAGCATTTTGTATCCTCTCCAAATCCCTCACCCTCACCCTCTCCATATCCACCTCCACCTCCCTCCCTCCCTCACCTCCCCTATATCCCCCACTTCACTTCTCTCCCTATATCTCATCTTTCTACCCCTCCCTCTCCTTCTCTGTCTCCATCTTTCTCCTACTATCGCTATTGCAAATACAGTGTGATCTTGTTAGTAATCAATCCTACTTATCTTCCCAATCCATAGTTCTTGTTTTTGTCATGTTTGGATCCTTATAAGTAGCTGCATAGTTAAATTCATGATATCACCTTTTGATTGAGACCTTGGTTGCACAAACAAAATTATTTTTCCAAGGATATAATAATTGACCTTTTATGTTGCACAAATGCATACAAAAATAAACTAAAATTTTCTCTAATTGACCTTCTACACCTCTTTGGCATATCCATTGCACACAAAGGTACAATTGCCAGTTTCCTTTAAAACTATATTTGATATAATGATAAAAAGGTGTGCATTAACAAGGAAAAAATAATAATTTGATTTTAATTAAATTTTAACAATCACGACCACAATTACTTCGGAATGATAGGGGGCACTAGCTTCGAAAAAGAGCTTAGTAAAATTTGAACGATTCAAAATTGATAACGAATAGTGAGGGGAAACTTCCATTCGAATATCGTTCTGATTTCTGAACAACATCAAGGCAAGCACGTTCTAACTTGTAAACAGCTGCGAAATACAACGAAGAGCTTTCAAGGAAGAAGGTTTGCTCCGTCCACAGAAATTAACCATAGCTTGGATGATACTCTTTGCCATGGGAAGAAGATTTCGTGTAAGTTACATGTGGAAGATGACAAAACCAAGAAACAATACTCAAACAGCAAATAGAAAAGCAACTGCATGAGCACAGCCATGCAAAAAGTCGTCCCATAAGCAATCGTGAATCGATCACAGTGCAATTTCATTGTTCCTTCAGAATAGTGAGACCTATTCCTCCACTCGTTTGGCTCTATCTTATGGAGGGTACTCGCTAATCCCATACCGCACAACAAAATGGGGGCTCGTGCATTTCGGCTATCTTTACTTCTCGTGTTTTTAGGGATAAATTTGGTCCTAGGAGATACAGGTACTGATGCTTATACCAATCTATCCGTTTAGTCATTTCCTTTAGATAGTTTTTCCTATTTCCATGAGCATTTCTTTTTCTCTGTGCATGCGCAGAATCTGCGGATCCGTTTGTGTTGAGTCACGCGGTTGGAATCAACTACGGGAGGGTGGGAGACAATCTGCCACCGCCATCAAAAGCAGTGGAGCTGATGAAGAGCATCAACGCAGGCTATGTCAAAATCTACGACGCGGATCCTCAAGTCCTCAACGCCCTGGCCAACAGCAGCCTCACTGTGGTGATCACGGTGCCAAATGAACAAGTTCTAGGCATATCCTCCAGCTCCACTGCTTCAGACAAATGGCTTGAAACCAACCTTCTCCCTTATTATCCCCTCACCAAAATCTCTATCGTCATGGTGGGCAACGAGATTCTCTCATCCACCCAACTGCTGCCCCACCTGGTCCCCGCCATGCAAAACATGCACACGTCCTTACAGAAGAAGAATCTACACTCTTCCATCAAAGTAACCACATCCGTACCCATGGACGCCCTCTCTTCTTCTTACCCGCCCTCCACCGGCTCCTTCAAACCAGAAATCTCGGCCTCAGTAATGCAGCCCATGCTTAGGTTTCTCAATGCCACCGATTCCTACTTCTTCCTGAACGTCTACCCTTTCTTCGCCTGGAATGCCAACCCCGCCAACATATCTCTCGACTATGCGCTCTTTGGCCTGACCGCCACGGGTGCAGTACAGGACGGCGGTCTGAGTTACTCCAACATCCTGGACGCACAGCTGGACGCCGTCGTGGCGGCCATGGCGGCGCTGGGATACGGTGAAGTAAAATTGGCGATCAGTGAGACGGGGTGGCCCACCAAGGGCGATTCCAGCGGCGCCACCGCAGCCAACGCCGCCAGCTACAACACAAGACTTGTCAGCAAGCTGTTGTCGAGCGTCGGGACTCCGCGTCGTCCGCAAGTGTTTTTCCCCACATTCATTTTCTCCCTCTTTAACGAAGATGAGAAGCCCGGTGACACCACGGAGCGCAATTGGGGCGTCTTTTACGCTGATGGAACTCCAGTCTACGACATCGATCTCTCCGCTGGTGTGACTGAAATCTCAGATACCCTGGAGGCGTCAGCGGCGGCGTCGACGACGATTGTTCTCGGTCAATTTGTTTGGGCGATCTTTTCGTGCTTAACCTATTTGATTATGCTGTTTACTATTTGAAAGGTGTGGCGCTGTGAAGTTGTAACCGGCATGGAGTAGAATGGTTTCTAGGAAAACAAGAATTAGTTGAGATGGCAGCGCAGAATATTGAGCTTCAGGGAGCCATTTTACTAGGATTTCACAATGTCGAGGTTGCGGGGAGTTGCAGTTATTGGCAAAACATGAATCAGAATCGAAATCTCAGTTACAATTTTTTTAGATTTTATATCATCATTAAAGTAGTGTTGCAGTTATTTGACATGGGAGTAAAGCTTTTAGGCTGAAGAACCTATTTATATTTTCTACCAAAGATTTTCAATTTTCTACACATATGATCAAGTTAATGATAATTGATTTTCACATTTCATATACAAAACCTCTTCTCTCTTCTTTTTCTTTTTCACTTCTGTTTTAGGCGATATGAATCTGCAACTAATTATTTTTTAAACTATCAAACATTCTAATAAAGAATTAGATGATATGATAAAAAAGTTGATAAAAAAATTTCACATAATAAAACATATGATTTATTGTGCTTTTTGTGTTAGGGAGAGGAAACATATCTCTTTTTGATTGTTATAGAATTTTGAATTTAAGTATTTTACTTCATTTACTTTTCTTGCTATTCTTATGTGGAATGTTCAAATTGAAAATAAAGATATTGGGATAAAAATTTGTGTTTTTGTGTTTACTTATTTCCATGAAATATAAAATGCTTTATTGTATAGTATAGGCAAAGAGAATATTTGTAGTATATATAGATTTTCAAACTGATAAATGTGTTCTATAAATTTAATTTTTCATGTCAATATATAAATTGTTAAATTTAATTTCAATGGTTGAAAAAACTTAAATAAAATTTATATTTAAATTCTATATAGACTAGAATATTGTGAGATTTCTTTTTTATAGGAAGACTACAACTATTTGGGAATTAATCTAACATGGTCTCAAATAGTAGTCCTACTCAATCATAAGTTCCCATTTGAATGAGAAAAAATATGATTTATGATTTATCAAAATGAGAATATTGCTTCATATTAATGACTTTAGGGATTTGCCCCTGGTGGATATCTAAAGGCTCCTGAACAAGCAACAGAGTTGGCCATAACAAATGTTAAAGAAGAACAAAAATAAAGATAATAAAGTTTGTGGCCTTACTTATCAAGCTTTAAATGACACCATATTTCCAAAGGTTTCTAGTGCAAAGTCTGCTATAAACTGTGTTAAAATATGATAATACAATAATAGTATGTTGTAGCAAAAGAAATGTGTAATTACATTCTCATCTATACATGACAAGAAAAATAATATGCAATGAAATAAATTGCGTATAAGAGGAAACATGTACAAATTCTTGACAACACTACCATGAATTCCTTTTCCTTGAAGGAGCGATTGGACACCAATTTGCTTGAATCATTATTATTTTAGTTTATTTAAAGGCATCCAATGGTTTCATTTACCCATCTAATATTTCTAAATATTTTGAGATATATCATTCACATTGCAACAATTGAATCCATACATTAAAAATGAATCTAGAACTGTATGGACATCCATGAAAGCTATGTACACGTGAATTTCATTTTAATTTTCATACACATCTCTATCAGTTAATCTAAAAGAACAAATCCTCTTCCGCCAATATTAAGATGTTAATTCACTATAAATGACATATCTTTTAAATTATTTCATATAATAAATAAAAATGACAAATATCTTTTAAATTATTTCATATAATAAATAAATCGCAAGGTAAACTTATAGGAGGATGCCTTTACTTTGGATCGAACGTTACACACATAATAACAATAAGTGGATTGTTTTTCCATCATTTTCATTGAACAATCCGCTCAAACTCTAAGCAGTTCTTATTATAAGATACTTATTCATAATTCTATTGCAATCAGAGAAAAATACTATTTAAGCCCTGAATTCTGTGATGCCACGTTCCATCCATCTCCTTAATTTGCCCTCTGAACAGTTGTAGCAGTGTGACAAATTATCTGCAGTCTTTCTTGACTGAACACATACCAACACTGTCAGCCACATGTATGGGTAAAAGTGAAAATATGAATATTGTAGGGGAGGATGAATTGGATCCACTCCTCAAACCAAAAATACAAACACAGATTTAGAAGATACACAGATATTATAAATGTGCTACGGTACATAAACCATTTTTATTGCTTGCATAAAACACAATTACAAAATGCCTTTTTTATAGAAGGCTTAGAAGTTACATAGAAAAATCTAGAATATTTTCTCGTACTGGACATACATTTCTAGAACATTCTAAATATAATATTAGAAACTTTACCTAATCCCTAATCCAGCTGGAAGCCTCTAGAGAAATTTCTAGAAACCCTTCTAGAAGGTGTAAATTTATGGAAACTACTAAATAATTACTATTCTGGAAAATTCCATCTTAACCCGCAAAGTTCTTGGTAGAAAATTACTAGAATCTTCTAACACTCCCCCCTAATTTCTACCACTAATTACATCAAAATCCATAATTATACATCAAGATCTTATTCCCTGAATTTTGTCCACGAATGTTGCGGCATTCAAATTCTTTGTTCTCTTCCCTCTTGTCTTCTCTTACTATCAACATCCTTTCATTTGCCTGATGCCAAAGCCTTTCTTTTGCCTTATTCCAAAATGTCATTTTTCATATCTACTGATGCCTTTGTCTTTGTCCAACTGCTGCGACAGTTCTTCAAAACCTGGATCTGGAACTTCCTGGAATCTTTCCATCTATAGATGTCTTGCCATAAATTTTTTTTATGTCTTTACTTTTGCTATAATTTCCATTTCCATTAGCTTTCACATGTGAATTTTTATACTTGAACAAATTCTTGATCATACCTGTAATTTTTTGCCAACTTGATCCGTAGCTCCATCCACAATCCATTTTCATGTAACCTTTCGTAGAAGCATTCTTTGATACTTTATTCCAACATGTCTTTTCACAATGACTCTTCAAACCGCAAATACTGCAAGGATGTAGATCCCAACATCTATCCTCTGTATGCCCTTTCCTATTACAATGCGAACACTGCATAGACTTCATTCCTTTAGTTGATTCACTTGTACCTGTATGCATATTTCCATTGTCTGTAGCATATCCAAGACCTTCATATTTTGGCCTAATTTTAGGCTCAATTATATTCCTCATTCCTTGCTCATTCTTTCCTAGTCCTTTACCCTTGTATCCCATTCTTTTCATAATCTTCAAACCAATGTTGCCATCAAAACAACTAGTGTCTTTTTCATTATCATTACAACTTATATTTTCATCATCACACTCTTTTTTACAAATAACTTCAGCAAAATCACATTTATTAAATGATGAAATCAAATCCTCTGTACTACATGAAATATCACACATTGATTTCTTTGATTTCAAAGGCTGATTGCTTGAGACAAGTGATTGATTTAGTCTATTTTCCAACAAACAATTCTCCTCTTCTAATTTTTTAATTTTATCATTCAAATCTACATTTTCTTTCTTAATCTCAATCTTTTCCTCTTCTAATAACTTCAGTCTTTTATCTAATTCTTCATTCCTTTTCTTAATCTCATCACACAATTTTAACTTTTCTTCTAACTCAGAACATTCTTTTATCTTTGAATCATTAAGCTCTTTTACAAACTTAAATGTCTCCTCTAGCTCTTTAAGTTTCTCTTTATAGTCACCAATTTCATTTGATAGTCTATAGTTTTCATTTCCCAATTCTCTTTTAATTGTAATCCTTTTTCTACGCTCTTTTTTTAATTCTTCTTCTAATAATTGAATCTCAGAAATTAGATTTACATTTTCTTTCAATACTCTTTTGCCTTGTTTTCCCATTGAAATAGATAATTTAACACACCTTACTTACTTCACGTGACTTAAATCTTCTAAAAAATATTTTTATCACTTCAGATCTATAAAATATTGTATTTTTCAATGTGCAACCAATTTCTCTCAGCTAATTAAAATCTCGCATCAAACTTAAATATCCATTTATCAGAAGTAACAAATAATTTGCCTATACAATCCCACCAAATAGATGCTCTCAAATTTTCAGCCCACCATTGCAACAACTAGCAAATCAAATTTCAGTAATAAAACACTATTTAAATATCTTTCACTTATCTGAAACCTCTTTTTAGTGGCATTCTAAATGAACAACTTTAACTCCAATCTGCACCTCTTAGCAGCTAACATATCCATGTCTTTATCTCAGGGCAGCTTCACACCTTCGGAAAATCTCCAAACAAACTTTTCTCCAAATCGATTCAATTTTGCTGCACCCATTTTTAACACTTCATATTTGATTCACTATTTTGGATGAGCTCCAACGAACGTCACTTCTTCCTTAGCAGCAATCTGACATTTCTGCACTCTCACCCAAGATCTCATCTGCTCCTTCCCGTGCTCTGATACCAATTTTGTAGGGGAGGATGAATTGGATCCACTCCTCAAACCAAAAATACAAACACAGATTTAGAAGATACACAGATATTATAAATGTGCTACGGTACATAAACCATTTTTATTGCTTGCATAAAACACAATTACAAAATGCCTTTTTTATAGAAGGCTTAGAAGTTACATAGAAAACTCTAGAATATTTTCTCGTACTGGACATACATTTCTAGAACATTCTAAATATAATATTAGAAACTTTACCTAATCCCTAATCCAGCTGGAAGCCTCTAGAGAAATTTCTGGAAACCCTTCTAGAAGGTGTAAATTTATGGAAACTACTAAATAATTACTATTCTGGAAAATTCCATCTTAACCCGCAAAGTTTTTGGTAGAAAATTACTAGAATCTTCTAACAAATATTTGTAAAATATGCACGCAAAAACAATTGCGAAGTAAGACGTAACTGCAATGGTGCATGCATGGCTGTTTCGTTGCAAAACTTCAAAACGCGTTAGTAGATAACCCAAATGCATTTGTGTTGATCCATTCATCTTTTGTGAGTTTACTTAAGACATTTTAAATAGGGCAGCGTATTACTCATTATTTTTCTGCTCCAAAACTAAAATAAATGAAATTGGTTTGTCCTTTAACCCTTCCTTACAAGACAACATTTTGCAATGGCCGTGTTGATAATGTTACCAATGCAACGTTTGACAGAGGTTTCCTTTTTGAGGTGTCCTTCGTTGAAAGCTCTTCATTCGATTAATAAATGAGAGACGCGTAGAGGATTTGTTACGTTGGAATGCAATTGCACCCTGTTCATAATGTTAGGTCTGAATGTTGGTTTTCTTGTTTCTCAAGCTATGGTTAATTTGTGTTGGGAGAGATAATCTCTTTCCTTGAAAGCTCTTCAATTCTATTAAAAAATGAGAGACGCGGTAGGAGATTTGTTATGTTTGAACGAAACTATTCACAATCCTAGATCTGAATATAATGAAATGGATAATTCTAGTTTTCCATTCACTTGAATGCATTGTGCGTTCATTCCATGTTTACAGTTTTAACCGGTGCAACAGACCGCGTCTGGCGTAGCTCAGAAATTACTAGGAAGGAGATCTCCGTATCTTACACGACACTCCTCTTGGGATCTATATAACTCTCATATGCACCATTCAAGGCAAACATAATCATTTCCCATTCTAAATTAACCGCCTTCTATTCACCGCTACATCATCTTTATTTGCTGTTCCAATTGCAGACGATAATATCCAGAGATCATCATCATAATCATGCAGAGAACAACTCTCAAAGTCCAGAGAGTTCACGCTGCTCAGCATGAACAGCAGATAACGACATCGCTCACTGGTCTACATGGAGTCGGGAACGTTCATGTTGATATTCAACAGAGAAAAGTTGTTGTAACGCATGATCTAAATTCACCGCACCAAGATGCCTTTGGTATGTGATGCCATGTTACACCACTAATTGATTTCTTACTTCGTTTTCTTTAACCTGATTTATATTTCCAGTTAAGTGGCATGCAGAATTTCCAATTCTTTTTGCTTGACGTTGTTGATATTCTTTCTGCAGTTGAAGCGCTGCGAACGATTAACTTGAACGCTTGCATTGAACAGAGCACAAAGTTGTAAGAAATCAAGATAAACTCCATCGTGAAAGGCAGAAATCCGGAGACATTACCCAACATTTGACAATTTCAAATTAGAAAAATTTCCTTATGTTTTCCTTCAGTTGAGCCATTTTGTGTAGTTTTTCTAGCTTCATAGATATTATATGTCATTGATTCTAAGAAGATAGTGATCATGTACTTGTTCTCTTGGTCCTCGTTCTTTGAGTGATATGTAAATTCATGGTGATTTATATTTTTTCAATATTAATCTTTGGTATGTCTTTTTATTAAGATAAATGAATTTTTATATGTTTTGGTTAGATATTTTTCAATATTAATTTTTGGTATATTATTATTTTAATTAAAAAAAGTTTTGATAGTTGTTAATTTATGGAATGTATTAAAAGAGTATGGGGGATTGAAATATATTCAATTTATTCACTTGTCTACCTAACATCTTTAAGTATTTTAAGATATATCATTACAAACATTATTTCAATTGATTTACTAAGAAAGAATTGAGATTTACATATATATATTGAAGAGTGCTATTTTTTATTTATTGAATACATTTCTATACATTAACTTACTTTAACATATTCTTCTATAAAAACTATTTCATAAAAATAGATTGACCAAAAATCACCAAAAGCACAAACTTTCACTAAGATATATTAACAATCCACATACATAAAATAACAATAAGAGTCTATGAAGTAAGATACTATTCATAATTCCATACAAATCTTAGAAAAAATAAATAGTCCGCACATTACCGCCTCTAACATATGTGAGATTTTAATAACGGCGGCGGAAAGATCAATATGGTGATGAAAAACAGGAAATCTATATAAAGGAAACGACTAAACTGTTAGATTGGCAACATTATAACCTGTATCTACAAATTTTATTCCCAAACACACAACAACTAAAGATAGGTGAAATATACAAGCCCCCATTTTTATTTTTTCGTATTGGATTACCAGGTACTCTCCCTACGATATAGCCAAGATATATAATTCTTCTCCTTCCCACACTCGTTAAAAATCAAGATTGTTGTTTCGTTGCAATAACTCGTTGATGGATCTTTATTTCAAATGTAAAACTAAATGTGTAAAGTAATACAACTTTTCTGTTTTGATCCATTCTTCTTTTGTGGGTTTACAGACCATTTTAGTGTGAAGTAGCTCTCAATATGTTTTTTTGCCTTCAAATTTGGAAGGAACCGGCTAAAATCAATGAGATTAAATCGTTTTTTCACGCTTGCTTATAAAATACAATTTACATGGCCGTGTCCATGCAGTTACTTTTCTATTTGCTATTTCTCAATTAAATGTTATCTTCTACCTGTTAAGTACACACAATTGGTCATGGCGAAAAGTACCCTCTAAGCAGATCTCCTTCCTTGAAAGCTCTTCGTTCATAAAAAAACATACACATGCACAGAGGATATGTTTAGTTGGGATGCAATTCCAGATACTTCTAACCCTCCTCATAATCAAGAGAGAAAAATGAATGTGGGTATTGACCAAATATAGAAGGCGTATAACAAAATTTAGCTCTATCACGTAATTCCAATGTTCCTTCATGCGTTTTGATTCATTCAACCGACCATACCTTGGCATAACTATCTTTCCTTGTATTTGAGGCCGTTTACAAGTGAGAAATTAGAAGGGTATTTGAATGCAAGTTTCGCCCTAGTATTCGTTATCAATTTTGAATTTTGTCTATATTGTCTATTTTTTAAAATTTAATGTACTTAGTAATGCTATTTATCATTCAGAAATTTTGAACATACTTAGTTAGAAATAATATTCCTTGTCTAGAGAATTTAATGTTATAATTATTATTTAGTTATGTTATCTAAAAATAAATTATTTATATTTTATTTTCTGAGAATATTTGCCATAACAAATTATATAATTATAATTGTTTAATAGTAGTTGATTTTTATGTATTTTATTTTGTGAAAAAATGTTATAAAAAATTATATAATTATACATTTCTAATAGGAGTTGATTTCCCTCAAGTTTTAACAAAACTATACTTTAAAAAGATGATGCATCTCATTGAAGTTAGGGAAGTTAATCATACTAATTGGGGTTTGCCACTTAGTGTGTTGGTTAAGTGGTGGTGTTATTTTTATTGTTGTCCCACAAAGGTTCAATTGAGTTGGGTTGGATTAACTGACATGTTGACGCTTCATAGTTGTGTTAGGAATAACAGTCTACAATACAACTGAGAGGGGGGGTGAATTAGTTGTATGATAGATTATTAAACTTTAAACTTTAAGTAGCAACAATATCAGATCCAATGAACACAATGAATGCCAACACAATAACACAATATTTTGGTCTCAGGGAAACCCTGTTAAAGGTAAAAACCCCAGTGGAAATTAGCACCCACTAATGATGTACTGAGAGTATAGTTATCCTTGTTAGAAGATATAGCCATGTTAGGAGCCTATTGAAACATTACAGTACATAGTCCTTGTTAGAGGATAGACCCTGTTAGGAGTCAAGAAGAAAGGGTGGGCTCACTAACCAAGGCTCACTACCCAAAGAAGGTTAAGTTCACCTTCAAAACTCACTGTTCGCAACACAAGTGTATAAGAAGAAATACACAATCTTTTGAACTGTTCAACAACAACTGTCTTTTCTTGATCAATTCCAATGAAGTCCACCAACAAACCTCTGCTCTACATACAATAGACACAAACTCGCAACTTTCACAACCTCTCTATATCATCTTCTTCTCATCCATGTCTTTTCCAAAGAAAATATCTTTCACTTATACCTTATTACAATTCTCATAAGTAGGTCAGCCCATAAGGCTTTCCTAATTACAAATAATTACATAAACCCTTGCTAAGATAAACATGGTATCTAGAACAAGTATACAATGATTACATTACAATAATTAAGGACCGACATCCTTAATTCAAGTTCGCTATCCATCATACATGCTACATCTCTATAGTCAGCTTCCAAATAGATCACCTTCCAAAGTAGACACCACAGCTGACATCATCTTGCATTTTGTACCTTGCTTAGTTAATAGAACACTCTTTAATACTCTATCTTTCATCTCTGAAGTTCGCATCCACTAATTCCATATCACCTGTAAGCTATACATAAAACATAGAGACTAACTCTGTCATTTCTCACTTTCACAGTTAGTGACCAGTCTTCCCCAAAATATTTGTAACTCATCCAATATGAAACATTACATGATGCGATGTTGGATATAAGATCACAACATCCTCTTGAACTCTCATCTCACTTCCCATCATCTGAAACATCTGTACAGTGTCTGTACATTGTGACAACCAGTCTGATCTCCTCATAGAAACATATGTTGACATTAGTGACAAAACATAAATAAAAATAGTATGAATGCCTATTCAGTAATGTAGTGATTAAATGTATTAAATGTCTCAATCACCTCTCCATGCATTAGAAATATCCAACAATCTCCTCCTTTGGTATTGATGTCAACATATGGGAAAATTCATCATCCCAAAGTTATATAATCCAAAGTTCTACAACCAAAAAATTATCCCCATATAGTAGGGATTTTATCATAGCAACATTCCCCCTTTGACAATAATGGAAATGGGTGCCAAGAGTCATCAACTACTTTCCAACATCTTTCTTCCACGATCACTCCCCCTAAGGAGTAGATCCCTACATCCAGTCTAGATTATGATAAGGCTCTGAAAACCTCTGGACTAATGCATCTATGCATCATTTAATTCTGACTAGGAGGGGCTTGAACCCCCAACATACCTCTGAGATATTCAAAGGCATCTTTCGGTAGTGGCTTTGTGAAGATGTCCACTATCTGCTCTTTTGTACTGATATACTCTAATTTAATTTCCTTCTTTGCCACCTTGTCTCTCAAGAAGTGATACTTGATAGAGATATGTTTAGTTTTAGAGTGCATCACCTGATTCTTTGAAATATTTACTATACTGGTGTTATCGTGCAGTGGATAACCATAGGTTCATCAAAATTTATTCCAATGTTTGTCAGCATTTGTTTCATCCAAAAAATCTGAGTGGAATTTATGGCAGCAAAACATACTCTAATTCAGCAGTATATTGTGCTATACAATCTTGTTTCTTACTTAGCCAAGAAACCAACTTTTTCCCAAGAAAATATGCACCACTACTAGTACTTTTTCTATCATGAATATTTCCTACCCAATTACAATCAATATAAGCATGAAGTTCAAAGCTATCATGTCTATCATACCATAAGCCATAGTCTATGGTTCCTCTCAAATACCTCAGTATCCTTTTCACAGTAGCTAGATGTGTTACTTTGGGTTCTGCCTAATATCTAGCCACAATTCCAATAGCATTAGCAATATCTAGTTTGGTGTGAGTCAGATATTGTAGTCCTCCAACCATTGATCTATACAAGGTTTGAAAAACATACTTTGATTCATCATCAATTGTTAGCTTGTTACCAGTCACCATAGGTGTTCCTATTGGTTTATAGTCTTCCATTCCAAACTTCTTTAGCAATTCTTTGAGATACTTGGTCTGAGAAATAAAGATACCATTCTCATTCTGAGTTATTTGAAATCCAAGAAAGAATTTCATTTCACCTATCATGGACATCTCAAATTCACTTTCCATTTCTTTAGCAAATTTCTTACATAGATCATCATTACCCCTAAAGATAATATCATCCACAAAGACTTATATTATCAGTATTCCAACTTCACTAGTTCTTAAATAAAAATTACTGTCTGCATTACCTTTTCTAAATCCAAGCCGCTAACCTTCCATACCAAGCCCTAGGAGCTTACTTCAGCCCATACAAAGCTTTCTTCAACTTGCACACCATGTCTCTATCTTCGCATAGGGGAAATCTATCAAGTTGTTCTATATAAACTTCTTCTCCAAGATCTCCATTCAGAAATGTAGATTTCACATCCTTCTGATACACCTTGAAGTTCTTATGTGAAACATAAGCCAAGAACAATCTTACTACCTCTATTCTTTCACCATAGTATGATTTTATCCTTGTAGGTCTACATAGGTCTATGTGTACCAAATCCAACTTCTCTTTTGATGTATATGCTTTTCTTTTGTAACTACTTCTAGTCTATTTTCCCATGAAACCCTCTCTACAAATACTATTAGATGGTTTCACAATCTTTGACCTTCATTAGTCATACTTGCCTTTACAATGTTATCAAAATTAACATGACAAAATCTCCTATGCCATAACCAAGTGTCATCAACCTTCGCAACAAAATAAGAGGCTCCAGATGTATTTAATTCAAATACATTACCTCTAGACTTAGTATCGGTCGCAATCAACTTACCTACCTTACTTTTGATAAAACATTTTCCATTAAAAAAACTTAATTGAAATTCTTTATCCATTAACTTTCCAACACTCAACAAGTTATGTTTTAATCCTTCAACAAGCAGTACATTATCTATATTAGTCTTTCCATCTAGAGCAATAGATCCTACTCCTATGATAGATTTAGGAAGATTATCCCCAAACCTTACAACACCACCATCACACTTTACTAATTTAACAAACTTATTTTTATCACCAGTCATATGATGAGAACAACCACTATCTATTATCCATTCAGTTTTCTTGTCAACATGAGATACTAAAGAGTTTTCCTCGTGTACTGGCTCATCTTACAAATATGATCTCTTCATAATCTAAATCATCATCATCAAACATGCCTTCACTAGCATAATAATATTCTTTGTCTCTTTTAATCTTGTCATAATTCAGTTTGTAATTAGGAACTCTTGTAGGACATCTAGATGTACAATGACCTACCTTATTGCATGAAAAACATTTCAAGGGTAACTTGCCTTCAAACTTGCCCTTACCTCTTTTTTCTCTTCTAGAAATTAGTGCAACAAGTTCATCCATCTTTCTCTCTTCTTACATTATCTATTCTCATTCCTCAGCATACTCGCCAAGCTCCTCTTTTAGATTTTTTTTGTCGGTGCTCAGAAGTGCTAACAATTTCCTATGTGTAGATGCCTTAAATGCACATTCAACTTTAGGTACAACCTCTCCTAATTCTGTAGCTTCAAAGGTAGTTAGCTTTGCAATCAACATCTCTCTATTAAAGTTCGGAGTCAGAGGTATAGCTTCTTGAATAGAGATAGCCTTGAATTTGTAAGCAGGTGTCAAGGATATGAGGATCTTCGTAATAACTTCATCTTCATCATAAGTGCCTCCACAGTTTCTGATTCCAACTACAACTTTTGTAACCCTTTGAACATAGGCCCTAATTCTTTCATCCTCATTCATTTGTTGCTTCTCCATCTTTGTCTTATAGTTTTGCAACTTCTCTTGTTTGGTATACTTGTCTCCCTCATATAGTGCTTCTAATATTTCCCAAAATAGGAATGTCGAATCCAAGTCTTTAACTTCAGTAAACTTTTCTTCAGAGAGTGCACTGATCAATGCTTCTCTTGCAATCATGTTAAGTGAAAATATCTTCTTTTCATCCTCAGTAGTTGTTGTCAATTCATCTTCAGTCTTTATAGCCACCTTGTTCCTTTGAATCAACTAATAATCAAACCCCAAACAAAACAGGTGAGTCCTCATCTTGTTCTTCCAACTATCAAAATTCTCAGGATCAAATTTTAGACTATCCTTCCTATAGAATGCCATCTCCAAGATCACCTCAAGTTGTTAAGCTTTATCTCTAAGGAACACTTGCTCTAATACCAATTGTTAGGAATAACAGTCCATAATACAACTGAGAGGGGGGGTTAATCAGTTGTATGATAGATTATTAAACTTTAAACTTTAAGTAGTAGCAATATCAGATCCAATGAACACAATGAATGCCAACACAATAACACAATATTTTGGTCTCGGGGAAACCTTGTTAAAGGTAAAAATCTCAATGGGAATTAACACCCACAAATGATGTACTGAGAGTATAGTTATCCTTGTTAGAGGATATAGCTCTGTTAGGAGCTTATTGAAATATTACAGTACATAGTCCTTGTTAGAGGACAAACCCTATTAGGAGTCAAGAAGAAAGGGAGGACTCACTGCCCAAAGAAGGTTAAGTCCACCTTCAAAACTCAGTGTTTACAACTCAAGTGTATAAGATAAAATTCATAATCTTTTGAACTATTCGATAGCAACTATCTTTTCTTGATCTATTCCAATGAAGTCCACCAACAAACCTCTGCTCTACATATAGCAGACACAAGCTCACAGCTTTCACAACCTCTCTATATCATCTTCTTCTCATCTATGTCTTTTCCAAAGAAAAGACCTTTCATTTATACCTTATTACACTTCTCATAAGCAGGTTGGTCCATAAGGCTTTCCTAATTACAAACAATTACATAAACCCTTGCTAAGATATACACAATATCTAGAAAAAGTATACAATGATTACATTACAATAATTAAAGACCAAAATCCTTAATTCAAGTTCGCCATCCATCATATAGGCTACATCTTTGTAGTTGGCTTCCAAATAGATCACCTTCCAGAGTACACACCATAGATGACATCATCCTGCATTCCATACCTTGCACAGTTAATAGAATACTCTTTAATACTATATCTTTCATCTTTGAAGTTCACATGCACTGATTCCATATCGCCTATAAGCTATACACAAAATACAGAGACTAACTCTATCATTTCTCACTATCATAGTCAGTGACCAGTCTTCACCAAAACATCTATAACTCATCCAATATGAAACATTACATGATGCAATCTTAGATATAAGATCACAACATCCTCTTGAACTCTCATTTGACTTTGCAGCATTTGAAATATCCGTACAGTGTTTGTACACTGTGATAACTAGTTTGATATCCTCACAGAAACATATGTTGACATTAGTGACAAAACACAAATGACAATAGTATGAATGTCTGTTCAGTAACATAGTGATTAAACATATTAAATGTCTCAATCACCTCTCCATGCATTAGCAATATCCAACAAGTTGAGCCCACTCTTAGATATATTCCATTACCATTTTGGAATTTTTTATTTTGTCTCATTTCTTTTGCCTTACATCAATTTGTCAACATCTAGTTGCTGAAAATAATAGTTATCGGGTTAACTTTTAAAATTGAACTATCCCACTTAGAATTTTGAAAGGCATGTTTGATGGCACTAAAGAAAAGAAAGCACTCCCCTCTACCTCGATGCTTTCATCGAAGATTTATGGCAGGTGCAATGATTTCTCTTACGTGAGTGATTTATTCAAGGCCTTTCTTCCTTTTGTAAGAAAGAAAAGTTATGCAAAAATGTTTCCTACACTAATCTTGAGAGGACGGTTATGCAAAATTCAACATAATTATTATAGGGATTTCAAGAAACATATATAAGAGAATAAAAAAATAATATTATAATTGTATCACATTGATTTCTATGTGGAAAACACTTATGGGAGAAAACCCCCACACTCTAAAACCTACATAATGTATTATAAAATCAACAAGATATTACAAAAAAATTGCAATGCAAGTTCTTATAAGAGTATCACTTCAACAAAAACTTGGAGGAACTTCACTAGACACCTAGCACCCAATCTTGCAAATGAAACTCAATGTTCAAACTCCTCCATAGGTCCTCATTTTATAGGCTTCTCAAAACTTTGAAACCACTTGTGGTTTACAAAACCATGGGTAAAATCCCCTTGACATGTGTTTCCCATCCTTGACATGTGTTTCCCAAGATAGGCAAAATCTAGGTTAAAAATAGTCTCTCATGTCCAAAGTCTTATCCCCTATTTTTGACCCTTACAGGCATTATTAAATGTGTCATCTAACTCTGAAAATGTCCCTCCTATATTATACTATGGACAAGGCCTCTTTTGACAACTAATATACCCTTTTCCAAGATATTGGCATGTAGAAAATTGTCAACTATATTTTTGAAACTATCTAGAAAAAATTGCAAGGTTAAGAGACATGTTTCTCAACATTCTCCCACTTGTTAAATATGTTACAAGTGTCAGGGGATCCATATTATCATCAAATTAACAACTAGGGGTCGATAGTCCCAGAGACTCAGAACACCATCTGAACTTCTCTAAGCTCATGGGCTTTGTTGATGAATTAGTAACATTCACCAAACTTATACCTTTTTTAGATTTACCTTGCCATCCTCAACCATATCTCTCACAAAATTATATTGTACATCAATGTGCTTCATCCTGGCATGAAGTGTTGGGTTCTTCTCTAGGAAAATTACAGTCTAACTATCACTATAAATTGTCAGTGCACCCTATTTGAACTCTATATCTAAATACAATCTCTTGATCCAAATGGCTTTCTTGCAGGCATGAGTAGCTACCATATAGTCTTCCTATGTAGTAGACAAAGTGACCATAACCTTTTGATTTCTCATCCAACTAATTGCACCACCAAATAATCTAAACACATATGCACTAGTGGATCTTCTTCTATCAAGATGTCTAGCCCAGTCTGAATCCACATAACCTTGTGTATTGTCTTAAAATGGAAGCACTTCCATGTTAAGAATGTTTAGCCCTTTTTAGGGGGTGTTTTGGGCCATCATCATGTTGTCCTCTATTTTTTGACTCCTTCCCATCTTCTATGCCTATTTAGGGCTTTGTTTGGGCCTCCCCTGGCACTATTTTCCTCTTTTGGCTCATTTTCCAGGGGTCCTAAACCCCTAGGTCAAGCTCAACCTCAACCTTGACCTAGGTCAAAGTCAACCTCATCCTTGACCTAGGTTATCCTTTTCATTAGAAATTTTTTTGGATGCAGGGGGAAACCCAAAAGTTTATTTTCCCACTTTCGGGTTGGCTGTTTTGGTCTCCAAAATGGTAAACTCTTAAATTGCATTTAATCTAGGTCCATTTCCAAGGGTAAGGGCCCAATGAGAATTTTTTTTCATATGTCAACCTCTCTAGGAGTTTGTGCCCTAGATGTCTATAAAAGGAAGCCTTCCTCTCTCATTTTCTCCATCTCTCAATCAAGTGCATCTACAATCCATCAAGTTTTCTCTCAAGTACATCAAGTGAGAAAGAATTCAAGCAATGATTCATTCAAGGATTCAAGTTCTCCATTGAAGATTAAGGATTCAAGCATTCAAGCCTTAGGTCTATCCATCATGGTGGTGTGATCTTCCTTCAAGATCCTTTGTTCATCTTCAAGATCTATTCATTCTTCCCTCAAGGTGGATTTCAAGCATACAATCATGGAGGTTTTGATTTACATTTATGGTTTTGATTTAGATTGTTGATTCCAAATATTTCATATCAAGATACTTGTTTATGTTTCAAATACAATTTCATATCTATTGAATATCATAGCTTCGTTGTTAGATCTACTTCTACTACTTGCTAGCATTCTCTATTTCAATTACATTTTTAAGGTTGATTCCAAAACTGGGGTTTGACCAAGGCAAACCCCTCATCCAACAAAAAAACCCTTTTTATTACTGGTACATGTGGGGGATAACAAATATTAGTGTAGATCTAAGTACCCTTTTCACCAAACTTTCAGGATATGCGAACATAATTTCTATTGGAGCAGTGCAGGTCAAGGATGACTTTTTGGGGTAAGATTGTACCCCAGGGTAAGATCTTACCCCAATTCTTGGGTCAAGGATGACCTTGCTCTGAAAGATAAAATATTTTTGAGTTTTGTAGATCTCGCAGTTTTAGTTCATCATTGCAGAAATCAACAATTTCTGAGACTGTTTGACAGGATTTTCAGTAGATTCTTTTTCAAAGGTAAGAACTTTCATTTCTTCATTGCAATATTAGCATTTCCAGATTTACATTCCATCCCCTTAGAATTCATATGTATGATGTAAAATATGGGTTTAAGGTCTCTCTCATGTACATTATTCTAAACCCTATTCAACCATATTTTATATCTCACATTTTGGTGAACTCGACAAGCTTACCCCCTATCTTTTGTGGAATTAGATGCCCTATTTTGTTTGTTGTATTATCTTGTGTGTTCACCTTCACATCTTACATTTTGGTAACCCGAAAAGCTTACCCCCTTTCTTTTGTGGAATTAGATACCCTATTGTGTTTTTTGTATTATCTTGTGTGTTCACCTTCACATCTTACATTTTGGTGAAACCGACAAGCTTATCCCCTATCTTTTGTGGAATTAGATGCCCTATAGTATTTTTTGTATTATGTTGTGTATTCAACTTCACATCTTACATTTTAGTGAACCTGAAAAGCTTACCCCCTATCTTTTGTGGAATTAGATGCCCTATTGTGTTTGTTGTATCATCTTGTGAGTTCACCAAGTCACATCTTACATTTTGGTGAACCCGACAAGCTTACCCCCTATCTTTTATGGAATTAGATGCTCTATTCTATTTGTGGTTCACTCTTACATTTTGGTGAACCTGTGATAGACAAATCTTTACTTTTGGTGTTTGATGCTCTGCCTTCTTTCTTTAAGATTAGATTTCTTTTTATGCTCTAGCATTTATGATGAAGGGTGCTCCCCTTAATACCACAAACACATAACAGAAATAGAGAAACAACAAAAATTTTCAAGAACATAAAATGGGCTTCTTATTATCTCCACAAGTGTGGAATTACAAATTTTAGAATTACAATATGCAAAGCCACATAGGCATTCCCCTTACAATATTTTGTAGGACAAAGCCTTGAATAATTACCCAGATCTACGTAGAACAGCCCTAGACAACACTACAGGCCTTCTTTATATAGGCAATTTCCACCGCCTGAGAAGGTTCCAGAAATTTAGCCCTTAGGGCCAACCAAATATAGAATTATTTTATTTTTCATTTTATTACATCATAGTCGGCTCAAAATAACTTTTGAAACCCGAACAAAAATTTTGAAGGAAAATTATTTTCCACCATTTCAGGTGGCCCAACTTCTGGAGACCATAAGTCATCACCCATTGACCTGATTGACTATTATGACCCTAATTTGGGAAGGGCGCGAGGAGCTCTACAGTGCTTGACTCGCGCAAGCTCCAATTGGTCAAAGTTTCAACCTCATTCAGGACCTCTAAAGCCTTCAAAACCGAGTTCAAAGTTTTTGTACTCTGCTGCCAATACCAAAAATCTTCAATATCTGCAAAATAGACTTGATTTGGCAATGAAACTTTACTGGCAGGCTGATATGACTAAGATGAACCTCTACATGTGAAATTAGAACATTTCAAGATCTTATGACCAACTTACTAAAAATAGAAAGTTTCCATAAATAGTAGCTCTACACAAGATAGCCCTTATTGAAAAGAAACTAGAAATATTTTTGGGTGATGCAAGATTGCTCTTACACCTAGGATGCTCTTGCATCAGACACCTGGGGTAATTTGAGAAGTGACCCCATCACATCTTAGGTGTGAAGAGGAAAACCAAGATGGTCAACCTTCTCCCTTGTCAACCATGATGAATCTTCAACAAGTCATCTTTTCCACTTGACCAGATATTCTTCATATGTCTTGTTCCTTGTGCTTCTACCAACATGACTATCCAGTATGTCCTCAGTCTCCTTGATAGCTGAAGTAGTTGCTGGAATACTCCACTATGTTGCTGTGATCTCATCTTCAACACCTCTCTCATGATACTCTATCAAATTTGAAATGTTAAATACTCCAGTGAAATATTCAGCTCAGTAGGCAATTCTACTTCATATACATTTCCTGAATCATGCTTCTTCAGTATCTTACATGGCCCAAACTTCTTCATTTTTAGCTTGTTATATGTACCAACTAGAAATCGCTCCTTTCGCAAATGAGCCATGACTTCATCTCCAACCTGAAATTCCTTATGCCTCCTTTTCTCATATGCCTTAGGTTTATACTGCGCATTCATCTTAGTAATGTGCTTCCTCACCTCCTCATGGATGTTCTTCAAATGTTCTACAAAATCCTCAGCTTCAGCACTACTTATTTCACTAGTAGATTTGAGGTCAAATTTTGACCAAATTTATCGACCAAAGTGGAAATGGTCTTAAAATTTTTGTTTTTTTTTCCTTTTATCCCCGTGTTGGTCAAAATTTTGACCAATACGGGGATAAAATGTAAAAAAAAAAAAGAAAGATGCATTTCATTTTAACTTTACCCCTTTCTTTTTCGACGCGGGCGACAGCGGGCGGGAGTGGGCGAGAAGGTGGGGACAACTGTGTATGTGTATGAATTTTCTGACTCATAAGCTGCATTTGAAGATCTTGTATCGGCTTGTTGAAGAAATTAAGTTAAACATTGATGCATATGAGTTTTGAAATTCTCTGTTTTAATTCGATATGATCTAAATTTGGGTATCCGATATTGTGACCGAGAAACCTAAAATAAGCTTGATGTTTCATGAATCGGTTCATTAAAGCTTGGGTATTTTACTAGTACCAATTTTGATTAAGAAAGAAGTTTAACAAATTGTGATTTCTAAGATCTCTGTTCGTTTTAAGGAACTCAGTTGGGTTCGATGGGAATCTTGTTGAAACTGTTTATTATTTTATTCAAAATTATTCTTTTTAAATTGTGAATCAGTTTTATTGTTTGGAAACGGTGTGCTCAGTCCTTAATACATTACGGTTTTATATCTGTAACAGCCTCGAAATGTTTGAATTGTGTTGAAGATAAATGGATTATTGTTATCGATTTATGAAAGGCACTACAGAAGTTCTAACTATTATTTGAAATCAATTTTTATAAGTGAATGCTCTGTTTGCATATAATAATAGTGAAATTAAGGAACCTAGTTCGGATATGAAGCATTGAATGGTTTTGGATGATCAAAAAATTAATCTTGGGACTGGCGACATGCAATGTTCTGGTAACAGTTAAACTGAGACTTCCCTATTGATGAAAGTTGAATGTATTAAAGTTTAAACTATTTCAAGAAGCGATTAAATTAGTATCAGTAGATCATCAAACATTTGGAATTGTTACACCGAGTCGGTCTTTGCTTATTATTATAATAAACTGTTAAGGGAAGTTCCGAATGAAATAGTGAAACAATGGTTATAAGTTCGGGTTTGACAGATCTTTGTTTGATTGGTTCTCTAAGAAGCCCTGATGTGCATTTTGAAAGACTATAAGTATTTTCTCAATATTCAAAAAAGGAGTATAATGAGGAAATTGAGCTATTACATTATGATCAACGGCAAATTGAAAATCTTTTGAATATCTGATTAATGCTTACAAAGAAGAACATTTGAACTTTGCAGATTTTTTGAATATTTTTAATATTGTTGTGTTGGGAAAATTTTTGAAAGAAATGCAGAATTGAATCACTTGTCAAAATTCAAGTTAGGGCTATTTGAATGGCTAAACCCTGAAAACAAGGGTTTCTCAGACAAGCAGACAAGAAAATTGAAGAACTCTGATATAAAATGACTCAAAGTTATCAAACCAATTCTAAAAGCATAAAATGGAGATGCTCCAACTTTCAGACAGGTTTTGATCACCCCTTCACATCCGTACACCGTACTGTCACCGTGATTTGCACAGAAAATTGCTCTGAAACAGGTAGTTTTATTGATTTGAAAGCAATTTGAATACAATGAGGATCTCTTCGATTTCCTCAGTCATTTGGAAGCCTAAATAGGCTCTCCCCACTATTGGCTTAACCATTTTTATGGCTGTAGCCATTTAACCAATTCAAACTCAAAATTGCTTAGCAACTTTAAAAGTTGCATTACAACTTTAAAACAACTTTTTTCGGGTAAGACAAAAAGTCTGTTTTGGAAGACTAAAAGACCTTATTTGATGTTTTAGACTTTCAAACACTCTTAAAACACCTAAAGACACCTAGATAACAAAATTTCATCCAAGGGACCAATCGATACCCAAGGTTTATTAGAGTGACTGTCCTCATTTGTTGAAGGAAAAAAGCATTAATGTGGTTCAATAGCAATGCATTCAAGTGGAAATTACACAAGGGACAGTCACTATGAGATGTCCTCATTTGTGACAAGGACAATCACACATGAGGACATCTCACAATGATTCTCCCTTGTGTAATTGCTACTTGAATGTATTGCTATTGAACCACATTAATGCTTTTCTTCTTCAACAAATGAGGACAGTCACTCTAAAGACAACATGATAATGTAAACTCACTATAAGGACAGTCACAAATGAGGACATCTCACAGTGATTATCCCTTGTGTAATTTCCACTTGAATGCATTGCAATTGAACCACATTAATGCTTTTTTCCTTCAACAAATGAGGATAGTCACTATAAAGACAACATGATAATGTACACTCACTGTAAGGACAGTCACAAATGAGGACATCTCACAATGACTGTCCCTTTTGTAATTGCCACTTGAATGC
The DNA here is from genome assembly GCA_027943335.1 of Chamaecyparis obtusa. NCBI lineage: Eukaryota > Viridiplantae > Streptophyta > Pinopsida > Cupressales > Cupressaceae > Chamaecyparis > Chamaecyparis obtusa. The sequence continues at coordinate 124,927 of BSBK01010200.1, read as the reverse complement.
ATTGCTATTGAACCACATTAATGCTTTTTTCCTTCAACAAATGAGGATAGTCACTGTAAAGACAACATGATAATGTACACTCACTGTAAGGATAGTCACAAATGAGGACATCTCACAGTGACTGTCCCTTGTGTAATTGCCACTTGAATGTATTGCTATTCAGCCACATTAATGCTTTTCTTCTTCAACAAATGAGGATAGTCACTCTAAAGACAACATGATAATGTAAACTCACTATAAGTGTACATTATCATGTTGTCATGATAATGTACACTCACTATAAGTGTACATTATCATGTTGTCTTTATAGTGACAGTCCTCATTGAAGTGGCAATTACACAAGGGATAGTCACTGTGAGAACTTCTCATTTTGTGAAATTACACAAGGGACAGTCACTGTGAGATGTCCTCATTTGTGACAAGGACAATCACACATGAGGACATCTCATAGTGATTCTCCCTTGTGTGATTGCCACTTGATCAAATGTATTGCTATTGAACCACATTAATGCTTTTCTTCTTCAACAAATGATGACAGTCACTCTAAAGACAACATGATAATGTACACTCACTATAAGGACAGTCACAAATGAGGACATCTCATAGTGACTATCCCTTGTGTAATTGCCACTTGAATGCATTGCTATTGAACCACATTAATGCTTTTTTCCATCAACAAATGAGGATAGTCACTGTAAAGACAACATGATAATGTACACTCACTGTAAGGATAGTCACAAATGAGGACATCTCATAGTGACTGTCCCTTGTGTAATTGCCACTTGAATGTATTGCTATTCAGCCACATTAATGCTTTTCTTCTTCAACAAATGAGGATAGTCACTCTAAAGACAACATGATAATGTACACTCACTGTAAGTGTACATTATCATGTTGTTATGATAATGTACACTCACTATAAGTGTACATTATCATGTTGTCTTTATAGTGACAGTCCTCATTGAAGTGGCAATTACACAAGGGATAGTCACTGTGAGAACTTCTCATTTTATGAAATTAAACAAGGGACAGTCACTGTGAGATGTCCTCATTTGTGACAAGGACAATCACACATGAGGACATCTCACAGTGATTCTCCCTTGTGTAATTGCCACTTGATCGAATGTATTGCTATTGAACCACATTAATGCTTTTCTTCTTCAACAAATGATGACAGTCACTCTAAAGACAACATGATAATGTACACTCACTATAAGGACAGTCACAAATGAGGACATCTCACAGTGACTATCCCTTGTGTAATTGCCACTTGAATGCATTTCTATTGAACCACATTAATGCTTTTTTCCTTCAACAAATGAGGATAGTCACTGTAAAGACAACATGATAATGTACATTCACTGTAAGTGTACATTATCATGTTGTCTTTACAGTGATTGTCCTCATTCAAGTGGAAATTACACAAGGGACAGTCACTGTGAGAACTTCTCATTTTGTGAAATTACACAAGGTCACAAAAATTACAAAACAAAAATAATATTACAGTTCACAAAAATAATTTTGTGAACTTCTAATATTATGACACATGAGGACAGTCACTGTGAAGACAACATGATAATGTACACTCACTATAAGATCGATGTCCTCATTTGTGACTATCCTTAAAGTGAGTGTACATTATCATGTTGTCTTTAGAGTGACTGTCCTTACAGTGAGTGTACATTATCATGTTGTCTTTAGAGTGACTGTCCTCATTTGTGATTGTCCTTACAGTGAGTGTACATTATCGTGTTGTCTTTACAGTGACTGTCCTCATTTGTGACTATCCTTACAGTGAGTGTACATTATCATGTTGTCTTTAGAGAGACTATCCTCATTTCATTGGGCATGATGAGAAAGGCAGATATACCTATCAAATAATAGAGGCAAGAATCTTTGATTACAGACATATTTATAAGAACCTTGCTTAGTATTTGTTAGCATATGTGCAATGACTATATTTATGATCTTTGCAGGCATATCAATGTCCTCATTTGAAGAGCTAGCACAAAGTATATGTGTGAAAATTTATTTCTAATTATTAATATATTGATGGAGGTGACTAGAGCTCTATTACAAATGAAAGATAAAATATTAAATTATTTAATTAGTTTCAAGTTGAAAATATTGTAACAATTAATGTATCTATGAATTGATGGAAGGATTCATGTGTTTGCATCCATTTATCCTGCTTAGTCTAGTGGAGTAGTCACTTACTCCCTACTTAGAAATTTCCAAATTGTGGGGTGAGAATGCTAAAGTCCTCATTTTCATTTAAATGAGAAAATAAAAATGGAGATGATGTAGGTTTTTCTTCTCTTTTTTTTTACCTTCTTGGTCTTTGGATTTAAAAAGAAGAGAGGCATGAGGAACCAAAAAATCAGCAAGATACTTATCCAAAAAAGCTAAGAGTAAATTGTCCCATATTTGAAAAAAAATTATAATTTGTATTTGGTTATTATTTGGGATATGTGATGTTTTATAGATTTGAGATTAAAAGATCTATTATTTTTTTTAACATTTGACAAATAGATTGCATACTCGATATGCTTCAATATTTTTCATCCATCTTTGCATAGGTATACGACAAAGATAAAATCTTTGAAGACATTCATCTTCAATATTTCTAATTATTATGACTATATGTCAACATCCACTAAAATAGGTATGTTTATTTATATCACATTTTTATCGTGCACACATTTACATGTGTAGTTAGCTTTAAACAACTCCTCCAAAAGTATTTAATATATATCTAGGTTCAAAGTGCTTCTAATTTTTATACTTGAGTTTTTGGTGTGAATTTTTTGTAGGAGATATTTTGTAGTCATTGCAGAAGATGGAAACATACAAGATGTTAGAAGCTTGTTAGTGATTGTTTATTATGTTTCACAGAAGAGAAGATGGGGTTAACAAAGGAAGAATTAAGTAACAAAATGTTGCTTATTGTAGACTTAGTGATATATTGATGATCTATCATGTTGATTTATCTAAATTTGAATATATTTTTTAATTTAATTTAAATACATCTTGGGTTTAAATTGATTCAATGTGCAATATATTTTTAAAAATTTGTTATGTAGGAGCTGCCAAGAATTTATTTACTTGTGAATTAGACCTTCTAAATTATAGTATGAATTTTTTTACTTGTGAATTAGAGTTTACTCAATTATAGAATCATCGTACATAGAAGGGAGATGGTCACTTTATTGCAAGTGGCATCTTGTTTTTTAGAATATTGAACTTAGATGATTATCTTGTTTTTCATAAGGGGGGTGATTATCGTTTATTGCATACTATTTCATTCTCTAAAATTGATTATATATAAAAGAGATAAGAATCAACATAGATAAGAAGGAGATGATTATCATTTATTGGTTATTTTTTATTGTGTAGTATGTTATTTTCTAAGAATCAATGTAGATAAGATGGAGATGATTATCTTTTCTTATAGGGTATCTTGTTTTATTTTATTTTGTTTAGACAAAAGTGGAAGAACCACTATATATATTTATATTTATAAAAACTGATTCAAAAAGAGCTCAATCAGGAAAGAACCAGGAAGAAAACTCGACATCATCGCTTTATATACAAAGGTTTAAAAGAAAACCTTAACGCTATTTGATTAGTTTGTTACATTCGGAAGGTCGTGGCCACCTTTGAAGAATGCAAGTGGTCAAAGACCCATACATTTCAAATTTTGAACTGCTAGTGGCTAAATTCAAAAATCAAATAGGACGCATCTCTAAACCAATCCCATAGGATGCATCTCTAAATCAAACTCTTGCAAAATAGCCATCTATTTCTCGTGACGCTCTCCCAAATCTGACTACATAACCAATCTCTTGACCACTTGGTCAGGCATAATGGCATATATATTGCTTCTCAAGATATATTGTCTAAACTTCTTGAATTATCTAACCAAGCTGAAAGCTTATTTCTCAAGGGCCCAATACCTCACTTCAACATTATTGAAAGGTGAACTCATAAAATTGATGCAGAGGCTTAGGGTGTCCAATCTAACACCTTTTTAAGCTTACAAAAATTAACATAGATCTCCTCTTGCTTCTTCTGTACATGCACCAAATTTTCCACCCAAGTGGAGTGGTGGATAGGAAAAATTATCATTGCAGCAAGTAACTTTTGAACTTCCTTGAAGATTAAGGGTTCTATCAACAAATTAACAGGTTGCTACTTTTGTATGAATGACTTTATGTTAGGCTTGAGAGTTATGTCATGGGTGATGATGGAAGTATCAAATATCTTCAGATCTTCATATCAAGTTGTGTTAACTTACCAATGACTTGATGCTTGACTCTCAGTAAAATGGTGATATAGGGTCCTTATATTACACATAATTTTGATTAAAAGTTAAAATATAGCATTAAAATCTAAATGATAAAGATATTTCATTTGATGTTTTTGATATTAAAATGGTTGAGAAAATGGTTGTTCACTAACGATTTTTATTAGCAGGTTGCAAACAAATCATCCTTCTTCCACCAATGAGTCATTCCATTCAAGAAAGACCATGTCTGACGATATCAACACACAAACAAATAGGGAGACAATTGCTAGACTATGGTCTAACTAAAAAAGAAAGGGTGATGGAAAATTTTATTGTCCTTGCAAACTTTGTAAGCGCTTAAAGACTCGAAGATATCTAATCAAAACAGCTGAGGAACATTGTAGGCAACATGGTCACATTGAAGGGGGAAATGAATTTCATCCATTGGTATGTATTTTAATATTTTATAAAATACATAAGACATGATTTGATGATGACAACATGATCATGGTTAATATAAGGTCATCATTTTCATATAGGTCAACGTCCCTCAATTTCATGTTATGGACCATGACAATCTGGAGAATGTGGATTTCCAAACGAGGGAACATGGAGGTGTGAACATAGAAGTAGAAGGTAATGATATCATGGAAGAAGACCACGATGATGAAGAAGATCAATATGATCACGATGATCAAGATGATGATGATGTTGATGTAGAGCTTGATGTACCTTTACTTGAGAAGGCACACGAGCCCCTATATGAAGGCTCCGAAACAACTCTTCTTGCCGCTGTATTGTTGTTGGTGAACCTGAAGGTTATGAATGGTTTATCCAACGTAGCAATGACATGTATGTTAAGGTATGTCATCTTTTTTCATTATTTTAGTCATAATTCCCTTGAAATTAATATTGGATGAATCATGTAGCAATTAATATTCTTTAAATTAACAAATTATATTTTTGGTCATAGGTTGGTAGGTGAGTGTTTGTTACCACCATCAAACATCCTACCTCACTCGTACCGAGAATTATCTGCCATTATGAAAGATATTGGAATGGAATATCAAACAATACATGCATGTCCAAATGATCATATTATATATTATAAACAGCATGAATTTGCAACAGAATTCCCTATTTGTGATATTAGTAGATATCAATCAGATCGAATAACAAAAAAGGTGCCTCGCAAGGTTCTTCGACATATTCCCATTATTCCACATCTGCAATGATTATTCAAGTGCAATAGCTTGGCACAATTTATGGATTACCATGCATGCAATAGAAGTCAAGATGGCATTATGCGAATGTCTGTAGATGGCTCGGCATTTAAGGAAATAGAAGAAAAATGGCCACACTTTAAAGAAGAACCTCGTAATCTCAAGCTTTCATTGGTAGCGGACGGTGTCAATCCGTTTGGAGAGATGAGATCTACTTACTCGGTGTGGCCTATTTTTGTTATCAATAATAACATTCCTCCTTGGTTGTCCATAAAGAGGGAGCACATAATGTTGTCATTGATTGTTCCAGGTATTTTTTGATTTAATGGTCATCTAAATTAATTTATTATTAATAATCCATCAAAATGGTCATAATAATTATGTAATGTTTTTGTTCATTCAACTAGGTAAGTACCAAGTTAAAGATATCAATGTATATATTGAGCCCCTTATCGACGAGTTGATGGTGTGATGGAATGGGGTCACTATGTATGACATCTTTAGACCAATCGGACAAAGACAATTTCAATTCCATGCAATGCTTGTATGGACAATACATGATGCCCCTGGGCTAACACATTTTTGTGGTATGTTCTCTTCAAAACGCCTCTTTTTTGGTATGTTATAGTGCTAACACAAATTTAACACATTTAATCCAATTAGACATGATCTTGTAGGTCTTCAGACAAAGGGAAAATTTGCATGTCCAGTTTGTGGTCCAAAGACAAAATCTCATCATTCAAAAAGTTTGAGAAAGTAGGTGTTCGATGAGAATAGACACTTTCTCCACAGAAATCATAAGTACCGAATTACTGAAAAACATCTTTTCAATGGGAAAGAAGAGACTACATCAAAGCCATGGAGAATGACACCTCGCCTATGGAAGTTGGCATACAATAAAATAAATCATCGAGGTAATGTCATTCCATCTGATGGGTTTTGTTTCAAATTTATCTTTTGATATTGTGTTTTGTTTACTGATGATGTAATTGATGCTTGTGAAGGTCGTCAAGGAATCAATGACCAACTTCCAAAAGGACTCAAAAGTTATCCTATGCAATTTACTAGGTTGCCGTACTACGAGCAACTCCCAATCATGCATTTGTTTGATCCTATGCATATTGGAAAGAATGTAACAGAGACATTATGGAAAATATTGGATGGAAGGTGTGACAAAGACCAAATCATCAAAATTTGTAGTGACATTGAAGAATCCAACCATGCAATGAAAAATTTTATTCAATCCAATCAAAATGGAGACCAGATTGATACAAGTGCTCTTCCATGGTTATTGTCGAAGCAGCAGAGCAATGCTATAAAAGAAATTATAAAGAAAATACGATTTCCTATAGGATTTGCTGTGAACATAAATGATCTCATATCAAAGAAAAGTGAATTTGGGCCAAGGATGAAAACACACGATTGGCATATATTTATTAAGGTAATTCATATTACTTTGTATTCACTATATATTTGTATACTGCATGTGGTTTTCATTGCATTCTTTTATAAAATATTGACGAGATCATTTTACAAATATTGTAGTATGTTCTACCTCTATCTCTCCCACACCACTTTGCCAACGGTGTCAAACAAGTTATATATGATCTTGGAAAATACATGAGGTGGTTGTCATCTAAAGAAATCAATAAAGAAGATATAAAATACTGGAAGAGAAAAATTCCTCTTCTTATGTGTGAAATGCAAAAGTGTCTACCTTCAACTTTTTTCAATGCACAAGAACATTACCTCTTACATCAAGTTGAGGAGATTGAATTGTGCGGACCTGTACCAACTAGGTCAATGTGGATGGTTGAGAGGCACTTGAAATTTTTGAAAGGCTTGGTTTGACAGAGAGCACATCCTGAGGGTTCTATGGTAGAGGGATATATGGTATACCAGACCATGGTGTACATTAGTGAATATATGGTATACCAGACCATGGTGTACATCACTGCTCTGATCGATTTTCTTTTCACTGCTATCACATTGCAAAACACTGCTTTTAATCATCTTTTATCAGTGACTTTTCATGACTAATGACTGCTTTAGGATTCATTCTTCTGTTTGTTGTCTTCTTTCTTTGAACACTATCCTTGAACACTCACTGAAGACTACTATCATCAGAAATTCATGAAGCCTACTGTCATTAGAGATTCATGAAGATGATCAATGTCCTTAGACATTGATGTGACTATTTGTTAATTATCATGTCCTCTCATAACAGTCATGATTTTCACTGATATTCTTCTGCATTTCTCCATTTCTGATCACTGTCATAAAAATGAAAGCCACTGTCCTCCAGCATACTATCTTCTACATGCTTTTGTTTGCTGCTCTCATTCGTGGATTATTGCTCATATCATTGTTATTATGACTGCATCATTGGCACAGTCTTCCTTCTTGAAATAGAAAATTATTGTCTTGTTCTAAGTGATTGTCACAATTTTTCTCATCCTTCAACAACATGTATATCACTGTTGTTGACAAGTCTATGGCTCGGGCCTGCCGCGGCGCGGGTCATGAGGCACGGACCCATGAGTTATGGCCATGACCCATTGACTCGGTGAGTCACACGGGTCATGCCCCATAACTCAGCCCATGACTCAGCCGGGTCACCAAAACTCGGGAGCCATGGCTTGACCCGCGAGTTAGGATAACTCGCCTAACTTGCTACAGGTTTTGATACTCTGGTTCACACGAACCCATCTCTCATGAGAATGAATGGAACACTTAGCACTCATTGACTCTAGGTGATGCTCACAGAGGTGAAGCACTGGGACTTCCCGAGAGGTCACCCATTCCAGTACTACTCCAACTCGAGCACACTTAACTACGGAGTTTCCTCCGTGGTTAAACCCACTCTGCTTGCATTCTCATTTGCAAAACCTTCACCAAGTGTTGCGCCTTACGAACCAGTTGATGAGCTTAAGGGGCTTTCTAATTGATGGTTCATAAGGCATAACACTTGGTGAAGGTTTTGCAAATGAGAATGCAAGCAGAGTGGGTTTAACCACGGAGGAAACTCCGTAGTTAAGTACGCTCGAGTTGGAGTAGTACTGGGATGGGTGACCTCTCGGGAAGTCCTGGTGCTTCACCTTTATGAGCATCAGCTAGAACCAATGAGTGCTAAGTGTTCCATTCATTCTCATGAGAGATGGGTTCATGTGAACCACTACTCATGAATCACGGGTCAATGAGTTTGACTCAAAAAACTACATATTTGAATGTTGATAGCAATATCATAATTTGACTTGCTGTGGAAAATATCTCCTACTTATTAATTGATGAGCTTAAGGGGCTTTCTAATGAATGGTTCATAAGACATAACACTTGGTGAAGGTTTTTCAAATGAGGGTGCAAGTAGAGTGGGTTTAACCATGGAGGAAACTCCGTAGTTAAGCGTGCTCGAGCTGGAGTGGTACTGGGATGGATGACCTCCCGGGAAGTCTTGGTGCTTCACCTCTGTAAGCATCACCTAGAGCCAATGAGTGCTAACTGTTCCATTCATTCTCATGAGAGATGGGTTCATGTAAACCACTACTCATGAATCACAGGTTAATGAAAAGACCAAATTTGAGGTCAATAAACATGGAAAACTGAATCAATGACTTGAAAGAATTTTTTTAGCTTGCTACTACAGGCTGACTGAAATCCACATTTTTTAAGTGCTTGGAACCCATGAACAGTTCATTGCTTCTATCTTCTAGCCATATTAATCTTTGATGTTCATGCATCTCACATCTTTTTCCATTCTACTCACATCTTTTTCGCTACATTCTTGATATCAATTTCTTTTGGGGATTTGTTAAACAGCTCACTGGTTTTTTTTGTACGTCCATATCTTTCTTACATACTGAATTATTCCTTATTACATTACAATGACCTTTAGACTTGATTATGAATTTTGCTTTGAATATTGAGTCTAACATTGCAATTGAACATCTCTAAATGCCATTCCACTCCTAGGCTCAGGTGCCCTGCTAGATGCCCCTGCATCATCAACCAAGTGGTAAAAATGATCAAATCCCATAGACGGTCTGTAGCTATGATAGAGTCTGAAAAGGTAGAGAGACCTACACTGGTGACTCAGAAGAAACTTCAGCTTTCAAAAATGAAGCCAATTAGATTGGCAGACTTGTGGATCAGGCCGGCATTTGGTGGAAGAGGAAGAAAGATGACTAGAACTCTAGAGGCTCACTATAATGGATTTCAGTATTCAACCATGAGAGAAGAAGAGAGAGCTGATATCATGTATCAAAATATTAAACACGCATTCTTCCAGCCAGCAGAGAAGGAGATGATTACTTTGCTTCATTTTCATTTGCATAACCATATTATGGTGGGAACTAAGAAGACTAAGGATGTCCAGTTTTATGTGGAAGTAATGGACATGGTCCAAACTTTAGGAAGGGCAAGAAGGTCCATGTATGATCACGATGAAATTGAGGAAGAGAAGCAAGAGAGGGACAGGAAAAATCAAATCAATGGAGAGTTTGAAGGGTCTGTTAAACGAGTAACAGAGCTATGGGAGCAGCCTCATCTAAAATATTTTGAACTGGAGTTTGATATACCATTTAGAGAGCTAGGTTTTCATGGAGTTCCTTTCAAAGCCTCTACTTTTATTGTTCCTACCGTAAACTGTTTGGTAGAGTTGGTGGAATTGCCTTTCTTAGTAATAACCATTAGTGAGATTGAGATAGTTAACCTTGAGAGAGTAGGACTTGGGCAAAAGGCATTTGATATGGCTATTGTTTTCAAAGACTTCAAGCGGGATGTACTCCGCATTGATGTTATTCCTCAATCTTCTCTTGATGGCATCAAAGAATGGCTAAACTCAATGGATAGAAAGTATTATGAAAGCAGAATGAACTTGAACTGGCGGCCAATTTTGAAGACCATTTCAGATGATCCAGATAAATTTATTAAAGATGGTGACTGGGAATTTCTAAACTGGGAAATCCATCTTCCTTTTGGGTGACAGAATCCAATAGATGCTTCAAAATGTTTGAAGTTATTTCACCAAGCTTTATCAAATGGATCTCTCATGAGAATGAATGGAATAGTTAGCACTCATTGGCTCTAGGTGATGCTTACAGAGGTGAAGCACTGGGACTTCCTAGGAGGTCATCCATCCCAGTACCACTCCAGCTCGAGCATGCTTAACTATAGAGTTTCCTCCATGGTTAAACCCACTCTGCTTGCATCCTCATTTGCAAAACCTTCACCAAGTGTTATGCCTTATGAACCATTCATTAGAAAGCCCCTTAAGCTCGTCAATTAAGAAGTAGGAGATATTTTCCACAGCAAGTCAAATTGTGATATTGCCATCAAGATTCAATTGTGTAGTTTTTTGAGTCAAACTCATTGAATCGTGATTCATGAGTAGTGGTTCACAGGAACCCATCTCTCATGAGAATGAATGGAACACTTAGCACTCATTGGCTCTAACTGATGCTCATAGAGGTGAAGCACCGGGACTTCCCGAGAGGTCACCCATTCCAGTACTACTCCAACTCGAGTGCACTTAACTACGGAGTTTCCTCCATGGTTAAACCCACTCTGCTTGCATTCTCATTTGCAAAACCTTCACCAAGTGTTGTGCCTTACGAACCAGTTGATGAGCTTAAGGGGCTTTCTAATCGATGGTTCCTAAGGCACAACACTTGGTGAAGGTTTTGCAAATGAGAATGCAAGTAGAGTGGGTTTAACCACAGAGGAAACTCCATAGTTAAGTGCGCTGGAGTTGGAGTAGTACTGGGATGGGTGACCTCTCGGGAAGTCCCGGTGCTTCACCTCTGTGAGCATCAGCTAGAGCCAATGAGTGCTAAGTGTTCCATTCATTCTCATGAGAGATGGGTTCATGTGAACCACTACTCATGAATCACGGGTCAATGAGTTTGACTCAAAAAACTACATAGTTGAATCTTGATAGCAATATCACAATTTGACTTGCTGTGGAAAATATCTCCTACTTATTAATTGATGAGCTTAAGGGGCTTTCTAATGAATGGTTCATAAGGCATAACACTTGGTGAAGGTTTTGCAAATGAGGATGCAAGCAGAGTGGGTTTAACCATGGAGGAAACTACGTAGTTAAGCGTGCTTGAGCTGGAGTGGTACTGGGATGGATGACCTCCCAGGAAGTCTCGGTGCTTCACCTCCATAAGCATCACCTAGAGCCAATGAGTGCTAACTGTTCCATTCATTCTCATGAGAGATGGGTTCATGTAAACCACTACTCATGAATCACAGGTTAATGAAAAGAACTCTAAATGCACCTTACGTATGTAACATTTTTTTTTAAAAAAAAAATAGCATTGGTCAAAATTTCGACCAATGCCACCAAAAACTTCCACCAAAGGATGGTCGAAATTTTGACCAAAACAACAAAATTTCCACCAATTGAATGGTCAAAATTTCGACCATCTCATCCATCGAATGTATAGCATCTCAATCGACCATTTGATGTTTTCATCAAAATTTTGACCAACATTTGGTGGAAATTTTTGCTGCCACTAGTCAAAATTTCGATCAATCCTAGGTGGAAATTTGTTCGACAATTGGTTGAAATTTTGACCATTATAAAAAAAATGACGACAATTTTGGAACATGGACTCAGTCAAATTTTTGACCTATGTTTTAGTCAAAATTTTGACTAATTATAAGTACGTCAAAAATTCAACAAAAAAAGATGGACGACAATGTTGGTCGTAAATTCGACTAATTTCAGTCGAAATTTGAGGCCAAATTTACTAGTGTTTCTCCTTTATCTATCTTTCTTAATTCAAATGCATTTCTTAGACTACTTCCATATACAATCTAGAATGGTGATTTACCAGTGCTCCTGTTGACGGAATTATTGTATGCAAATTCCACCTGTGGTAAAATTAAATCTCATCCTATTGTCTTATCTCCAACCAAACATCTCAGCAAATTTCCCAAACTTCTATTCACCACCTCTATTTGCCCATCAGTCTGTGGATTTTGCGATGAACTAAACTTCAAATCTGTCTTCAACTTTTTCCATAATGTATGCCAGAAATACCCAACAAACTTAGTGTCTCAATCTGAAACTATGGTCTTTGGCAAACCATGTAGTCTCACTACTTCTTTGAAAAACAATTCTGCTACATGAATAGCATCATTAGTCTTCTTGCAGGGAATGAAATGTGCCATCTTTGAAAATCTATCAACCACCACAAAAATTGAATCATGTTTTTATTGAGTCCTCAGTAAACCAAGAACAAAGTCCATACTCATATCCTCCCAAGGCTTCTTTGGTACAGGTAATGGATGATACAACCCTATATTCTGCTTCACTCCTTTCGCCATCTGATATACTCTACAACTCTATACAAACTTCTTGACATCTTGCTACAACTATGGCCAATAATAATTCTCACTAACCAAATCAAGGGTTTTATCACAACCAAAATGTCCAGCCAATCCTCCGCTATGCTTCTCCTTGATGAGATTCTCTCTCATAGAACTTCATGGAATGCACAACTGACTCCCTCTGAATATCATATCATCTTGAATGATAAAATACAACCACTTCGTTCTATCTAGAGTAACATGTTCTTTACAAGCTTTCCAAGCTTCACCAAAATCAGGATCCTCTAGATACAAATTTTTGAGTTCCTTGAACCTAATCACCTCAATCTGCATTTCTATTAGCAATAGCTACTTTCTGCTAAGCGCATCTGCAACCCTGTTAGACTTTCCAATCCTATGTTTCAAAACAAATGTATAACTCTACAAAAACTCAACCCATTTCAAATGCCTTTGATTCAAATTTTCTTAACTATTCAAATATTGAAAAGCTTGATGATCAGTATACAAAACAAACTCCTTAGGAAGTAGCTAGTGTCTCCACTTCTTTAATGCCTGAACAATAGCATAAAATCCCTGATCATAAAAAGAATATTTTCTCTTGGCATCATTTAACTTCTCACTGAAATAAGCAATAGGTTTACCTTCTTGGCTCATAATAGCTCCTATTGCAGTACCACTAGTATCACAGTCTACTTTAAACACCTTATTAAAATCTAGAAGTGCTAAAATAGGTTGTTCTATAACTTTCTATTTCAACAGTTCAAAACTCTTATCTGCCCCATTAGTCCACTTGAACTCTTTTCTATCCCCTCTCATTGTTTCATTCAAGGGGCCACAAATACTGCTAAATTTTTTGATAAAATTTCTTTAAAAACTATCCAATCCATGAAAAGATCTTACCTCAGTAGCACTCCTTGGAGTAGGCCATTCAAGGATAGCCTGCACTTTTGTTGGGTCCATTTTTAGACCTTCTACTGAAACTACAAATGTCAAATACACTAACTCTTTCTTCACAAAACTACACTTCTTCAAATTTATCAACAATTTCTCTTCTCTTAGTTTCTCAAGCACCATATGAATATGCATCATATCCTCCTCCAATGTCTTACTAAAGATCAAAATATCATCTAGGTAAACAATGACAAACTTACCCAGAAAATCTTTCAAAACCTCATTCATGAGGTACATGAAAGTGCTCAGTGCATTGGTTAGCCCAAAAGGCATGACTAACCACTCATATAGTCCTTTCTTTGTCTTGAAGGTAGTCTTCCATTCATCTCCTTCTCTAATCTAAATCTAGTGATATCCACTCTTCAGATCTATCTTTGAGAAATATACAGCTCCACTCAAACAGTCCATAAAATCATGCATTCGTTGCAATGGAAACCTATACTTGATTTTGATCTTGTTTATAGCCCTAGAATCTTTACACATCCTCCATTCTCCATTCTTCTTTGGTGCTAATACTGCTAGTACAACACAGGGACTCAAACTCTCTCAAATTAACTCATTCTGCAATAACTCATGTACTTGTCTGTTCAACTCTTCACTTTCTGTTGGTGTCATTTTGTGTGCTACCTTATTTAGAAAATTGGCTCCTAGAATCAATTCCATCTAATGATTGATCTTCCTTAATGGTGGTAATCCATTAGGAACATTATCGGACACAATATCCTAAAACTCATTCAATAAAACTGCAACTTCTGCAGGTACATCTTCTACTTCCTCTTTACCAGCTTTTGGAATTAAAGAAAAACATGTACATGCTCATGTCTCATACCATCTAGAAATTTTCTTCCATCAACAAAATTTATTCTTGAATTACCACATACCTTTTCTTATGTGTCCTTCAATGGCTTTAGCTTATGTCACACTCCATCCTTTGTCAAGGAATAGGTATTTTCATGACCATCATGTACAACATGTCTATCAAACTATCATGGTCTACCCAACAACATATGACATGCATCCATAGGTATGATATCACATTGTACCTCATCATGGTATCCGCCAATCTCAAACTTCACTAGGCATTGTTCATTGACCACAAGCTTGTGGTCATCCTACACCCAGGCAATCTAATATGGATGTGGGTGTTTCTGTCTCTTGAGCTTCAACTTTGTGACCATCTCTTCTGATACTAAATTGTCAGTGCTTCCACTATCAATAATCACATCACAACATTTACCCTCACACTTGCATCTAGTATGAAATAGGATCCTCCTTTGCTTAGGTTCAATCTCTCCACTCAGTAGGAATCTTCTGTTAATCAATGTTTCTCCTCTTTTAGCATCTTCAGAATGTGATGATCTTACATCTTCATCAACATGTGCAACTCTAGCTTGGCCTTCATTCCTCCTATCTATCCTTCCTTGGCGCTAAGAAAATTCAAATGCTCTATGACCTTCTCCACAGTGAAAACATGTTTCAAGGAACCCTCCTCTTCCTGATCCTTGTCCTCTTCCTCTTCCTCTCTGAGCTCTATTATTCTGATCATGAAAATGATTGGGAGTGTTTCCTCTCTAATCTTGACTATGACTGGCCTCAGCCTTCTTTTTTAGATCTTCATTTTAGCCTCCATAAGACTATCCACCACGACCTCTTCCATTTTCTCTACTCTCAAACTTCTTGTTCAACTTTTCCTCTACTTTTAGGGAAAACTGGTATGCCTCTTCAATACTATTCATTCAAACTAGATTCAACTCCTCCTGAATGCTCGGCCTCAACCCATTAAGGTAATGGGAAACTTTCTCCTTATCAGCTTCCACATGGCCTGTTCTATGAGTTTTTGGTAGAACTCCTCTATATACTCCTGAACAGATCTTCCTACTTGCTTCAAACTTTGCATTTTCTTTAGTAGGTCAAGCTCATAATCAATCGGAATGAACTGTCACTTCAATTTATCCACCATCTGATCCCATCTTATGATTTTATTTTTCCCTCTTCTATTTCACTCCAATTGAATCTCTTGCCACCAAATCTTCGCATGACCTTTTAGTCTAGCCTTCACAAATTTGACCCTATCAGGATCCTCAATATCTTAATACTCAAAATATTCTTCACATTCATTGATCAAGTCGATCAATTTCTCTAGGTTAAGATTTCCTAAAAATGTAAGAACCTCAAGCTTAGGTCTTTTTCCAATCTTGGAAATGGCCCAGAAAAGTATTTCTTTTTCTTAATTCAAAACTTTGACTTCTCCTTCTTGATCATAATTTCCTTCTTCTTCGGCTTCATCCTCACTTTGGTCTTTGACATTAAGATTCATTCCTCTATGAATCTCTTCTTGCAATGCTCGTACTTGTCTCTGGAGTGCTCTAACCTGAGGTGTCACAATACTAGCTCTTCTGCCATGTTCCCTTCATGGAGGCATTTTCGCACTGCTCACTGAAACCCTAACAATGGTCTTGGTGCAAACTGCCTCATAGTTAGTGATCTATTTACACACTCAGGAACTTCCACTCTAATACCACTTGATGAAGGGTGCTCCCCTTAATACCACAAACACATAACAGAAACAGAGAAACAACAACAATTTGCAAGAACAGAAAATGAGCTTCTTATTATCTCCACAAGTGTGGAATTACAAATTTCAGAATTACAATATGCAAAGCCACATGGGCATTCCCCTTACAATATTCTATAGGACAAAGCCTTGACTCATTACCTAGATCTACCCAAAACTGCCCTAGACAACACTACGGGCCTTCTTTATATAGGCAATTTCCACCACCTGAGAAGGTTCCAAAAATTTAGCCCTTAGGGTCGACCAAACATAGAATTATTTTATTTTTCATTTTACTACATCATACTCTGCTCAAAATAACTTTTGAAACCCGAACAAAAATTTTGAAGGAAAATTATTTTCCACCATTTCAGGTGGCCCAACTTCCGGAGACCATAAGTCATCACCCGTTGACCTAATTAACTATTATGACCCCAATTCAGAAAGGGCAAGAGGAGGTCTATAGTTCCTAACTCATGCAATCTCTAGTCAACTGAAGTTTCGACCTCATCCGGGACCTCTAAAGCCTTCAAAACTGAGTTCAAAGTTTTTGTACCCTGCTACCAATACTGAAAATCTTCAATATCTACAAAACTAGACTTCATCTAGGAATGAATCTTTACTGGCAAGCTGATATGACTAAGATGAACCTCCACATGTGAAATTAGAACATTTTGAGATTATATGACCAACTTACTAAAAATAGCAAGTTTCCATAAATAGTAGCTCTACACAAGATAGCCCTTATTGAAAAGAAACCAGAAATATTTTTGGGTGATGCAAGATTGCTCTTACACCCAGGATGCATCAATTTATATTTCAAAAATATAAAACAATTAAAAAATTCCTTTAAAAATACAAAAATATTTACATCTTTCATGCTTGTAGTGATCAACATGTATGATTCTTGTTTTGAATAGTTTGATGATGTTTTTATTAAAAAAGAGGATAGATCCCTTAATGAGTTATATGGAAGCGAGGATGAAAATTATTCGAATGAGATCTCCATTGATCCTATTCCTTTTTCATCTTCCTCTACAACCTCTTCAATTGAACTTTACAATAGGGTGTGCACATGGTTACCTTCATGTTCCACTATTTACAACATTGATGTACCTAGAATGTTATATCCTAAATATTCTATTCAAGCTATACAGGCCTTTGAGAAAGTCCTTTGTGATAGTGGTATCACTCATCTTGTCAAACCTTTATCTCAAGAAGCTCAAGAACTAGGATTTACTCCTCCTATCACTAATGTGGAACTTTCTTTTTTTCCTTTACCCAACATTTGACCTACTTGCACTCCTCCTTTAGTGGTTACATCTCTTTCATCTCTTCCTGTGAGTGTTCCACTGGTGTCTTTACCTACCTCACAACCTTCTAACCATAGTATTCCTTATACCTATTCCAACCCTCTTCCAACCATGGTTCCAAGTGTTCATCCAGTTGTGTCTTCTATTCCCACCACTTCCTACACTTTTCCTAGTGTTTATAATCTTCCTAACCCTAATCCTATCCTTCCTAATCCGATTCCTAATATTCATATTCCCAATTCTCCATCTTTTATTCCTAGTTCTTCCCACACTTATGATGAGGTTCAAACTATGGTTCATGATTTAGATGTGCACAAATTCTTTAAATTACCTTCCCCTTATTATCCAATCCATAGTGATATTAAAGGGAAGAGAAAAGAAACTTCCCTTTTGAGATTTCTTCATAATTTTACCCCTCATTCTTTTATAATATAGATCTTTTCTACTCTTGTCTCTTGACTGGGGGCAAGAGGTATTTCATCCATTCCTATAGAATCCATTATGTTCTTAGCATGTATTTATTTTTGAGCTTAATTGGTTATTCTTTCTATATTCTATCCCTATGGTTTTTGTATTATGATATCTTTCCTTGGTTCATAATCATCCATAGCTCTCTTCTTGTTTTCATGATATCTTTTCTAAAGGCATTAGTTTTGCAAAGGTATCCCTTTCTTTCATCCGTAAGGGGGCAAGGTTCACCTTCTTTCTCTCTATCTAGGGATCAAATTTCCTAACTTTAGCGGTATTTGTTTATTCTACAACATTATTTCATTATAGTGATTGATGTTTTGGCTATGGATATCCTTTTATGTGAGAGGTTGTTGTCTTAAGTCATCACCTCTTCTTTATTTTGCAAATTATGTTCTTTATAAACTCTTACCCTTGCTTTGGTGTTAGAGTTGTTTCCCTCATTCCAATGATTCCTCTTCCTCTTGACTGCAGGGGGCTAGATGATTGAATCTTTGTTTCCTTTTGAAAGATGATATTTTATCTAAAAGCACTCCTCTATGGTGGGGGTCTTGTTGATAGGATCTCTTTCTTTGAGGATACTTTTTCCATGAGTGACATATCCTTTTCACAATTATCTATGCTCTTGGATCTAGGGGTCAATACCCTTCGCAAAGAGTATAGTGTACATTGTTGTTAAAAATGATATCTCCTTACATTGTGAAGTAGGTATCCTCCTTCTCTTCCTTATCATGTCTAGTAGAGAGACATGATAAGGAGGGGGGCATATATAGGGTCTCCCTTGTACTATAGTTTTTCAATTATATACTAAATCCTTTGAAGGTAACACACATAAGTTGCTAAATCCTAAAGAGACACGCATTTTTCAATTTTCAATATGGTAAATCCTCTAAAGGTAACGTACATAAGTTGCTAAATCTTGAAGAGACACACATTTTCAATTTTCAATATGCTAAATCCATGGAAGGTAACACACATAAGTTGCTAAATCTTGAAGGGACATGCATTTTATATTCCATGGTGATAAAAGAATGTGGATCTATGGGTATTCCAAAAGCTGTCAAAAGACACATTACAATTGCAAAGCACAGTTTCTAGGTCAACTATTAGGTTGGCCACTTGCTGGGCTCTTCCTGCTTGGTGATTCATGGTAAGGTGGGCATCTTACTTGGCAAGGTAATCACTCTCTCTCTTCTCTCTTTCTGCTTTCATGCTAGTAGGACTAGATCATGAAGCTATGTTATTTATAGTGTTGCTCTTGTCTTTCTTATGTAATCATTTATGATTTTATGATAGCTTTCCAAATGTGATATTAGTATAGGAAGCATTTCTTAGCAAGGTTTCCTTTACTAGTTGATTTGGGTTTGTTTTAGTACTAACCCCTCTTTTTGTGTCTTTTACCTTTTTTTTATTTTTCTTTGTTTTCGCACCCTCATGCATGTATGTTGAGTTAGAATCCTTGGCTTGGGGGCTTATGTCCTTGACTAGGTGATATTCTCCCTCGTTACAATCTACTGGAATCTTTCTTCTCCTTTACCGTGAGTATGTTCAATTTCCACACTCCCGCTAAAGTGGGGGCTTAATGTATCATCTTAAAATGGAAGAATTTCCATGTTAAGAATGTTTATCCCTCCTTACGGGTGTTTTGAGCCATTATCATGTTGTCCTCTATTTTTTTCTCCCTTCCCATCTTTTGTACCTATTTAGGGCTTTGTTTGGGCCTCCCTGGGCACTGTTTTCCTCTTCTAGCTCATTTTCCAAGGGTCCTAAACCCCTAGGTCAAGGTCAAACTCGACCTTGACCTAAGTCAAAGTTGACCTTGACTTTGACCTAGGTCAAAGTCAACCTCATCCTTGACCCAGGTCCCTCTTTTCATCAGAAAGTTTACCTGATGTGGGGGGAAACCCAAAAGTTTAATTTCCCACTTTAGGGTCAGCTGTTTTGGTCTCCGAAATGGTAAAATCTTAAATTGCATTTAATCTAGGTCCATTTCTAGGGGTAAGGGCCCAATGAGAATTTATTTCTCATATGTCAACCTCTCTAGGATTTTATGCCCTAGATCTCTATAAAAGGAAGCCTTCCTCTCTCATTTTCTCTATCTCTCAATCAAGTGAATCTATAATCCATCAGGTTTTCTCTCAAGAAAATCAAGTGAGAAAGAATTCAAGAAATCATCCATTCAAGCATTTAAGTTCTCCATTGAAGATCAAGGATTCAAGAATTTAAGCCTTAGATCTATCCATAATGGTGGTGTGATCTTCCTTCAAGATCCTTTGTTCATCTTCAAGATCTATTCAGTCTTCCCTCAAGGTGGATTTCAAGCATACAATCATGGAGTTTTTGATTTACATTGATGGTTTTGATTTAAATTGTTGATTCCAAAGCTTTCAAATCAATATACTTGTTTACATTTCAAATATATTTTCATATCTATTGAATATCATAGCTTCATTGTGAGATCTACTTCTACTACTTGCTAGAATTCTCTATTTTAATTCCATTTTTAAGGTTGATTCCAAAATTTGGGTTTGATTAAGGAAAACTCCTCATCCAACAAAAAAACCATTTTTCTTATAGGTACAGGTGCAAGATGACAAATATCAATGCAAATCTGAGTACCCTTTTCACCGAACTTTCAAGATCCATGAACAGAATTTCCATCGGAGTAGTGCAGGTCAAGGATGACTTTTTGGGGTAAGATTGTACCCCAGTCCTTGGGTCAAGGAAGACCTTACTTCAAAAGACAAAATATTTCTAGGTTTTTAGATCTTGCAGTTTCAGTTCAGAGTTGCAGTAATCAACAGTTTCTGAGACTATTTGATAGAGTTTTCAGCAGATTCTTTTTCAAAGGTAAGTACTTTTATTTTTTCATTGTAATATTAGCATTTCCAGATTCACATTCCATCTCCTTATAATTCATATGCATGATGTAAAATATGGCTTTAGGGTCTCTCTCATGTGCATTATTCTAAACCCTATTCATCCATATTTTATATCTTACACCTTGAATATCCAAGGAATTATCATTTCCTATTCTATAAAAATATATAGTATACTCTGAGGTACCTTGCAAGTATCTAAAAACTCCTTTTATTGCATCCCAATGTGCTCTTTTGGATTAGACAATACACAAGAAAGTACTCCTAGTTCTTGGGAAATGTATGGTCTTGTATAAACCATCGCATACATAAAACTTCCAACAACACTTTGATATGGAAATCGACTCATTTCTTCCATCTCCAATGGGGATGTAGGGCATTTTGAACTAGTAAGCTTCATTCTCATTGTAACAGGAACACACAACGGTATGGAATCCTACATATTGAATCTTCTCAGTATAGGATCAACATAGTTACTTTATCATAGCCAAAGATTTTTGTTTTGTTTATCTCTTATAATCTCCATCCCTAGAATGTGCCTTGCTACACCAAGATCTTTCATTTTAAAATTTTCTGAGAGTTGAGATTTTAATTTTGCAATCAAACCTTTACCTTTTCCATATTCAATGAATTAAATACTAGATAAGTCTTTAACTACAAGACATAAAGAAACTCAACATCTATTCATTAATATGAATGAATGAGTTTACAGATACGAATGATTTGGAGAAACACAAAATAAATGACCAAAAAATCACTTGCTTACCCTTCTTTCTTATAAAGAAATAAATAGAAGATTTATTATTTATCTATGAATATTTAAATGCATAAAACCATCTGATTTCATAACACATACAAATAATTGATATATGGATCAAGATATACTAGAAATAGGACTGCAATAATTGAAAAATCACTTATAATCAGAGAAACATAAACCCAAACCAATAGATTCATAGTGACAGTTCTCTTTATTTCAAAAAATTATAAACAAAAATGATCAACTAGTCATTTTAGTCCCTGCACCATAAACAACCTACACAAATAAAATCAATATATCCTCTTTCCTCTCCCTATTACAATACAAAATTCTAAAAATTAATTCATCTTTCTTACTGTAGCCAATAGACCTTTCCGAAAAGAAGAAGATTTTCCAATGAAAATCTCTAAATAAACAACATCCCCTACCCTTCATTGAGTTCTTAGATCTCCATAACTAATTATTGAAGAGTAATCTTTAATAAATTTTTACTTTTTAACTTCTTGTGTTTATAATGTATAATTCATCTTTGATGAATTAAAATATTAACAAAAAGATACTCAATATAAACTATTGGAAATTCTTTTGAGATTAATTAAATATTTGTTCTCATGTAATATCCTTCAAGATAATGTGTCTCATAACAAATTATCCAGGTGTCATTTTCTGCATATTTCTGTCATGATGACAACATTTTAAGAATAACACAACATCGCTTGAATTTATTCCTTATTTCATTATATTTATTGGCTGAACTAATGATAAATATGCAATCTTATTTTATCATACCTCTGGATTCATCCTTCATTCTCTTTGGTTCTAATCAGTGAACTCAAGTATCTCCCAATCAGTGTGACTATTGTTGATAATTTTGTACTCTATTATTCATATCTTAGAAACTTGACATAATTTTAGCAATCTCTCTAATGAGAATTTTTAAAATTATATTTCCTAAAATATATCCAAAATTCAGCACGATCAAATGATTGAATTAGGAGTTATGCCCCCTACACAGAAATTGATTTTTTTGTTCTTAAAAAATTTGTGGTTATAGGTTGCATAAATTGATGATAAATTCTATTTATTCACTTAAAATTGGATACAGACATGATAATTTATATTATTCCTTCATATCGGTCTCACCACCATATTCTAAGACTAGATCTTTGCAATACATTAAAGTGTTAAGGATTCTCATAGCCTTGATCATTAGCATATTTCTTCATTATGTGCAAATTTGTTAATCGTATCATATGAAAATCTTGTCTTTGGTTTGGCACGAATAACAATTACCTATAAACATTAACTCTCTATTATGTTTTCTCCATCATTATTGTTTAACATGCACTCAACTAAGCTACAAAATACCAATGCAATGTATCCATGAAATATTTTAGAGTAGCGAGAAAAACTAATGAGACCATTAACTAATACCTTTAGCATATAAATTATATTCATCATATTGGCATAGTATCAAGTTTCTATTTACTATATGTGCATTATAATAGAGCTTCACATCATACTTCCAATAGCTAACACTTAAGTGAAAGAGCCATGGTGAGGCCTTTTGAATCTTAAAATTTGAATCATGAATCCAGTCCTCTAAACTATACCTTTGAACTTGATTTAAACCTATATGAATCATCCTAAACCTGTGAGAACCTCATTAAAACACTTTTAACCTAGATGAACCCTGTTAAACTTGTATGAACCCATGAAAAATTGAAATTTGAACCAAAATGAGGTATCATAGTTCAAGTTCAAAATATGCCAACCTCTAAACCTCAACTTTTGAACCTTGAATTTGAACCATTGAATCTGAACCATTTTAGTTCAAAGGTTCAATGATTCTACCGAATGCTACCTTTTTACAAAATGTAAACTTTATAAAGACAATATTAGCAAAAAAAGATATAAGATATGGGACAATTGAGAATATTTTCCCTCTGGGTTCATTTTTTAAAATTTTAAAATTTTGGAGTGCCATAGATAAGAAAACAACTGGCTCTAACTATGGGAAATGGACTGAAAATGACATAGAGAATCCAAAAATTCTTTGGCAGAAGACCGGTACCTAGGGAACTGCATAGGGAGCTACTTGCAGATGGGTGGAGTGGAGTAGGGCAACACACCAAAACACTAAAACTAACAACAACACGAAACTAGAAAAGCCAATTTACTTATTTACAAATATGTAAAGGTGAGAAGATATCACCATAGAAACTAGAGCTAGGAAAGACTTCTGCACAAAACCGTTTACCAGCAATGAGAAGAATGAGCCTTTCTAAAATAATGGACTGCATCTGAATGAAATCATGACCCAACACAACTTCCATTTGACAAATCTTTCATGAATTAAAACCATATTGATTGCTTGCAGAAATTTTGTGAACAAACTATCATGCCCAAAGAGCCATGTCTCATCATAGATATTTGATTTTTCATGTGCTCCTTGTATAAAGATTCTCAAACAATTTCCAACCTATAGCTAAAAATAATAATAATGCTTAGACAGTCCCAAAGAAAATACTACATCATTATCATGATCAACACTCTTGAGACCACAATCTAAATAAAAGGATTTCCAGTATCCAAAACATGCTCAGGAAAAAAGATAAAATTCATTAAGCACAGAGTCAATTTGAACTAGAATAACTTCATCATGGTTTTCTTCAACTAAATCTGAAAATTCTTTATCTGAGATTAATGCATTGGGTAAATTAATACTTTAATTTTAATTCCCAAAATCCTCTTTCCTAATGGATGATAAGAACCTTCAAATGATGTATTCTTCACAAAAATAAGTACTATCCATGCAGACCAATGGTTCATGGGGCTATCTAAGCATTTCAACTAAATTTGTTAGAATAACTAAGAGGAGGGGTGAATTAGTTAAATCAGTTATCCTACAGTCCCAAACTCCCAGATGTACTTTAAAAAACTATTTCAAAAATTTATGTAGCTCAGTAACATAAAATATCAATCTGTCTGTTCACTTTACCTAATACTAGTACTTATCCAAACTATGATTACCGATTCAATCAACTATATAGTATGTAAAGTATGATAGAAAAACAATCATAAAAAATAACACATAACACAATGATTTAACATGGAAACCCTGCTAAGGGAAAAACCACCTGGGACTGGCAACCCAAAAATATTTCACTCTTCTGAAGTGAGCTCGGTTAGGAGCCAACCCTGTTAAAGGTTATAATGCACACTGTTAGATGTGACCTAGTTAGATGATTTATCACTAACAGTTAAATTTTGACCAAAATTCATTATGGGGTCAACAAAATAATAAATAAAATTCATTGAATGTCATATGGAAATATAATAAGAGTGTTAAGTCCACTCAGCTAAGAGATTTTTCTGAATCAATGGTTAAACTGATATAGTTCTGATTTGATTTAAATACAACTCAATTGCAAATATTCAGATCTATGCTATGCTCATAAAACTCATCTAATCATTAATCAATTCACTTCCTCAATATTTTCCAACTTACTTCACTCGGTAAATAGTTCTCTGACGCTCGGTAATGTGTGCAACTTAGTTCTTTCTATAAATAGTTTGATCAGGAATGCATGAATAAAATCTTCACGTGAAATCTCTATAGTCTCTATTTGTCCAACATGTTTCAACAATGAAACTCATGTCTCTTAAATAGATAGTAAACCATTTTCATATCAGCCATCAGATTTTGCCTCTTAATCTCCATCATCCATTTTGTCACGTAAATCTTCCTTGATAGATGTGTCCTTAACATGTTTCAATATCATCCTTTAGGTCATCTCTGAATTATGTCAATTGTGGATCTCATAACTAACTTTATCCTTTACCTCGAAATCATAACAACTTCCAGCTCATCAATTTTAGTCAGTTGTTCTTATCATTTAATTTTTTCATCCATACTCAGTTAATATTGAATGTGTCGGTGATAACTAACTCAGTTATTACTATCACTCGGTATACACTGCATGGGCTCGATGTATATAGAAGTCTTCAATTACCGACCACATTAACTTGTTCAAATCAAATCTCTTCTTCATAATAGATTAATGTAACATGCTCAAGTCAACAATATAAAGCCATAGACTCATCAATAAGTTACCCAATGTTTAGCTTATCCTTATTTTTCATATCCATATTTTCCTTTATGTAGATATCTCATTTCTTCATCTTTTCTCCCTTCTACAGATGTTCAGATGTTTGTAACTATCATGATAAGTATTGTCAAAAACTAGTTGACATCAAGACAACATATTGACTGATTTAATCATCTTACATATCACTTTAGTAGCTCAGTGATCTTTAATCATTGTTCCTTTAGTTCATCTAGATATTCAATCAGTTGTAGATCATCAATATCTCCCTTTGGCATTGATGGTAACACCAACAATATGAAATATGCCATACACATACCAAACATTTATTCTAAAACTATGTAGGTAAATGTTGTAGCTCAATAAGCTCTCTCTAGCTTGATATTTAATATGTTGAATCACTACAAAATAACATTCCATGCAGACTCTTCCTGCGGATTTGATCTTTTTCAGTTCTCTAATTGTTTCTCTCATATTTGTTCTTAGCAACAAAAATTTCATATGAAGTTCCTCTCTCTTTGACAACAATGCCAAAGAAAATAAACAGCTCTGTAGCAGCCAAACTATCATCTATTGTTTGGTCTAGATCAATTACCTTCATGTACTGATAAATAATTTCATGTTCCAGCCTCTACAATCTTTCACAACCTTAGAAATCCTAAAATGTGAGCTATTTGCATCAACATGAATGATTTTATGATAAATTATAGGTTGATGCAACCTCCTAATCACCTTAGTGACTGATAGATAGGGGACGGACCCCTATTCTAGTCCTCAAATACTCAAATGTGTCCTTCGGTAAGGGCTTGGTAAAAATATCAACAATTTGTTCTTTAGATTTTACAAATTATAGTTTCACCTGCATCTCTTGAACTTGTTCCCTTAAGTAGTGATACTTAATAGATATATGTTTTATTTTTGAATGCATCAGCGGATTCTTGGAAATATTTATAGCACTAGTGTTGTCACAATATATAATCACTGGGTCAGTGATTACCTCATTCATTCCTTCTAACATTTTTTTTATCCAAGAAATATTTAAACAATTTACAGCAGCAGCAACATACTCTATTTCAACAGTAGACTAAGAAATGCATGCTTTTTTCTTGCTTATCCAAGTCACAAGCCTTTCTCCTAAAAATAATGCTCCACTAGTTGTGCTCTACCGGTTATCAATGTTTCAAGCGTAATCTGCATGAGTATAAAATCAGAGTTCAAATTTTCCTTCCTTTATGTACCATAAACCATAGTCTTCAATCTTCTTCAAGTATCTCAGAACTATTTTAACAGCAATCATATGTGAATCTTGATGAAGGGTGCTCCCCTTAATACCACAAACACATAGTAGAAACAGAGAAATAACAACAATATGTAAGAACACAAAATTGGCTTCTTATTATCTCCACAAATATGGAATTACAAACTTTTAGAATTACAATATGCAAAGCCACATGGGCATTCCCTTACAATATTCTATAGGACAAAGCCTCAAATCAATACCCAGATCTACTACCCAGAACTGTCCCGAACTGCCTAAGACAACACTATAGCCTTCCTTATATATGCAATTTTCCACCACCTGGGAAGGTTCCAGAATTTTTAGCCAACAAGGCCAACCAAACTTAGAATTATTTTATTTTTCATTTTATTACATCAAATTCAGCTCAAAATAACTTTTAAAACCCAAACAAAAATTTTGAAGGAAAATCATTTTCTGCCATTTCAGGTGACCCAACTTTCAGAGACCATAAGTCATCACCCGTTGACTCGATTGACTATTATAACCCCATTTCAGAAAGGGCACGAGGAGCTCTACAACACTTAAATGAAGAAGCTAGCTTCATTCAGCCAAAAATTTAACCTCATCTGCGGCCTCTAAAGCCTTCAAAATTGAGTTCAAAGGTTTTGTACCCTATTTCCAAAATTGAAAAGTTTCAATATCTTCAAAATCAGACTTGATCTAGCAAAGAAACTTTACAGGCAAGCTGATATGACTAAGATGAACCTCCAACTATGAAATCAGAACATTCT
This sequence comes from Chamaecyparis obtusa, assembly GCA_027943335.1. Lineage (NCBI taxonomy): Eukaryota > Viridiplantae > Streptophyta > Pinopsida > Cupressales > Cupressaceae > Chamaecyparis > Chamaecyparis obtusa. Next base: position 97,013 of record BSBK01010200.1, on the reverse strand, counting down.
GAGATTGTATGACCAACTTACTAAAAATAGCAAGTTTCCATAAATAGAAACTCTACACAAGATAGCCCTTATTGAAAAGAACCCAAAATATTTTTGGGTGATGCAAGGTTGCTCTTACACCTAGGATGCTCCTCCATCAGACACCTAGGGTAATTTGAGAAGTGACCCTGTCACGACTCAGGTGTGAAGAGGGAAACCAAGATGGTTAACCTCCTGCTTTGTCAGGCATGAAGAATCTTCAATAGGTCATCCTTTCCACTTGACCAGATATTATTCATATGTCATGTTCCTTGTGCTTCTGCCAACACGACTCTCCAGTATATTCTCAATCTCCTTAGTATATGAACTAGTTGCTGGAATACTCCAATGTGTTGTTTTGATCTCATCTTCAACACCTCCTTCATGATACTCTGTCAAATCTGAAATGTTAAACACTAGTGAAATATTCAGCTCAGTAGGCAATTCTACCTCATATGCATTTCATGAATCATGCTTCTTCAGTATCTTACATGGCCCAAACTTCTTCATTTTCAGCTTGTTGTATGTACCAACTAGAAATCGCTCCTTCCGCAAATGAACCATGACTTCATCTCCAACCTAAAATTCCTTATGCCTCTTTTTCTCATCTGCCATACTCTGCAACTCTGTACAAACTTCTTCACATCTTGCTACAACTGCGGCCAATAATAATTCTCACTAACCAAAGCAAGGGTTTTATCATGACCAAAATGTCCAGCCAATCCTCTGCTATGCTTCTCTTTGATGAGATTATCCCTCATAGAACTTTGTGGAATGCATAACTAACTCCCCCTGAATAGCATAACATCCTGAATGATAAAATCCAACCACTTCATTCTGTCTAGAGTAATAGGTTCTTTACAAGCTTTCCAAGCTTCACCAAAATCAGGATCCTCTAAATACAAATTCTTGAGTTCCTTGAACCCAACCACCTCAATCTGCATCTCTATCAGCAATAGTTGCCTTCTGCTAAGCACATCTGCAACCCTGTTAGACTTTCCACTTCTATGTTTCAAAACAAATGTATAACTCTACAAAAACTCAACCCATTTCAAATGCCTCTGATTCAACTTTCCTTGACTATTCAAATATTGCAAATCTTGATGATCAGTATACAAAAAAAACTCCTTAGGAAGCAGATAGTGTCTCCACTTCTTCAATGCTTGAACTATAGCATAAAATTCTTGATCATAAATAGAATATTTTCTCTTGGCATCATCCAACTTCTCACTGAAATAAGCAATAGGTTTACCTTCTTGGCTCATAACAGCTCCTATTGTAGTACCACTAGAATCACAGTCTACTTGAAACACCTTATTAAAATCTGGAAGTGCTAAAATAGGCTATTCTATAACTTTCTGTTTCAATAGTTTAAAACTCTTATCTGCCCCATTAGTCCACTTGAACTCTTTTCTATCCCCTCTCATTGTTTCAGTCAAGGGTCCAAAAATACTGCTAAAATTTTTGATAATTTTTTTGTAAAAGCTAGCCAACCCATGAAAAGATCTTACCTCAATAGCACTCCTTGGAGTAGGCCATTCAAGGATAGCCTGTACTTTCTCTGGATCCATTTTCAAACCTTCTACTAAAACTACAAATCCCAAATACACTAATTTGTTCTTCACAAAACTGCACTTCTTCAAATTAATCAATAATTTCTCATCTCTTGAATTCTCAAACACCATACGAATATGCATCATATGTTCCTCCAATGTATTGCTAAAGATCAAAATATCATCTAGGTAAACAATGACAAACTTACCCAAAAATTCTTTCAAAACCTCATTCACGAGACGCATGAAAGTGCTCAGTGCATTGGTTAGCCCAAAAGGCATGACTAACCACTCATATAGTCCTTCTTTTGTCTTGAAATTAGTCTTCCATTCATCTCCTTCTCTGATCCAAATCTGGTGATATCCACTCTTCACGATCTATCTTTGAGAAATACACAGCCCCACTCAAATAGTCCATAATATCATCCATTCATGGAAATGGAAACCTATACTTGATTGTGATCTTGTTTATTGCTCTAGAATCTATACACATCCTTCATTCTCCATTCTTCTTTGGTGCTAATACCGCTAATACAGCACAGGGACTCAGACTCTCTCGAATCAACCCCTTCTACAATAACTCATGTACTTGTATGTTCAACTCTTCACTTTCTACCGGTGTCATTCTGTGTGCTGCCTTGTTTGGAAAACTAGCTCCTGGAATCAAATCCATCTAATGACTCATCTTCCTTACTGGTGGTAATCCATCAGGTACATGATCAGATACAATATCCTAAAACTCATTCAATAAATCTGCAACCTCTACAGGTACATCCTCCATTTCCTCTTTACCAGCTTTTGGAATTAAATCAAAACACACATGCTCATGCCTCATACCATCTAGAAATTTTCTTCCATCAACAAAAGTTATTCTTGCATTACCACATACCTTTTCTTTGGTCTCCTTCAATGGCTTTAGCTTATGTCACACTCTATCCTTTGTTAGGGAATAGGTATTCACATGACCATTATGTACAACACATCTATCAAACTACCATGGCCTACCCAACAACATGTGACATGCATCCATAGGTATGATATCACATAGTACCTCATCATGGTACCCACCAATCTTGAACTTTACTAGGCACTGCTTAGTAACCATGACCTTGTGGTCATCCTACAGCTGAGCAATCCAATATGGATGTGGGTGTTTCTATCTCTTGATCTTCAACTTTGTCACCATCTCTTCTGACACCAAATTATCAGTGCTTCCACTATCAATAATCACATCACAACATTTACCCTCACACTTGCATCTAGTGTGAAACAGGCTCCTCCTTTGTTTAGGTTCATTCTCACCACTCAGCAGGACTCTTTTGTTAATCAACATTTCTCCTCTTTCAGCATCTTCAAAATTTGAGGATCTGGCATCTTCATCTACATGTGCCACTCTAACCTAGCTTTCATTCCTCCTATCTATCCTTCCTTGGCATTAAGGACATTCAAATGCCCTGTGACCTTCTCCATAGTGAAAACATGTTCCATGGAAACCTCCTCTTCCTGAACCTTGTCCTCTTCCTCTTCCTCTCTGATCTCTATTGTTCTGATCTTGGAAATGATTGGAGTTGTTTCCTCTCTAATTTTGACTACTACTAGCCTCATCCTTATTTTTTGGATCTTCATTTCAGCCTCCATATGACCGTCCACCAGATCATCCACCGCGACCTCTTCCATTTTGTCTGCTCTCCAACTTCTTGTTCAACTTTTCCTCTACTTTTAGGGAAAACTAGTATGCCTCTTCAATACTGTTCATTCAAACTAGATTCAGCTCCTCCTGAATGCTTGGCCTCAACCCATTAAGGTAACAAGCAACTTTCTCCTTATCAGCTTCTACATGGTCTATTCTGATGAGGATTCGATAGAACTCCTTTGTATACTCCTAAACAGATCATCCCGCTTGCTTCAAACTTTGCATTTTCTTCAGTAGGTCAAGCTCATAATCAACAGGGATGAACTATCACTTCAATTTATCCACCATCTGATCCCATCTTGTGATTTTATCTTTCCCTCTTCTATTTCACTCCAATTGAATCTCTTGCCACCAGATCTTTGCATAACCTTTCAGTCTAGCCTTTGCGAATTTGACCCTATCAGGATCCTTAATATCTTCATACTCAAAATATTCTTCACATTCATTGATCCAGTTAATCAACTCCTCTAGGTTAAGATTTCTTGAAAATGTAGGAACCTCAATCTTAGGTCTTTTTTTGATCTTGGAAATGGCCTGAAAAAGTCTTTCTTCCTCTGGTTTACAACTTCGACTTATCATTCTTGATCTTCTTCTCTGACTTCATCCTCGCTTTCATCTCTGACATTAAGATTCATTCCTCTATGAATCTCTTGCAATGCTCGCACTTGTCTCAAGAGCACTCTAACCTCAGGTGTTACAACACCAGCTCTTCCACCATGTTCCCTTCATGGAGGCATTTTTGCGATGCACGCTGAAACCCTAACCACGGTCCTAGTGCAAACTGCCTCATAGTCGGTGATCTATTTACACACTCAAGAACTCCTACTTTGATACCACTTGATGAAGGGTGCTCCCCTTAATACCACAAACACATAGTAGAAACAGAGAAATAACAACAATATGCAAGAACAAAAAATTGGCTTCTTATTATCTCCACAAATATGGAATTACAAACTTTTAGAATTACAATATGCAAAGCCACATGGGCATTCCCTTACAATATTTTGTAGGACAAAGCCTCGAATCAATACCCAGATCTACTACCTAGAACTGTCCCAAACTACCTAAGACAACACTACAGCCTTCCTTATATAGGCAATTTTCCACCGCCTGGGAAGGTTCCAGAATTTTTAGCCAACAAGGCTGACCAAACTTAGAATTATTTTATTTTTCATTTTATTACATCAAATTCAGCTCAAAATAACTTTTGAAACCCAAACAAAAATTTTGAAGGAAAATCATTTTCTGCCATTTCAGGTGACCCAACTTCCGGAGGCCATAAGTCATCATCTGTTGACCCGATTGACTATTATAACCCTATTTTGGAAAGGGCACAAGGAGCTCTACAACATTTGAATTAAGCAAGCTTCATTCAATCAAAAATCTGACCTCATTCGGGGCCTCTAAAGCCTTCAAAATTGAGTTTAAATTTTCTGTACCCTATTTCCAAAACCAAAAAGTTTCAATATCTTCAAAGCCAAACTTGATCTAGTAATGAAATTTTATAGGCAGGCTGATATGACTAAGATGAACCTCCAACTATGAAATTAGAACATTCTGATATCATATGACCAACTTACTAAAAATAGCAAGTTTCCATAAATAGCAACTCTACAGAAGATAGCCCTTATTGAAAAGAAACCAAAAATATTTTTGGGTGATGCAAGATTGCTCTTACACCCAGGATGCTCCTGCATCAAATCTTTAGGATTGGCAGAAAATATTGCCACAATCCCAACTGCATGTACTATATCAAGCCTTTTCTGTACCACATACATCAATTTTCCAATCATTCATCTGTACAGTGTCTAATTTACCTATGTAGATTCATCATCCTTTATCAACTTACATCCTATTACCATCGGTGTTCCTACCGGTTTTGAATTTTCCATGCCAAGAGTATTTAACACTTTTTTAATATATTTTTATTGAGTGATGAAAATCCCATCATTCTATTGTATAATTTACAAACCTAGAAAGAATTTAATCTCTCCAAATATTGACATCTCAAATTCCTTTCTCATTTCATCAACAAAATATTTGCATATCAAATCATGTCCACCAAAGATTATGTCATCAATAAAAATTTCAGCAATCAAAATATTATCATCAGATTCTCCTTTCATGTACAAATTACTATTATCACTTGTTTTTACAAATCCAATACTGATAAGATAAGAATGTAGTCTTTCATACCATGCTCTCGGTGCTTGCTTTAGTCCATACAAAGCTTTGTGCAGTCTAAATACCATGTTCTTCTGATTTGGATCAACAAAATCTTTTGATTGTTCTATGTAGACCTCCTCCTCAAGAATTTCATTCAGAAATGTTGATTTCACATCTATTAGATATACTTTGAATCTCTTATGTGCAGCATATGCAAGTAATATATGGACTCCTTCAAGTCTAGAAACAGGTTCAAAAGTTTCACCATAATCTATACCTTCTTCTTGTTCATATCCCTTGCATACAAGTCTTTCTTTATTCCTAGTGACCTCACCATTTTTATTTAACTTGTTTCTAAAATCCACTTAGTACTAATTACATTTTTATCTTTCGATCTGGGTACTAATGTTCATGTATTATTCTTCTCAATCTGTTCAATTTCCTCATTCATAGCCTTAATCCATTCCTCATTTTCAAGTGAATCCCTAACATTCTTAGGTTCAAACTCACAAACTAAGCATGTGTTATGTCTTAACTTACTTTGGGTCATCATGCCAGCTTTCTTATCTCCAATTATTTGGTTATGCAAATGGTGCCTTCTAACAAATCTTGCTAGCACTTGTTCTCTTCTTTGCTCATCATTTGGTTCAGGTTCATTTTCTTGCTTGGTAGTTCTTCTAGGTTCTCGGTTAGCATTTGATGATTCTTGGTACCATTTTCCTAATGCTCGGTAGAATCATCCTATGGCTTTGGAAAATATCCTGGATGCTAAAAATATGTAAACCTACCGTAGTCTTCTGGTTCCTTAATGCTTTCTTCATCATTCTTTTTAGAAAACTCGTCAACTTTTACATTAGCACTTTCTACCATTTTATTAATAGCCTTGTATAAACATTTATAAGCTTTACTCTTAGTAGAATATCCTAAAAATATTCCTTCATCACCTTTAGAGTCAAATTTATCATTCCTATCATCTTTCAGAATATAACACCTACTTCCAAAGATTTTGAAATAACTTACATTCAGTGTATAGCCAAACCATAACTCATAAGGTGTCTTGTTCATGTCTTTCTTTAGTTGAACTTGGTTCAAGGTGTATAATGTAGTGCTAACTGCTTCTCTCCAATACATTTGTGGAACATTTTTCTCAATCATCAATGTTCTAGCACAATCAGCAATAGATTGGTTCCTCCTTTCAGCAATCCCATTTTGCTGCGGTGTCCTAGGTGCAGAAACCTATCTTTTGATTCCATCACCATTATAGAAATTAGTGAATTCATTAGAAATAAAATCACCTCCTCTATCAGATCTTAAGCATTTTAAGTCTTTCCTAGTTTCTTTTTCAACTTAACCCTTATACCACTTAAATAATTTTAATGCCTCAGATTTTTCTTTTAAGAATATGATTGTCATCATCCTAGAGTTGCCATCAACAAATAAACTAAAATATTTTTCACCATAGTAGCTTTGAGTTCTCATAGGACTAAATAAGTCGGTATGTACCAACTCCAAAATACCTTTAGATGAATATTCTTTACTTTTAAAACTAGATTTGGCCATCTTTCCTTTCTGACATTGATTCCACATAACATGACTAGGTTTGGTTAGACTCGGTAGACCTCTAACTATTCTCTTTTTACTGATCTTAATCATGTTATCAAAGTTCACATGACATAGTCTCTTATGCCACAACCACACATCTTCATTCTTCACCAGTAAACAAAAAGTTTCAACATTGTCAAGATAGAATAAATTACCTTTTGATTGTCCTTCAGTACCAACAAGCTTTCCATTCTCATTAAATATTTTCACCTTCTTGCTTTCAAATGCAACTCAGTGACTTGAGTTATTCAGCCATGCTACACTCAACAAATTATAGTTAAGTCCTTTTACCCAGTATGCATTATCACATCTAATCCTATCATTCAATAAGATAGACCCTTTTCCTTTCACTTGACAAGGTATATCATTTCCCATTTTCACTGATCCTCCATTATAGTGCTCAAGATATTCAAATTTATCTTCATCACTAGTCATGTTATGTGTACAACCACAATCAATGATCCAAGTATCATTCTTACTAACTTAAGAAATAAGGGTTGTTTCTACACACCTTTCCTCTTCTTTTGAATCATCTTTCATTGCAACAAATACCACTTCAATTTCATCATCAATGTCGGTGTTGGTGTCATCTTTATTTTCTCCACCAAGGTCACATGCCTTCTTTCCTTTTTCTTTGTAATCTCAGTTGTCTTTGTTGTAGTGTCAATTTCCTCTGTTATTTATTTTGCCAAACTTTCCATCACCAGATTGATCATTTTATTTATCTTATTATTTCATGTTAGGACATCTAGCAACAATATGGCCAATCTCTTTACAATTAAAACAAGCTAAAGGTAACTTTCCCTTATATCTTCCTTTACCTTTTTAAAGTCTCTAGGCCATAAGTGCTTCAAGCTCATCAAGTTCATCTTCATTGTCACTGTGACTTTCATTCTTTATATTATGCTTACTGCTAGATTTACCAATCTTTAGGGATGAAATAAAAGAAGACTCAACACTCGATACAACACTATTTTCATAATTATTTGGCTCAAAAGTAGTTAAATTTCCAATAAGACTATCAAGGGTAAGATTTTTATAAGGTGCAGACCTCATTTCATGAATTGTAGATATTCTAATTGCATAGATAGGCAACAAGGTTCTCAGTATCTTACTTACCACATTGTCTTCAGAAATAATACCTCCTGCTCTTTGGATAGCATTTATTGTTGGAAAGTTGTCTATACTGAGGTATATCACTAGATATAGTGTTTTCATTATGGCAACAAAGTCATATAGCAGTTTGGAGGCAGTGCACTTGATGTAAAGACTAGAATTCGGTTAAGTGTTGAAAACTAGATAGTGTACAGAGTTCCTATAGCTCAGAGCATCAGTACATGTGTGTACAGATGAATTATGGTATGCGCCCTTGAAGTTAAGTTTATTAGACTATATTCTTTCTCATTCTAAGAGCGCATAATTAGATATGCAAAGATGTGAAAGTTACAGTCAGTTGAAGTTGCACAGCCAGTGTGTGCCAGTAGAGAATAGAACATAGAGCCGACAGTCAGTATTTTGGTTTGTGATTGTAATGTAATATTTTTTAGTCTATGTGCCCATTGTATTTAGGTTGCTGACATGTTTATATGTTTAATTGTAAGCACGCTTAAGCCAATTCATTTGGAAGTGTTGTTTGTAATTAGTTATAGGGCTGACCTAATTATGTATTTTGTATGAGCACATAAATATGAGGTGTGCCCATTGTATTCAGCATGGAAGTGAAAAGAGAGTTGTGATAAGAAAGGTAGAGGTATGTGAAGATAGCATAAGATGTATTAGAGCTTTTCTAGAGGTCAAAGCATCAGCACACCAAAGGAACTTATATGACAAGTAGTGTCATAGTAACAGTTCACCTGGCAGATATAGTGTGTATGTGATATCTAAAGGTTGTAGCCTTCACCATTTGATCAGTGAACTCTAGGATAGTGAGTCCACTCCCCTAACAGGGATCATTTTAAAAGACTCCAACAAGGTCCCACCCTTAACAAGGTCTACTGTACTTAAAGCATTGTAAAGCTACTCCTAATAGGGTAAAGGATCTTCTAACAAGGATCACAAAACACTAGTGTAGAATATTAGTGGGTATCAATTCCCATTGGAGTTTTACCTATTTGGGTTTCCCCATAATCATATTGGTGTCATGTTTCGATTTCATGTTTCATGTATATGTGAATGTTTATTTCAGTACTTAAGCATTTAAGTTCAGAATAAAGAATAAAGAGAAAAGTTAAAATATAGTGAACATTGATTCACCCCCCCCCCCTCTCAGTGTTCCCATTCCTAACAATTGGTATCAGAGCTCTAGTCCTCAACAAAGAAGTTTAACCACTTGAGGAGATCATGGACAAAGAAGAAATGAAACATTTGAAGAAAAATCTTGAAGCTTCTCTTGAAGACCTAGACAATTTAAAAATAGAAATTGAAGAACTAAAAGAAAAATTCAGCGATGCTCAATTAGTTATCAAAAAACTAAGAAAGGATTTGAAAGGATGCTCTAACCGTGATCTTGAAGAAAAGGTCAAGAAGTTGAGTGAAGAAAATGCATCCTTATTAAATCAGCTTGAAGAATTTGATGACAAACTGATGAACAATCAAGATGTCTATAATGAACAAGTCAAGGAGAATCTTCAACTCAATGAAGAACTAAGGGAAGCTAACGTAGAAGTCTTGGAGCTAAGGAATATCAAAGAAAGCTTGGAATCTGAATTAAAAAAGGCAAAGGATCATATTGACAAGTTACACACTAGTGTTGATTGGGTAGAATCTCAGTTGTATGCAAGAAGAGCCAAAGGAGACACTAGCTGTATTGGATACAATGAAGCACAAAATCAGATTGACAATATGCGAGCAAGAAAGGATTCAAAAAAGGACTCTACTGATTGAAAAAACTAAAGATCAAACCAAAGATAATGGTGGAACACCTAAGAATGAGTGCAAGCAAGTAGAATGCACTTTTTTTGCATGTAACAAACATGGAAACATTGCAAGGAACTGTACATAGGTAAGACCTTTTAATGGATACTGCTATTCATGCAAAAAATTTGGTCATAGAGCTATGAATTGCAAGACTAGTAAGAAGAACAAGATTCAACAAGATCAGAGAAATCAAAATCAGACAAATGTAAGAAGTTCTTAGAATTTTACATGCCAGATATGTAACTATAATGGTCACATAGCAAAGCAATGTAGAATGGTGACTCATGTCAATGTGCTAAGGAATATAAGACCTCCAGTCATTTTTCACTCTTGTAACAAGGCTAGACATATCTCAAGGTTCTATAGATCAAGGACGCAAGGTCAGGGAAGCCCTAAAAAGGTCGAAGAACCAATTTTGGATCCCATAAGAGAAGTTAATTTTGTCAAAGCCTCAGATGATGTGAGCATGATTTGGTCAAAGAAAAAGAAGGACACAACTAATGAGAATGTATTGGATGCATCCATAGTGGATGCACCCTCTACATCTAGATGAATGGCCCTCGGGGTCATAGGGGGAGATAATTTAGCTCTAGACCCCTGTGCGGTTGGTATAGTCATCCTTAGAGTATGCACCTTTGGACTTAATCTTTTGGAGTGTATAGGAACCTTTGTGCAAGAGCACACATGTTGAATGTTAGCAGAACTCAAGTTGCAAATTTTAAAGTGATAGCCTGGTTTACACGACTTGCATTAATGGTGGAATTTTCACTTTTAAGTACATAGAAATTTATTTTATTGCTCATTGCATTCAAATTTAGAGTGATAGAGAGAAGAATGAGCCTTGGAAGTTGTTGTGAAGATTTGGAGATTAAACTATTAGTGTTTGTAGTGCATTTGGTCGGTTGCAAAAACCCTAGCTCATTGCACCAATATGGAAGTTATCAAATTATCTCAAAGATTAGTTGGAAAGTATTTATCAAGTAAGTCATGGCCACTCCCATTTTTTATGATGTCACTGAGAAGAAAAGATATGTTTTCAAGAGGTGCCCTTTTAAATTAACCCTAGATGATTTAGAGGGAGCTTTCTCCCGCACGCCTATGGGTGTCATGCATGTGGAAGACATTAGGGCTTACATTTACTATAAGAAGGAACCAATTGGATTGGATAGGCTTAGGGTGCACATGGATACCATGTTGAAACCTAAAAAGACAGTCTTGGATGAATATGCTAAATGGAATGATCACCCTATTGCTGAGTATGCTATGGAATATGAATTCTATGAGACATAATGGATAAAGATCTTGTTGAGTAGGATTCATGATGATTTATTTTGGATTGGTGATGTACCAGTTAGAATCATAGGTGACTTGATTCATGAGATGACAGGCCTTTCTAGGATCGGCAATGTCCTTCCTATGGGCAAGGATATCATAAATATAGTTAAGCAGACTTGTAATTCTAGGAGTGATAGGCGTGGTATGCCTATCAAGCCTATTGAACAAGCAGACATCAAATTGATGTCAATGATATTGGGTTATAGGTTTCATCCAACCAGTAGGGTGAATAGTGTGTCTACAAGCACTATTCTAACAACCATCAGACTTGTGAAGGAAGATGTAGAGTTCAACTTGTATTAGATCTTGTGCGCACAGTTGATTGATAACATCAAGGCTATCAAACATGATAAGACAAAGATATTCAGGTTTGGGTCCCTAATTATCTATATGTACCTTCATATTGCCTGAAAAGTTTTAGATATGTATTTGGACAAGTCTATTCCAACCATGCCATATATATCCCTCAAAGCATCCACTAAAAGTACATTGAGAGACTATGTAACATTGGAATTGAAGACCTTTAGGGTTAAGATGCAAATGAGACAAAATTCTAGAGAACATTGTGGAAAAGTATAAGGATACAATATGCTTTATGGTTGAAACTGATACTACTTGTATGGAAGCTATTGAGCCTAGAACTAAGTGGATTCATCCACTTGGTTATGAAGTAGAGGAACAAGTCCTACAAGCTTATGCACAGGTACTTCTATCAGCCCCCAAAGATCCTAATGAACCTAGGTGGGGAACTTATGAGGAAAAGACAAGGGAAGTTGATGCTAAACTGAATAGCGCAGCAACCAAGAGGAAAGCCTCTAAAATCACATCAGAAATATTGATAATACATGGTGTGTCTCAAGAAGACCTTGACAAGGCAAGGGAAGAGAAGATTTCTTTGGAATTAAAGAGCACAACAGCAGAAAAAGAACAAGAAGATCCTAAAATGAAGAAAATTAAAATTGAAAAAGATGACAGTCAAAAGGATATGACTGATGACACTCCTTCTACACCCAAAAAACCAGTGATTCTAATGTTCCTTCAGAGTATAAGCCTATAATCAAAAGGAAGAAAGTAACTAGCACTATTCATCCATCTTCACAAGCATTAAGGAGAAAGAAAACTAGTCAAGCACCTCCTAAGGCAGGATTCAGACCTAGCCTTAAAGTATTGAGCACTAGAATTATTCATGAGGGCAAAATTGATCGAGTAGGGAAGTTTTATGAAACTTACATTCAGATTGACAAATCAGAGATACATGATATGATTGTCAAACATATGATAAAGTTCAAGAAGACAGTTCTTGAATTGAAAATAGAAATTCTAGATAAGGTATGGGAAATAATGGACACCTTAAAAAGACAAGCCATTGAAGAAGACCTTAGAATAAGGAAACAAATTCTTGATTCCACTCTTCCAGTATGTTCTATTGAAGAAAGGTCATTGTTACTAAATCTAGTGAAGCCGCACTTAAGAAAAAAGATGAGGACACTTCACCTCATGAACAAAGACTATGAGCTAATTTCTCAAGAAATAGAGAAGGCTTTTGAGAAGGCACTCTTAGAGCCACACATGAAACCTAATTCTGTGCCCATCTCTCAAGTACCTAGTAAGCAAGACATTACAACACAAACCATTAAGGTATAGTCTACATGTCCTTAGGACTCAGTGCCTACAATGGAAGTACAAAAAGAGTTAGATAAATCTACACCCATGTTAGAAGCACTCAAGGATAGCACCATTATCATTGATAATGTGGAGATAGCCACATTAGCCACTAACACAAAGTTAGACAAGTTTGAGGAAGCTTTTGTGAGCACACAAGAAGCTAAAATTTTATGCAGCAGCTCACCTCCCACTCATCAAGAAGAAGTGCTTATTAAAGACATGTTAGATGAGAAAGAAGTAGAAAATAAAGAAGGATAAGAGGAAAAATAAAGTAAACATAAAAATGAATCTTCTATTGAACTGGTATTAGTGAAACAAGAAGTGATGGATAGCACTCCCATCACTCCTTCCTTAGCATTGTTGTTAAGTTTGACACCTGACATAAGTAGTTTGGACTCATGGAAAGAGGAAGACCTAATTAAGTTCAATGTCTTGGCCATGGAGAAAGAAAAGGAGAAAAAAGTCATGAGAAATCCTCTCCTTGTGGAATCAGTGAACATACTGAACAGTTTGTTGCCTACGAACATGAAAGTGAATAAGGTACACTCGGTTGATGATGTGAGTACAGTCATCTCACAGTTCAAAAGAAATTTTTCAAGCCTTGAAGAATCTACATCCAAGGTTGCAAAAGAGAAGTATCTGGAGAAGAGACTGAATGAGTTGATGAGCAAATTTTCTCTAGATCTAAATTCACTCAAGACGGGACAAACATCCTTAAAAGAATTTGTTGTTCAAGGAAGGAAATTCATTGCATACTGCATGGATCAAGATAAGCTTACTGATGCCTATTTCAAGGAAATAAAAGAAGCAGAAGCTATGATTGAGTAGGTGAAGATTTTAGTGATAGACACATCCACTGATGTAAACATGTGCAAAAATATCTACCAAGGTCAGATGGACAAAATTGAGAAGGCGGAGAAAGAGATGGCAAAGATAAGGTCTAGATAGACTCAGTTGAGGAATGCTCTTGCACCCTCACTAGACATTCTCAATCAGAACATAAAGGATATTGATGCCACCATGATAACCTATAATCAAGGTCTGAGCATAGATTTGAAGAAGATGGAGAAGCTTCAATATTCTCTATGCACCCATCTCCAGATAGTTAACTCATTGATAACTTTTTGGAAGAAGGAGATCCAGAACCTCTGGATAGCATATCTGGATGTTTTTCCTAAGTATGTGTAGATATAGTTTTTTGCTACACCTTTCTCATTAATGTCAAAGGGGGAGTTGTGTATAGAATATGGAGTATATATATGTATAGGGAGATATAAGATTATGTATAAAGAATGTATAGAAGACAAGATTTTTTGTTAAGGGACAGTTAGCAACTTGGTCATATTCCTTTGTTTCCATCAATGAAAAAGAGGGAGATTATTAGAAAGTTTTCTATAATGAGTTATATGACTAGATATAGTGTTTTCATTGTGGAAACAAAGTCATATAGCAGTTTGGAGTCAGTGCACTTGATGTAAAGACCAGAATTTGGTTAAGTGTTGAAGACTAGATAGTGTACAGAGTTCGTATAGCTCAGAGCATCAATGCACGTGAGTATAGATGAATTATGGTATGTGCCCTTGAAGTTAAGTTTGTTAGACTATATTATTTCTTAGTCTAAGAGTGCATAAGTAGATATGAAAAGATGTGAAAGTTACAGTCAATTGAAGTTGCACAACCAGTGTGTACCAACAAAGAACTGAGCATAGAGCCGATAGTCAGTATTTTGGTTTGCGATTGTAATGTAATATTGTTAAGGTTATGCACCCATTGTATTTAGGTTTCTGACATGTTTATATGTTTAAATGTAAGCACGCTTAAGCCAATTCATTTGGAAGCATTGTTTGTAATTAGTTATAGGGCCGACCTAATTATGTATTTTGTATGAGCACATAAATATAAGGTGTGCCCATTGTATTCGGCATGGAAGTGAAAAGAGAGTTGTGATAATTAGAGTAGAGGTATGCAAAGATAGCATAAGATGTATTAGAGCTTTTCTAGAGGTCAAAGCATTAGCACACCAAAGGAATTGATCTCACAAGTAGTGTCACAGTAATAGTTCACTTGGCAGATATAGTGTGTATGTGATATCTGAAGGTTGTAGCCTTCACCATTTGAGTAGTGAGCTCTAGGATAGTGAGTCCACCCTCCTAATAGGGATCATTGTAAAAGAATCCTAATAGGGTCTGACCCTTAACAAGGTCTACTATACTTAAAGCATTGTAAAGCTACTCCTAACAGGGTAAAGGATCTTCTAACAAGGATCACAAAACACTAGTGTAGAATATTAGTGGGTATCAATTCCCACTGGAGCTTTACCTATTTGGATTTCCCCATAATCATATTGGTGTCATATGTTAATTTCATGTTTCATGTTTGATGTATATGTGAATGTTTATTTCAGTACTTAAGCATTTAAGTTTAGAATAAAGAATAAAGAGAAAAGTTAAAATATAGTGAACACTGATTCACCCCCCCCCCCCCCCTCTCTCAGTGTTCTCATTCCTAACATTAACTACCTCTTTGATTCGGTTAGAGTACTATGTGATGTTATGACCTTCCTTCATCTTCATGTCATCAAAGTTGCCTCTTAAGCTTTCAGCTCTGGCTCTCATTACTCTACATCACCACAATAAACTAGTGCAAGTTTATCCCACATTTTCTTCACTGTAGTGCATGCTTTGACATCTTCAAACTCAACATCAGATAGAGAAACAAAAATCTCTATCATAGTAATATTATGTTCATGTTTGTCTCTCAACTGGTCAACTTTCAAAGGTCCAATAGTCAGTTGTATGTAGCCATGGTCTAGTTGATGTAGAGAAAATTCTCCAATTCCAGATATGTGAAGCCTCATCCTTCTTTTCCATGTGGAGAAGTTATCTTTGTTCAGCTTAAGAACTTCCCTCTTATACATCTTGTGACCTTTTTGCTCAAGTGCTTTAAATTTTCCTCCAAGCAACCAATACGCTTTGATATCAATTGTTAGAATAACAAAGAGGGGGGATGAATCCATTAAATTAGTTATCCTATAGTCCCAAACTCCTAGATGTACTTTATAAAACTATTTCAATAATTTATACATCTTGGTAACATAAAATATCAATCTGTCTATTCACTTTATTGAATACCAGTAATTATCCAAACTATGATTACCAATTAAATCAACTATGCAATATGTAAAGTATGATAGAAAAAAAATCATAACAAATAACACATAACACAATGATTTAATGTGGAAGCCCTACTTAGGAAAAAACCACCTGGGACCACTAACCAAAAAATATTACACTCTTTTCAAGTGAGCTCGGTTAGGAGCCAACCCTGTTAAAGGTTACAATGCACACTATTACATGTGACCTAGTTAGAGGATTTATCACTAATAGTTAAATCTTGACCAAGATTCACTATAGGGTCAACAAGATAACAAATAACATTCATTTAATGTCATATGGAAATACAATAAGACTGTTAAGTCCACTCGGTTAAGAGATTTTACTAATCCATGGTTAAATTGATATAGTTCTTATCTAATTCAAATACAACTCAATTGCAAATATTCAGATATTCTATGCTATTCTCATAAAACTCATCTAATTATTAATAAATTCACTTCCTTAATATTTTCCAACTTACTTCACTCAGTAAATAGTTCTCTGACACTCAGTAATGTCTACATCTTGGTTCTTTCTATAACCAGTTTGATTAGGAATGCATGAATAAAATCTTCATGTGAAATTTCTGCAGTCTCTATTTGTCTGGCATGTTTCAACAATGAAACTCATGTCTCTTAAATAGACAAGTAAACTATTTTCATATCATCCATCGGATTCTGCCTCTTAGTCTCCTTCATCCATTTTGCTGCTTAAACCTGTTAGGAATGGGAACACTAAGAGGGGGGTGAATCAGTGTTCACTGTATTTTATCTTTTTACTTTATTCTTTAAACTGAACTTGAATGCTTAAATATTGAAATGAACATCAACATAAACATGAAACATGAAATCAACACATAACACCAATATTGTTACAGGGAAACCCAAATAGGTAAAAACCCCAGTGGGAATTGACACCCACTAATATTTTGTACTAGTATTTTATGTTTCTTGCTGGAAGATCCTTAACCCTGTTAGGAGCTATTTTACAATGTGTTTAGTACAGTGACCTTGTTAAGGGTTAGACCCTATTAAGATTCTTTTACATTAACCCTATTAGGGGTGTGGACACACTGTCCTAGAGCTCACTTCTCAAGTGGTGAAGGCTACAACCTTCTAATCTCAGATACACACTATATCTACAGGATGAACTGTCACTGTGACACTACTTATCTAATCAATTCCTTTTATGTGCTAATGTTTTGACCTCTTGCAAAGCTCTAATACATCTTATCAACTCTTCGCACACTTCTTCTCTGCTTATCTTTTCTCTATATCCACTTTCATTCTAATTACAATGGGCACATCTCATATTTATATTCGCATACAAATAAATAACTAGGTTGTTGTTGACATATTTTTACACACCTTTGGAGACCTAATTACTAGATGAGCTACTGTACCCTAGTTTGCATTATTAAGTGGTCTTGCTTAAGATTTGTGTTCATTTCATTTGCAAAGTACATGAAAGGGAAAGGAAATAAACTGCATCTAAGATTACATATGCCAATATCCTAAATATGTTGTACAAAAAGAAAGAATTGAAAAGGAAAATTATCTGAGCTCACACATGTTGTGAGCATAGCCAATGCAAGAATTGCATAAATGAGTGCAAATACACATAATTAATGAAGCATAGATGTAGGGGTACCAAACATTGCCTAGTAATGAGACTTGATCTTCAGTGTGCGAGACTTGATCTTCAGTGTGCCCAGTGTGCTCATGTGATCCTGAACTTGCAAAGAGAGAAAAATAGAGGGGTTAGATCCAATGGATATAAGAAATGAATGGTGGCACAACATCTATAGCATGCATATGTGTACTGAGCTATACACCTCTGGCATGGGCTATGCTCAGGGCAGGTGCATGAGAGAGGCTTTGGAAATAAAAGTACCATTATTTTACTAATATGTTTGTTCCATGTGAAAATATAGGTTACAACACCCATGATCAGTATTGAGTCTCCTAGTACCCCACGCTAAACCGATGAGGGTTGTCAGAAGCTCTATTCCCACAGAGTTTTTGGGAACCCTAACTGTCTCAAGGAGAGGCACTGAATCATGTAGGGGGCACTCAGTAAGTGAGCAACGTTAGTGGAACACTCATGGATCACAAAGAAACATCAAAAGATAGCATGGTCAATAGGGTACATTAAATCATCAAATCAAAAGAGAATAAGAAGACACATATCTACATATTATTGGCATGAACATGATAATGGCATGTGCCTCTTAAGGATAATGTGACTGCATAATGACATAGTATCATTTGGAACAGTGGGTAAATAAAATGTAGTCTAACTATAGAAGCAACCAGTATTCATTCCACACTAGGGTCATTTTTGCATACAATAAACAAATGGTACATTGAAATCATGCCAGCAAGCAATCAATCTATTGAATGCAGAGATGCCCTGTTTCAAATCCCTGGGCCCTCATAAATGTACACTGTGAAATAATGTCAAAAATTATGCAATTATGCCTTGTTTTAAAAAAGAGAGTCCTAACATTCCCTCATCAATTAAGGATCAACAAGTAGGCCAGGGAGTAGTCAAATAGAGTTTACAGCTTATACAGCTTGACAATAGAAAATAGATGAGGAGTCAATATATGAGCCAAGATATATAACATTCAGCCTTGACAAACAATGATACTATAGCCATGGAATCAAATATAGTGGAACCAATGAGTACCTAAGATGAGTAAAATACAAACACCATATTAGCCCACGGGCCCTCATCAATAATAGGGAACAAGAACTAGTCAAAAATAAAGAGCTTACTCATGGTTCTTTTCAATCAACAAAGCTTTGTTTTAGGAGCATATACAGTAATGACCACATGCGCAGGCTACATGGAATGTTCACCAGAAAGTGATGAATCTCAAAAAAGAATGAGGCATCTTTTAGATAGATAGTGGTATCAAACTCTGATACCCTATCTATTCATGGGCTATATTAAAAAAAAAAAAAAAATAGCAAGCAAAACAACACAGTTCGTGGGCCCGTACATAGAATTGACAATGAGCTCGACCTATGAGTGTCTATAATACATGGGACTGGCACCAAAAAATGAACCCTACATGTACATATGCAACCATGGCTTTTTAGCTATGATACATCTCTGCATTCAATAGATTGGTCATACAAAGAGGTATCTGTGTATAGAATATCATTCAAATGGTGACCTTTTTTCAGAACAATGCACATGTCAGTGAGCGTAATAGGATGCCCTAGCTATAGATCATGGGCCATACCTCAAACAGGCCTCCCCAAGCTCAGAAATGCCATGATTTTACAAGGAGTTGTTCCCCAACTCACTGGCATCGAATACATAGCAAGCAGGAGTTCACATTGAGGTCATAGAGCACAGGCTAAGATCAAGGTTAAAATACTATATAGAAAAGTGAAGCGGAATCAAGAGACACAATTCCCTATGCTCACAGGCTATCATAGTTAAAATAGAGGCATTAATAGTGATGTAGGCCATGGCTCAGCTCCAATCTAATGACAAAGAATGTAAGCAGTAAACGCTCACTGGATATATGTAATCAAGTAAAACAATAAACACTTTGAATGTTCAAGTAATGCCATGAGATACAACAAGCCATGATATCCAAATAATGACAGTGCCCTAAGCTGTGCATGGAGGGTCTCAGTGCTTGCATACCATGGAATTGATAGCAAGCAAAAATTTCATAACATTGGTGCCCTAACAAGTAGATCATCGGGCCTTCAGAATAGTGAGCCATTTGATGCCCTAGCTATTAACAGAGATACCATTATCAATGAAAATTCAAATGCAAGATACAAATCAAAAGGATGTAAAAGGATGATGCCCTAACTTATAACTACAGGACCCTCAAAGAAATAGTGAGCTCAATTTCATATCAATGCAAAGTACGATGCCAAATAAAATGCTATGAATAAAACCAAAATGCCTACCATTAATCAATAAGCCGAGAGAGGAGGTTTTTGTTTCCTTAGCCAAATTTGAAGATCAAGGATTAGTTGTTTCCAGATCTGAGCCATAGTGGAGTACTAGTGAAGAATAGCAACTTGCCAAGTGTAGATCGAAGAAGTCCAAGTGCCAACAGTTTCCCCATTTGCAACAAGGATTTTGATAATAATGTTATTTCTTCCTCCCCTTTCATTTTGTGGGTTGAGGTCTCGAACTTTGGATTATGTGCAATGTATTTTTTATAAATATTCTCCTCATTTTGTGGGTTAAGGATATTTGACATTCATATGTAACCTATAGTTTAGTCTAGGGCATAGGAGGATTTTATTTTTCAATGTTATTATGTTTTTAGAAATGTGTCTCCCTTTTGGTTTAGGCCATTTTTAAAATATAATTATATCTACTTTTATGCCATAGTGGGATAGGATTTATTGTTAAGTCATGGCCCATTCCTTATTGTAAGATGTTGACAAGTGGTATTTTCTATAAACCCTTGTCAGATATCATTTATAAAGCATGACTTAGTGGATGTAATGGTCACTTTTGACTATTTATTTTTAGGGTCCCACTTTCCTCACCCCTAGGAATCTGAGAATCTGGCATTTAGACCATGATACTGCCTCATGGGTCCATGTTTTGACTTTTCTATTCTTAGGAGGTAGTGGTCTTGAATGCAGATTCGGGCAGATTTTATTTTTATACCTCTCACCTTTGGTGATTGAAGTTAGTTCTTCCTTCCCTCTTTCTTGAAGGTGAATGTTGTAGCTCTTGAGAAGTAGGTTGATGTTTAGCTCCTTTTCATTGAAGATAATATAGTATTCCTTCTATTCCTATTATTTTCTAAGTTTCTTATTTGAATTCATGCTAAAGTTATTGTGATCTCATTGTCCTTTACTTTGCATGTTTGTTCAAGTTGAATGCTTAGGAAGGTGTTTTGCAATTATTGTTATAATCTATGTACATGTGGTTTTAAGTTGTGGAAGTTTTCCCTCCTTTTAACATGAATACCTCTTTATTCCAAGAATTGTTAAGGCAAACAAGGTCTAGTTGTGATTTACCAAATTATTTTAAGTGTCATTTTGAGTTCTTTTTCAATCTATGGATCTATTAAGTTCAGTGAATCACCTAGTTTTAGTTTCAATTCCATGCAATCTCTCTCCCTTTTCCTTCCAAGTTCAGTTTAGTTTTAGGTGATTCAAGGGGAAGTCAGCCCTTAATCTGAAGGTCTACTCTCTAATAGCTTACCCATGACCTGAGAGTAGTCCCATGTTTCACGGGATTGCTAGGTTCAATACCTAGCCATACTCAGGTGCAATCCCTAGTGACAATAGTTTTTGGCACACTTGGTGGGACAACATTGTTTCCCATCATTCACTAGGATTTTGGTGTGATCCTCAGTGCAATCAGCCTTTAAGAGGTGGTTTGTTTCAAGCACCATGGTGACTCTGAGAAAAATGTACTAGTTTGAGAAGTTCAAGTGATGATAAGTTTCAAAAAATGTCTTTTTACCAGCTCATTTGATGAGCAAGCATGTCAATTCCTAATGCATATTCTCCCTATAACCCCCCTTATCATGAGAAATCTACCCATGTTCCAGCATTCATGCCATATCAAGCTAGCCAAGGAGCAGCATATGGTCAAAATGGCCCACCAACAGCAAACTTCTAGCATGTGCCACCATACCCCACCATCTAGCATCAAGCATCCTAGCAGCATTCCTACCAACCGCCCTATGAAGATCACCATTGCAATCCTTAGAATCAGCCCCACACAACTTCAGATTCAAGCTCCATATCCTCTTTGTTGGTGGTTTGTCAGGATGAAATGAGCTCTTTCATGAAGGATTATGTAGCGATGAGGTCTCAAAAGGAGGATGTCTCAAGACATTATATGGAGGTGGTGACTTTCTCAAGGCATCTTGAGAGCTACATAGTAGGTGCTGAGCAGACCCTTGAAGAAAAGAACCAATTGATCTTGACATAAGAGAAGATTTAAGAAGAAAAGATTGAAGAATATCAAGAATTCATAAAGAACATCTATCTTACTACTACAAAAACTAAGGAGGATCTCTGAAAAGAGTTGAAACAAAATGATGAATTCCATGATCATGAATAGGAGACACTTGCCAAGCAAATTGTAGAAAAGGATCAATTGATTAAGAATCTATTGGCACAAGTACAGAGGCAAGAAGATCCAGAAGCCACTGCTGCCCCAATGCAAGAAATCTCACCAGATCTATCTAAGAGCAATAAAAACATAATGTAATCTTGGAGATCCTCATGGACTATGTATCCAGGTTACGAGATGCCAACTCTTGTTAAGGAGGAGATCCAGAAGGAGACACCTCATGTTACTGAAGAGAAGCTAGAAGCTTTGTAGACCAAATAGGAGACTCGCAAGGTTCAAATCCCAAGCTTCTTACCTGGTAAGTCCACTAGCACTCCTATTGAAATTCCAAGCTTTAGGATTTCTCCTTTAGTTCAGAATCCTAGTCAACAAGAGCCTAATCTCCATGCATTTCTAGAGCCTATTCATGAAACCATCTCAAATTTCTAGCCACTTCATTCTATTTCTATAGATGAGACACCTGTGATGTTTGAATTCCTATATGATAGTGAGCCCATCCTCTAGTAGATAAAGCCTTATGATCCCATTCCTAAAGAGTCCCCTACACCTCATAACATTTCAAGAATCCAAGAAGAGAATGATTCTTGTCTCTTAGATGTACCTTTTCATGATAATCATGAGGAACAGGTAGATTTGTTGCATAATGATGGATTAGAGTAGCCAGATAAAGACTAGAAAGTAGGTGAAGAGATTGAAAGCCTAGCTGATTTGTTTGAAGAAATGCCTTCTTATATTGAGCAAGAAGACATAGTACAGGACTTACTAGTTAGGCTCACTGATTGTGACAAGGAAAATGATGTAGTTGCTATAAATTAGAACAACATGAAGATTTTGATTCTATTATTGATGTTTTTTTCTCAACTCTGGTTGATGTTCCTCATCCTCCCAAAATAGATAATAGCCCCCATGCCCTTGAGAAAGAGATTTTGGTTCAGGAGGTTAATGCTATCCCAGTTGTAGAATCTGAACCTATCTTCAGTGAAGTGGTGGATGAATCTCAGGATTCATGTTTCTTAGACCATGAGGAGGGGCCAGTTCTTGTTAGGGACTTGATCCAGTTTGATAGCTTTGATGAGCTATTGGATGTTCCAACTAATGGAGAGGATGATCCTCTAACTGCAGAAGAAGAAATATTGTGGTAGACTATCATGGAGGGGTAGAATTCTAATCAAAATGCTGAAGATATAAATGAGATGCACACTGAGCAACAGGAGAGGCCTGGATTTATGCTCTCTAGGGGGTGTCCTATCAAATATCTAGCTTAGATGGGGTCAAGCAAGGCATCCATACATAATGTTTTAATGGAGGGTGATGTCAAGAGTCCACTCATTAGTGACCAAGAGCTTATTTAGTCTTATCAGCCTCCCTGGGAAGACAACACTTATGATCTAAGCAAGGTGAGTTGTCTGGACTATAAATTCCAAGAGTTGACATGCCAGATAGTTCAATATGTTTTTGTATTTCATATTCTTCCTATTGGCATTAAGTGTGCAAGATATAATATTTTGAGGAGAATGGGAAGCTATTTTAACAATCTAGTTAATGGATTTATTTAACCAGTTTGTTGAGACTGGTTAGAGTAGGGTAGGATAGGATTTTCTAGTTTTCTATGTTTCCTAAGTGCCTTGGCACAGGTTGCTTTCATTTTTCTATCAGTTTAGCTTTCAGTCTCGTTTGAGTTGCAATAAGCCAAAGAGGCTATCTCTACCAGTTTTAGTTTTGTTGAGAAGGAGGTTATTTCGGTTAGGAGCCAAGTTCAGTTTGTGGCTTAATGACTTTGTGCCCAATAAATCTTTAAGGTAGTTGGTCAGGATGCTTAGCAGGAAAGCACTCCATAGAGGTCACCAGAATGTTGTCATATTTTTACACACCTTTGGAGACCTAATTACTAGATGAGCAATTGTACCCTAGTTTGCATTATTAAGTGGTCTTGCTTAAGATTTGCGTTCATTTCATTTTCAAAGTACATGAAAGGGAAAGGAAATAAACTGCATCTATGATTACATGTGCCAATATCTTGAATATGTTGTACAAAAGGAAAGAACTAAAAATGAAAATTATCTAAGCTCACACATGTCGTGAGCATAGCCAATGCAAGAATTGCATAAATGAGTGCAAATACACATAGTTAATGAAGCATAGATGCAGGGGTACCAGACATTGCCTGGTAATGAGACTTGATCTTCAGTGTGCCCGGTGTGCTCCTATGATCTTGAACTTGTAGAGAGAGAAAAATAGAGGGGTTAGATCCAATGGATCTAAGCAATGAATGGTGCCACAACATCTATAGCATGCATATGTGTACTTAGCTATACACCTCTGGCATGGGCTGTGCTCAGGGCAGGTGCATGAGAGAGGCTTTGGAAATAAAAGAAGTACCATTATTTTACTAATATGTTTGTTCCATGTACAGATATAGGTTACAACACCCATGATCAGTATTGAGTCTCCTAGTACCCCACACTGAATTGGTGAGGGTTGTCAGAAGCTCTATTCCCAAAGAGTTTTTGGGAACCCTAACCGTCTCAATAAGAGGCACTAAATCATGTAGGGGGCACTCAGTAAGTGAGCAGCATTAGTGGAACACTCATGGATCACAAAGAAAAATCAAAAGATAGCATGGTCAATAGGGTACATTGAATCATAAAATCAAAAGAGAATAAGAAGACACATATCTACATATTATTGGCATGAACATGATAATGGCATGTGCCTCTTAAGGATAATGTGACTACATAATGAAACAGTATCATTTGGAATAGTGGGTAAATAAAATGTAGTCTAACTATAGAAGCAACCAATATTCATTCCACACTAGGGTCATTTTTGCATAGAATACACAAATGGTACATTGAAATCATGCCAGCAAGAAATCAATCTATTAAATGCAGGCATGCCCTATTTTAGATCCCTGGGCCCTCATAAATGTACACTGTGAAATAATGTCAGAAATTATGCAATGATGCCTTGTTTTACAATAGAGAGTCCTAACATTACCTCATCAATTAAGGATCAACAAGTAGGCCAGGGAGCTGTCAAACAGAGTTCATAGCTTATACAGCTTGACAATAGAAAATAGATGAGGAGTCAATATATGAGCCAAGATATATAACAGTCAGCATTGACAAATAGTGATACTGCAACCATGGAATCAAATACAGTGGAACCAATGAGTACCTAAGATGAGTAAAATACAAACACCATATTAGCCCACAAGCCCTCATCAATAACAAGGAACAAGAACCAATAAAAAATAGAGCTTACTCATGGTGCTTTTCAATCAACAAAGCTTTGTTTTAGGAGCATATACAGTAATGACCACATGTGCAGGCTACATGGAATGTTCACCAGCAAGTGATGAATTTCAAAAAAGAATGAGGCATCTTTTAGATAGATAGTGGTATCAAACTCTGATACCCTATCTGTTCATGGGCTATATAAAAAAAAAACACAAAAAATAGCGAGCAAAACAACACAGTTCGTGGGCCTGTACATAGAATTGATAGTGAGCTCGACCTATGAGTGTTTGTAATACATGGGACTGGAACCAACAAATGAACCCTACATATACATATGCAACCATGGCTTTTTAGCTATGATACATCTCTGCATTCAATAGATTGGTCATACAAAGAGGTATCTGTGTATAGAATATCATTCAAATGGTTACCTTTTCTCAGAACAATGCACATGTTAGTGAGTGTAATAGGATGCTCTAGCTATAGATCATATTCCATACCTCAAATAAGCCTCCCCAAGCTTGATAATGCCATGAGTTTACAAGGAGCCATTCCCCACCTCATTGGCATCCAATACATAGCAAGCAGGAGTTCACATTGAGGTCATAGAGCACAAGCTAAGATCAAGCTTAAAATAGTATATAGCAGAGTGAAGCAAAATCAATAAACACAATGCCCTATTCTCATGGGCTATCATAGTTAAAATAGAGGCATTAACAGTGATGTAGACCATGGCTCAGATCCAATCTAATGATAGAGAATGTAAGCAGTAAATGCTCGCTGGATATATGTAATGAAGTAAAACAATAAACACTTCGAATGTTCAAGTAATGCCATGAGATACAGCAAGCCGTGATATAAAAATAACAACAGTTCCCTAAGCCATGCATGGAGGGTCTCAGTGCCTGCATACCATGGAATTGGTAGCAAGAAAAAATTTCATAACATTGGTACCCTAACAAGTAGATCATTGGGCCTTCAGAACAGTGAGCCATTTGATGCCCTAGCTATTAACAGAGATACCATTATCTATGAAAATTCAAATGTAGGATACAAATCAAAGGGATGTAAAAGGATGATGCCCTAACTTATAACTACAGGACCCTCAAACAAATAGTGAGCTCAATTTCATATCAATGCAGAGTATGATGCCAAAAAAAATGCTATGAATAAAACCAGAATGCCTACCATTAATCAATATGCCAAGAGAGGAGGTTGTTGTTTCCTTAGCCAAATTTGAAGATCAAGGATTAGTTGTTTCCAGATCTGAGCCATAGTGGAGTACCAGTGAAGAATAGCAACTTTCCAAGTGTAGATCGAAGAAGTCCAAGTGCCAATAGTTTCCCCATTTGCAACAAGGATTTTGATAATAATGTTATTTCTTCCTCCCCTTTCATTTTTTGGGTTGAGGTCTTGAACTTTGGATTATGTGCAATGTATTTTTTATAAATATTCTCCTCATTTTGTGGGTTGAGGATATTTGACATTCATATGTAACCTATAGTTTAGTCTAGGGCATAGGAGGATTTTATTTTTCAATGTTATTATGTTTTTAGAAATGTGTCTCCCTTTTGGTTGAGGCCATTTTTAAAATATAATTATATCTACTTTTATGCCATAGTGGGATAGGATTTATTGTTAAGTCATGGCCCATTCCTTATTGTAAGATGTTGACAAGTGGTATTTTCTATAAACCCTTGTTAGATATCATTTATAAAGCATGACTTAGTGGATGTAATGGTCACTTTTGACTATTTATTTTTAGGGTCCCACTTTCCTCGCCCCTAGGAATCTGGGAGTCTGGCATTCAGACCATGATACTGCCTCATGGGTCCATGTTTTGAATTTTCTATTCTTAGGAGGTAGTGGTCTTGAATGCTGATTCAAGGAGATTTTATTTTTATACCTCTCACCTTTGGTGATTGAAGTTAGTTCTTCCTTCCCTCTTTCTCAGAGGTGAATGTTGTAGCTCTTGAGAAGTAGGTTGATGTTTGGCTCCTTTTCATTGAAGATAATATAGTATTCCTTCTATTCCTATTATTTTTTGAGTTTCTTATTTGAATTCATGCTAAAGTTATTATGATCTCATTGTCCTTTACTTTGCATGTTTGTTCAAGTTGAATGCTTAGGAAGGTGTTTTGCAGTTATTGTTATAATCTATGTACATGTGGTTTTAAGTTGTGGAAGTTTTCCCTCCTTTTAACATGAATACCTCTTTATTCTAAGAATTGTTAAGGCAAATAGGGTCTAGTTGTGATTTATCAAATTATTTTAAGCATCATTGTGAGTTCTTTTTCAATCTATGGATCTATTAATCTCGGTGAATTGCCTAGTGTTAGTTTCAATTCCATGCAATCTCTCTCCCTTTTCCTTCCAAGTTCAATTGAGTTTTAGGTGATTCAACGGGAAGTCGGCCCTTAATCCAGAGGTCTACTCTCTGATAGGTTACCCACAACCTAAGAGTAGTCCCATGTTTCACGGGATTGCTGGGTTCAATACCTAGCCATACTTGGGTGCAATCCCTAGTGACAACAGTCATCTCTTTAACTGATTACATACAATGCTTCCAATTGAATTAGTTCAAGCATGTTTACAAACAAACATAATTACATGTCAGCAACCTAATTACAATAGGCACATATCCTTTACAACATAATAATATAACTACAAACCAAAATACCAATAGTTGGTTGATTGCTCTGTTCTTCTCTGGCATTCACTATTTGTGCAACTTGAACTCTCTATATCTTCCTCATACTGAATCTTCTGATCATGCACTCTTAGAATTAGCATGATTATGATTTTACCAAATTAACTTCTAGGATGAATACCATAATTCTATTGTTTGCACGTGCACTGATGCTTTGATCTTCAAGTACTCTGTACACTATCCAATCCTCAACACAGCCAATTTCTGATCTTCTCATCAAGTGCGCTGACTCCAAAACACTATATGACTTTGTTGTCATAATGAAAACACTATATTAAGTCATATACACTAGTGTTGTCAACTTTCCAACAATCACCCCCTTTTTCATTGATGAAAACCAAGGAATATGGCAAAGTTGCTAACTGTCCCTTAAAACCAAAAACTTCTATCTTATATCTCCCTTATACATATCTATAACCCATATTTTTTACATACTCCCCCTTTGAAATTATTAACAAAGGTGGTTCAAAACTATATGTACAAATACTTACAATGAGAGAAAATCCGGATATGCTATCTGTAAGTTTTGGATCTCTTTCTTCCAAAATGTAATCAGTGAATTAACAATTTGGAGATGGGCGCATAGTGCATACTATAGCTTCTCCATCTTCTCAAAATCTATGCTAGGACCATGATCATATGTCACCATGGTGGCATCGATCTCCTTGATATTCTAATTCAACACATCTAGGTAGGGCGCAAGAGCATTTCTAAGCTGAGTCTGCCTAGCCCTTATCTTTGACATCTCTTTTTCTACCTTCTCAATCTTGTCAATTTGTCCTTGATATACATTATTGCACATATTTACATCATTGGATGGGTCTTTCACTGATTTCTTTACTTTCTCTATCATAGCTTCTTCCTCTTGTATCTTTTTGAAATGGTCATCCATTAACTTGTCCTAATCCATACAGTCAGCAATAATCTTTCTGCCACTTGCTATAAACTCCTTCAAAGATGCTTGTCCAATATTAAGTGAGCTCAGGTCAAGTGTAAAGTTATTGACCAACTCACTGAGCCTCTTCTTCATGTACTTCTCTTCTACAACTTGAGATGCAAATTCTTCTAAGCTGGCAAAATTAGTCTTAAAGGTTGTGAGGATGTTGCTAACATCATCAACTGTACTGACCTTGGACACTTTCTTGTCTGAAGGTAGCAGGTTGTTCAATATGTTCACTAACTCAAAAAATAGGGGATTTCTCATTACTTGTTTCTCCTTGGCCTTCTCCATAGCTAAGACATTGATCTTGATCAGGTCTTCTTCTCCCCATGAATCCAAACTAGTTGTGTCAGGTGTCAAACTTGACAACAATGAAGCTGAGTGTACTGGAGTGATAGGAGTACTATCCATTACTTCTTGTTTGACTCTTATTGTCATTTTAATAGATGACTTATCTATTGGTTCATTTTCTTTTATCTCTACTCCTTTTTGTTTTTCTGCTTCCTTTTCTTTTTTTGCTTCTTTCTTTTCTTCTTCTTTTTCTATCTCTTTTCCTTTTTCTTCTTCTTTCTTTTCTGTTACATCCTCAATCAGTACTTCTTGTTGACTAGGAGTGTTGCTACATAGATTTTCAGCCTCTTGAGTGCTTACAAAGGCTTCTTCAAACTTGTCCAAATCAATATCTGAGGCCGCCATTGCAATCTCAACATTGTCAATGAAAATTGTTTCATACTTGTGTGCTTCTGACATGAGCGCAGACTTCTCTACCTCTATGGATGCATCAACTACATGCGCTAAATCATGTGGACCTATAGATGGTACATTTATGGTCTTTGAATCTTTTGAAACCTTTGTGGGTACTTGAGCTATGGGCACAATAGCTAGATACATGTGGTTGTTCATGAAGACCTTCTCAAAGGCTTTCTCTGTTTCCTTTGCAACTAACTCAAAGTTTTTGTCCATTATATGTAAAGTTCTTGTTTTTGTTCTAAGGTGTGACTTCACTAGATCTAACAATAAATTTTTCTCCTCTAGAGAACATACTAAAAAACTCTCATCTAAGATCTTCTCTCTTATTCTTAGATCTTCCTCTATTTCTTGTCTCTTTAGGAATTCTAATGTGTTCCACACATTGTTTGGAATCATAGTTTTTAGTTCTAGGACTCTCTTTTTGAACTTTAGCATATGTTTGACAATCATTACATGGATTTCTAATTTGTCAATTTTAGTATCCTTCTCATAGAACTTCCTTACTTGATCTTGTTGAACTACAACTAATTTGGAATCTGATTGAAGAATCTATGATTACAAGATCACTAAGAAGTTTTTGATTAGATATGTAATATTATTAAATCAGTATTATGTTGTCATTGATGTCAACTAGTTTGACATCACATATCTTGTAAGTTACTATACCGAGACATCTGAAGAAAGATGAAAAAGAGATGAAGAACAAAGAAATCTACATGAGGAAAGATGTACATGATAGATGAGGATAAGGAACACATTGAGTAACTTGTTGATGAGTCTATGACTTGATGATATTGACTTTATTATGTTTCATTCATCTATGATGAAGTATAGAGCTGAAAGACACAAAGCAGTGTTGTCAATAAATGAAGCATTTCTAGTATACATCGACGGAGTGTAGTGTATACCAATCATAGTATTAACCGAGTAGTGTTCACCAACGCATTTCTTTTTTAACTAAGCGGAACATAATGAATTAAATGATTAGCTTAGCCGAAAAGATTGATGAGCTGGAAAGAGTATAACATCGAGGTAACAGATAATGTTTGTTACATAGATCGACGACTAACAAAATTTAGGAAAGATCTAACGAAGAAGATTGAAACATGTTATTGACACAAGTACCAAGAAAGTTTGAAACAGAAAAATCTATGATTGTGGTTAAGCAAAAATATCTGATGGTGCAGAAGAAAATGATTTACTCATCTATCTAAGAGAACATAATTTCTTTATGAAAATGTTGGAAGAAGAAGAAGCTACAGGAATATCGCATGAACAAGGTTTTAATGCATTTTGATCATACTGGTTAGTAAGAACCGAGCTGCAGAACAATTACCGAGCTACAAAGAGCAATTACCGACAGACAGTAAGTTGATATAGTATTGAATTTGAAGTGAAATATTGATTAGAAGGATTTGTATGGACTAAATATTGATTTGTAATCTACAATTGAAGTTGTATTAAGGCAGGTCATTTACTATTACATATTTAACCATTGTATATAGTCAAAATCTCTTAACCGAGTGGACTCTGAAAGTCTTATGATGTATCATTCATAGAATGAACATTGTTATCCTATCAACCCCATAGTGAATGCTGGTTGGATGATAACTTTTAGTCTAAAATCCTCTAACAAGGTCACACCTGATAGTGTGTTTGTAAACCTTTAACAAGGTTGGGTCTTAACTGACCTCACTTCAGAAGAGTGAACAATTTTGGGTTGTCGGTCCTAGGTGGTTTTTCCTTTACAAGGTTTCCACGTTAAATCTCTTGTGTTATATGTTGATTGTGATATTTTTTTGTTATCATTCTTTACATGTTACATGTTAGATTTGATCAATAAATTGTTATAGTATTAGACTGGTAATCAGTAAAAGCATGGACAGTGAAATTTTTATTGTTTACCGACGAGCAGAAATTAGAGAAGTTGTTTTGAATTATACATTTTGTATTGGGACACTAGATAACTGATTCATCCCCCCTCTCATTTATTCTAACAATTGGTATCAGAGCACTAGTTGCTTGGAAAAGAGTTTTAAGGACTTAGCACAAAGGTCTCAAAATGTATAAGAGGGAAGTACTAAAAATGAACAAAGAGAACTTCGTAGTATGGAAAAGCAGAATGAAGCTACACATATCTGCAATTGGGAACTTTGCACTAGATCTAATGGAGAATGGCTACATGCAACCGCCCACTGGTCCATTAACTCTTGATCAATTGAAGGACAAACATGAACACAATGTTACTATGATGGAAGTTGTTGTTGCCTGCACCGACGCTAAATTTGAAGATATCAAGACATGCATGACTTCCAAAGGAATGTGGGATAAATTAGCACAAATATACAGTGGAGATCTGAATGTCAAAAGAGTTTGAGTTGAAAGTCTGAAAGGCAAATTTGATGGTATGAGAATGAAAGAAGGTGAGAACATTGTCCAATATTCAAATAGACTCAAAGAGGTGGTACATACTATTAGAGCATCTAATGGAGTAATTGATGATGAAACAGTGATAAGAAAGATTCTCAAAACTTTGCTACCAGTTTATGCAATCAAGATTTATGCAATTTATGAAGAAAGAGCTACATCCAACCTTACTCTTGACACTCTGATTGGTAAACTTACAACCTTTGAATTAAAAAACTTTGATAACAGTTTTGTTCCTTCTATTGTATCCACTTTCATGTCTTCTTTGAAGATTGGAAAGTCTAGCAGGAATAGTAAGAATTGTGATAGTGATGACAATACCGATGCTGAACTTGATGAGCTTGAAGCACTTATGGCTAGAAGATTGCCCAAAGGAAAAGGATGGTATAGAGGTAAGCTACCTTTAGCATGCTTTAACTGTAAAGAATCCAATCACATCACTGCTAGATGTCCTCAGAAGAAAGATGATGATAGATCCAAAGACTGATCTGAAGGAAGCTATGGGAGAAGAGTCAATAAAGGCTACCGACACAACAACAGAGACAACCGAGATGAAAAAGGAAAAAAGGTATGTTACATAGCCAAAGATATTGAAACTAAATTTGATTCTAATGATGATATAGAAGTTGTATTTGTTGCTATGAAAGATGACTCGGAAGAAGAAGACAAACATGAAGAGACAGCATTAATCTCTAAAGTAAGTAGAAATGATACATGGATCATAGACAGTGGTTGTGCACATCATATGACCGGTGATGTAGAGAAGTTTGATCATATTTTTGAATATAATGGAGGATCTATGAGAATGGGAAATGATGCACCTTGTATGGTAAGAGGTAAAGGATCACTGATGATCAATGACAGACTACAATGTGAAAATGCATACTGGGTAGATGGACTGAACTATAATTTGTTAAGTGTGGCTCAGGTGAACAATTCAGGCCACTAACTAGCTTTTGAGAGAAAAAAGGTGAAGATCTATGATGATGGAGGAAGACTTGTCAGAACTGGTACACAGTCCAGAGGTAATCTATTCTATCTTGATATGGATCAGTCTTCTTGTTTGTTAATAAAGGATGAAGATGCCTGGTTGTGGCATAGAAGGTTATGCCATGTGAATTTTGACAACATGATCAAGATTAGTAGAAAGAAAAGAGTTAGAGGATTGCCTAACTTGACAAAACCTAATCATTGCATGTGCCATGAATGTCAGAAAGGTAAGATGACTAAGTCTAGTTTTAAAAGAAAAGACTATTCAACAAAGAAGATACTTGAGTTGGTTCATACCGACCTATGTGGTCCTATGAGAACTTAGAGCTATTCTGGTGATAGATATTTTATTCTTTTTGTTGATGATTATACTAGACTGATGACTGTTATGTTCCTGAAAGAGAAATCTGAAGCTTTCAAAATGTTTAAGTGGTATAAAGCTAATGTAGAGAAAGAAACCAGAAACAAAATAAAATGTTTAAGATCTGATAGAGGAGGTGAATTTATCTATGATGAATTTACTAACTTTTGTAATGAGCATGGAATCAAAAGGCAGGTATTTGCACCGAGGACACCTCAGCAAAATGGCATTGCTGAAAGGAGGAACAGGTCTATAATTGACTGTGCTAGAACATTGATGATACAGAAGAATGTTGCTCAGACTTGTTGGATGGAAGCTATTAGTACAGCTATGTATGTTCTTAACTGAGTACAACTGAAGAAGGACTCCAACCGAACACCTTATGAACTATGGTTTGGACACAAACTTACTGTAAGTTATTTCAGAATTTTTTGAAGTAAATGCTTTATTTTGAAAGATGAGAGAAATGGAAAATTTGATTCTGAAGGAGATGAAGGAATATTTCTAGGATATTCCACTACAAGTAAAGCATATAAATGTTTGAATAAGGCTACAAATAAGATAGTTGAAAGTACTAATGTTCATGTTGATGAGTTTGATAATAAGTACATAGAGGAAAGTACAAAGGAACCAGAAGACTATGGTAGATTTAATTACATTGAACATCTAGAGTATCTACCGATACCACAAACTATGACAACCGGTCAGCAAGGAAACAATGCAGGACAATAGACAACACAAACCGAGGAACAAGATAGAGCTACTGAGCAAGGAAATGACCCTGAACAAGATGAGTAAGAAAGGAGAAATCAATTATTGGCTAGTTTTGTCAGAAGACATCATCCTAAAACACAAATCATTGGAGACAGACATGCTAGAATGCAAACTAGAAGCAAAATAAGACAAGGTACATGTTTAATTTATGAATTTGAACCTAAAACTATGAAAGTTGTATTAGAGAATGAAGAATGGATTAATGCAATGAAGGAGGAAATAGAGAAAATAGAAAAGAACAAAACTTGGTCCTTAGTACCCCTAACCAAAAGATAAAAATGTTATTGGTACTAAGTTGATATACAGGAATAAATTGAATGAAAATGGTGAAGTCACAAGAAATAAAGCTAGATTGGTATGCAAGGGATATGCACAGGAAGAAGGCATTGACTATGGTGAAAAATTTGTACCTATTTCTAGATTAGAAGGAGTTAGAATGCTACTTGCATATGCTACACATAAGAAATTCAAAGTCTATCAAATGTATGTGAAGTCAGCATTTTTTAATGGAATACTTGAAGAAGAGGTCTACATTGAACAACCTAAAGGATTTGTTGATCCTGACAATAAAGACATGGTATGTAGAGTACATAAAGCTTTATATGGATTGAAGCAAGCACTGAGAGCATGGTATTAAAGACTGCACACATACTTGTTAAGTATTGGATTTGTTAGAACAAGTGAAAACAACAATCTGTATGTGAAAGGTGATACTAATGATACTATTATCATTGCTGAAATATTTGTTGATGATATTATCTTTGGAGGCTCAGATCTTGTCTGCAAAGCATTTTTTGATGAAATGCAAAACGAATTTGAAATGTCTATGTTTGGAGAGATTAAGTTCTTTCTTGGACTACAAGTGATTCAACAGAGTGATGGGATATTCATCACACAATCTAAATACATAAAGGAAGTACTGAAGATATTTGGCATGGAAGATGCTAAACTTGTGGGAACACTGACGGCTACTGGATGCAAATTGACAAAGGAGAATGAAACTATAGAGGTAAACCAGACACTTTACCGATCCATGATTGGTAAATTAATGTATGTAGTTCACAGTAGACTAGATATAGCACATGTTGTGGGAATTGTTGCATGATTTTATGCTAATCCTAGAGAATCACACATGATAGCTACAAAAGGGATCTTAAGATACTTGAAGAAAATAGAGAATTATGGATTATGGTATCCTAAGGAAGGGAAGTTTGAACTAAAAGTTTACACCGATGCTGATTGGGCTAGAAATGTGGATGATAGAAAAAGCACCACCGGAGGAGCATTTTTCTTTGGTGAAAGACTTGTAACATGGACAAGTAAAAAGTAGGCTTGTATTTCTCAGTCTATAGCTAAAGAAGAATATGTTGTTGTTGCTACTAACTATTCAAACATTGCATATATCAAAGAAGTGTTGGAAGGAATGAATGAGGTAATCACTGACCTAGAGATTATATATTGTGACAACACTAGTGCTATTAATATTTCAAAGAATCCTGTGATGCACTCTAAGACAAAGCATATATCTATTAAGTATCATTACTTAAGAGAACAAGTGCAAGAGAAGTGAGTGAAGTTAGAATTTGTTACATCTAAAGAACAACTTGCAGATATTTTTACAAAACCCCTACCGAAGGACACATTTGAATACTTAAGGACTAGACTTGGGGTCCATCCCCTATCTATTGGTCACTAAGGTGATCTAGATGTTGCATCAACCTAATTGTATCAGAAGATCATTCATGTTGATGTAGCATAGTTCACACTTTGAATCATGTTCAAGGTTGTGATTAAGTTTGAAAACTTGAACCGATTGGAATATCAGTATTCAAAGATATAGAGGAAGACATAATTGTTTGTTTATTTGTTTCTTTGGCATTGCTGTCAAAGGGAGAGATAAACAATATGAAATGAAAAGGGGAGAGATAAACAAGATATGAAAAGGAACAAGCACCAATGAGAATTATCTAAGGGAGAGACAATCTGAATGAGACAGAGTATTGAAAATTACTTACAAAGAACAAAAGTAGGAATAGGAGAACTGAAAGATCACAACTATAGAATGGTAAAGTTGTATTATTTAATGTTGGTTTAGTAACGTAGTGATTAAACATATTAAGTCTCTTCGACTTAAAACATTTTGTTCACAAGTTGTAGAATATATGTTTGGTATGTGTATGGTACATTTCATATTACTTGAGTTGCCATCAATGCCAAAGGGAGAGATTGTTGAACTACAACTGATTTGGAATCTGATTGAAGAATCTGTGATTACAAGATCACTAAGAAGTTGCTGATTAGATATGTACTATGATTAAATCAGTATTATGTTGTCATTGATGTCAACTAGTTTGACAACATTTATCTTGTAAGTTACTATACCGAGACATCTGAAGGAAGGTGAAAAAGAGATGAAGAACAGAGAAATCTACATGAGGAAAGATGTACATGAGAGATAAGGATAAGGAACACATTGAGTAACTTGTTGATGAGTCTATGACTTGATGATATTGACTTTATTATGTTTCATTCATCTATGATGAAGTATAGAGTTGAAAGACACAAAGCAATGTTGTTGGTAAATGAAGCATTTCTAGAATACACTGACGGAGTGTAGTGTATACTGATCACAGTATTAACCGAGTAGTGTTTACTGACACATTTCTTTGTTAATCAAGCGGAATAGAATGAATTAGATGATTAGATTAGCTGAAAAGATTGATGAGCTAGCAAGAGTATAACATCGAGATAATAGATAATGTTTGTTACACAGATCAACGGCTGATGAAATTTAGGAAAGATCTAATGGAGAAGATTGAAACATGTTATTAACACAAGTACCGAGAAAATTTGAAGCCGCAAAATCTATGGATGTGGTTAAGAAGAAAAATTTGATGGTGGAGAAGAAAATGATTTACTCATCTATATAAGAGAAAAAAATTTCTTTATAAAAATGCCAGAAGAAGAAGAAGCTATAGGAATATCGCGTGAACAAGGTTTTCATGCATTCTGATCATACTGGTTAGTAAGAACTGAGCTACAGAACAATTATCGAGCTACAAAGAGCAATTACTGATGGACAGTAAGTTGATACAATATTGAATCTGAAGTGAAATATTGATCAGAAGGATTTGTATGGACTAAATATTGATCTGTAATCTGCAATTGAAGTTGTATTAAGGTAGGTCATTTACTGTTACATATTTAACCATTGTATATAGTCAAAATCTCTTAACCAAGTGGACTCTGAAAGTCTTATGATGTATCATTCATAGAATGAACATTGTTATCCTGTCAACCCCATAGTGAATGCTGGTTGGACGATAACTTCTAGTCTAAAATCCTCTAACAAGGTCACACCTGACAGTGTGTTTTTAAACCTTTAACAAGGTTGGGTCTTAACTAACCTCACTTCAGAAGAGTGAACAATTTTGGGTTGCCAATCCCAGATGGTTTTTCCCTTTACAGGGTTTCCACGTTAAATCTCTTATGTTATATGTTGATTGTGATATTTGTTTGTTATCATTCTTTACATGTTACATGTTAGATTGATCGGTAAACTATTATAGTATTAGACTGGTAATCGGTAAAAGCACAGACAGTGAAAGTTTTATTGTTTACCGACGAGTAGAAATTACAGAAGTTGTTTTGAATTATACATTTTGTATTGGGACACTTGATAACTGATTCACCCCTCAGTTATTCTAACAAATCTATCCTGCCTTCATCAATGATCCTTGCACTTAACACACTTAGAATAGGTTTGAAGCTTACTTCTAGAGGTGCTTGAGTGTTCTTCCTATTCCTTGTTACTCGTGAGGATGGATGACTAGTGTTGATCTCTTTCTTCCTCTTAGGCATTGCCTTATACTCAGGAGGAGCTGTAAGGTCAACTGTTACTATGGGCACAAGAGGAGTAATATCAATTTTACCCTTCTTGTCATCTGATTTCTCTATTTTTACCTTCTTCATCTTTGAATCCTCAGATTTTGTCTCTATTTCCAAAGTAATCTTCTATTGCCTTTCTTTGTCTAAATCTGCTTGTGATACTCCATGAATTCTCAAAATCTCTGAAGTAACCTTGGTAACCTTCCTTTTTGTTGCTATGCTATTTAGAACTGCATCAACTTCTCTTGTTTTCTCTTTATAGGTTCCCCACTTGGATCATTAGGGTCCTTAGGTGTTGAAAACAATACTTGAGCATATGCTTCTAGGATTGGTTCCTCAACCTCATATCTAAGTGGATGAATCCACTTTGTCCTTGGTTCAACTACTTCCATACATGTTGTCTCAGTCTCCACCATAAAGAAAATACTATCTTTGTACTTTTCAACAATTCTTTCTAGAATCCCGTATCTCATTTGCATTTTGGCCCTAAATGTTTTCAATTCCAGTGTCATGTAATATTTTAGTGTTCTCTTAGTAGATTCCTTAAAGGATATATGTGGCATAGTAGGAATAGTCTTGTCTAGGTATAAATCTGACACCTCTCCAAAAATGTGCAAGTACATGTATATGATCAAAAACCCAAATCTAAATATCTTGGTCTTGTCATGTTTAATAGCTTTGATGTTGTCTATTAGTTGTGCGCATAGGATCTCGCATAGATTAAACTCTCCATTCTCTCTCACAAGTCTTATTGCTGCAAGAATTGTGGCCGTAGACACACTATTCACCATGCTGGTGTGTTGAAACCTATACCCTAGTATCATGGATATCAATTCGATGTCATTTTTCTTAATAGGCTCTATAGTCATTTCGCACCTATCACTTCTTGATTTGCATGTTTTCTCAACAAGTTTTCTCAAATCCTTGCCTACTAGAAGAATGACATTTGTCCTTGAGAGGCCTTTCATCTCATGAATTAGGTCTCCTATAATCCTAACTGACACTTCACCTATCCAAAATAGGTCATCATGGATCCTGTCGAGTAGGATCTTGATCCATTCTGACTCGTAGAACTCATATGCCATAGCATATTCCACTATAGGACGACTATTCCACTGCACATACTCATCCATGAAGGTTTTATCAAGTTTCATCATTATTTCCATGTGCGCTCTTATTCTATCCAAACCTACTAGTTCCTTTTAGCAATATATGTATGCCCTAATGTCTTCCACATGCATAACACCCATGGGAGTGCTGGAGAATGCACCTTCTAGGTCATCTAGTGTGGATTTAAATGGATGCCTCTTAAACACATATCTCTTCTTCTCCACCACATCAAATAAAATGGGAGTAGCCATTACTTACTTGTATATCATTTTCCAAATGATCTTAAAGATTTCTGAATCAGCGTGACGAGCTAGGGTTTTTGCAACCAATCAAATGCACTGCTAATCATTGATGAATCAATCTGCAATCCTTCACAATCAAATGCTAGGGCTCTTCTACTCTCCAATTGCTCTGAATTTGAATGCAATGATGGATCTACAAACTTTTGTGTACTTTAAAGTATGAATTATGCCATTAATGCTTGCTGCGTAAACTAGGTTGTCACTAAAATTTTTTAACTTTCACTCTGCAAACAATCAACTATTGTGCTCTTGCACATAGAATCTTCTAGTCTCCAAAAGGTTAAGTCCAAAGGAGCATACTCTGAGAGTGAGTATACTAGCCGCGTAGGGGTCTAGAGCTAAATTAGCTCCCCCTATGACCCTGAGGGCCATTCATCTTGATGTAGAGGGTGTATCCACTGTGGATGCATCCAATACATGTTCATCAACCTTATCCTTCTTTACCTCTAACCAAATCATGCTCGCATTATCTAAAGCTTTCACAAACTTAACTTCTCCTTCAGTGTCCAATACTAGTTCTTCAGGCTTTTTAGGGCTTTCCTGACCTTCCATCCTTGATCTACAAAACTTTAAACTGTGTCTAGACTTGTTACAAAAGTGACAAATGACTAGGGGCCTTATATTCCTCGATGTATTGACATGGATCACCATTTTACATTATCTTGTTGAGTGACCATTATAGTTACATATCTGACATGTAACATTATGAGAACTCCTCATAGTTGGCTGATTCTAATTTCTCTGATTATGTTGTGTCTTGTTCTTCTGACTTGTCTTGCAATTCATAGCTCTATAACCAAATTTATTGCATGAATAACAATAACCATTGAAAGGTCTTACCTTTGTATAGTTCCTCACTATATGTCCATGCTTGTTACATGCATATCATGTTTGATCTACTGGCTTGTGCTCATTCTTGGATGGTTCAATATGATCTTTAGTCTAAATTTCAGTCTTCTTAGCATCTATGTTGTTTTCTAGTGCTTTCATTCTTTCTCGCATGTTGTCAATCTGGTTTTTTGCTTCATTGTATCCAATGTAGC
Source organism: Chamaecyparis obtusa (assembly GCA_027943335.1). NCBI lineage: Eukaryota > Viridiplantae > Streptophyta > Pinopsida > Cupressales > Cupressaceae > Chamaecyparis > Chamaecyparis obtusa. The sequence continues at coordinate 56,292 of BSBK01010200.1, read as the reverse complement.
TAGTATCTCCTTTAAGTCTTCTTGCATATAACTAAGATTCTATCAAATTAGAACTAGTGTGCACTTTATCAATGTGATTCTTTACCTCTTTCAATTCAAATTCCAAGATTTCTTTGTTGTTCCTTAGCTCCAAAATTTCCATGTTTGCTTGCCTCAAATCTTCATTTAGTTGAAGGTTCTATTTGATCTTCTCATTATAGACATCTTGGTTGTTGGTTAGTTTGTCATCCAATTCTTCAATCTGTTCTTTCAGGGATGAATTTTCTTCATTTATCTTCTTGATCATTATCCTTAAATCACTAGTAGAGCATTCTTTCAAATCTTTTCTTAGCCTTTTGATGACTACTTGAGCATCACTGACTTTTTCTTTAAGTTCTTCAATTTCTTTTTTAGATCTGTCTAGGTCTTCAAGAGAAGCTTCAAGATTTCTTTTCAAATGTTTCATTTCTTCTTTGTCCATGATCTCCTCAAGTGGTTAAACTTATGTGCTGAGGACCAGAGCTCTGATACCAATTGTTAGAAATGGGAACACTGAGAGGGGGGGTGAATCAGTGTTCACTATATTTTATCTTTTTACTTTATTCTTTAAATTGAACTTAAATGCTTAAATAGTGAAATGAAGATCAACATAAACATGAAATATGAAATCAACACATAACACCAATATGGTTACAGGGAAATCCAAATAGGTAAAAACCCTAGTGGGAATTGACACCCACTAATATTTTGTACTAGTATTTTATGATCCTTGCTAGAAGATCCTTAACCCTATTAGGAGTTTCTTTACAATGTGTTTAGTATAGTGACCTTGTTAAGGGTCAGAACCTATTAGGGGTGTGGACACACTATCTTAGAGCTCACTGCTCAAGTGGTGAGGGCTACAACCTTCTGATCTTAGATACACACTATATCTATAGGATGAACTGTCACTGTGACACTGCTTGTCTGATTAGTTCCTTTTATGCACTAATGCTTTAACCTCTTGCAAAGATCTAATACATCTTATCAACTCTTTGCACACTTTTTCTCTACTTATATTTTCTCTATATCCACTTTCATTCTAGTTATGATGGGCACATCTCATATTTATATGTGCATACAAAACAAATAACTAGGTCGGCCCTTTAACCAATTGCACACAATGCTTCCAATTGAGTTGGCTCAAGCGTGTTTACAAAAAAACATAATTACATGTCAAAAACCTAATTATAATAGGTGCATAGCCTTTACAACATAATGATATAACTACAAACCAAAATACCAACAATTAGCTGCTTGCTCTATTCTTCTCTGGCATTCACTATCTGTGCAACTTGAACTCTTTGTATCTTCCTCATACTGAATCTTCTGATCATGTGCTCTTAGACTTAGCATAAATATGATGTTACCAACTTAACTTCTAGGGCACCTACCATAATTCTATTGTATGCACGTGCGCTGATGCTCTGATCTTCAAGTACTCTATACACTATCCAGTCTTCAACATTTAACCAATTTCTGATCTTCTCATCAAGTCCACTGACTCCAAAACACTATATGAATTTGTTGCCATAATGACAACACTATATTAAGTCATACACACTAGTTTAGACAACTTTCCAACAAAACCTTCCTCGACAAATGTGTCCTTAACATGTTTCAATTTCATCCTGTTATACACTAAGTTTTCACCCTTGTTTCAAGCTCTTATAGTCTTGATAACCTAGTATAACATGGAAATCATCTCCAGGTGTGGGACCTATGCTAACTGAGATGAGACCTCTAGGTTCTAGGCTAGTTCCTCTTGGATAATCACCTTAATTTTCATCTAGACATGAAAGTAAAACTTTTGAGGGAAAGGGATAGAAGGAATGCTTGAAAGTAAAAATGCTTGAGAGAAAACTACCTGCTAGGTGATACACTGAAATTAGGGTATGAATTGCAGTATAGAGGGATAGAATCAATGAAAGGCTTAGGTCTAGTAGGTCACAACTTACTGAATAGGCTTGCATAAGTGTTTCATAGGAGTGCCTAAACATAAGACACAACCTATGACCTGGAAGTAGACATTCACTTCTGCAACTCGATGTAGGATTGAGACAAGACTATTGAGGGGCTGAAGTATACCCACAAAAATATCTAAATCAGATCAAACACAATAACACACACAATTACAGAAAGTAAGAGGGATCGGGAACCCTAAGTTGTCATCGAAAACATGCATAGACTTAAATTCATTAAGAGATGATTCAAACAAGGAAGCATAGGGACATGAAGAATTGTCACAAAATACCTCTGCAATGTTTGAATAATCAATGGGAGATTAAAAAGATTAGAAGACCAGAGGGTAGAAAAGATACCACGGATAGCCTTCTAAGAAAGGATGACCTTCTTTCAAAAGTGGACTCTCTCTTTTACAAAATGTGAACTCTCTGAGCCCTAAAAGCTCCAAAAAAGAACTATATACATCTCCTATTTGGCACAAAAGTTAGAGTCAAAACCTAATTAGGGTTACATAATTTTGCATATAATAATCAAACCCTAACTGCCTTTTTGACCCAATTACATTCTAAAAATATCCTAGCTGATCAGATATGTCTATATCCTCGCATGTACATCCCCGTACTAAGTCCACCTACAGACACAACTAACTTGATCCAACTACCCACCTGCAACTCCACTAAGCCATGAAGGCTCACAATCTGATCTTATTTCCCTGGGTGACAGTACTATTCAAAAGGTGGCGCCAACTCTTTCTAGCACCTCCTATCATGAAAACATGGCAAAGGACCCTGTAGACACCGGCCAACAGTCACCTCTATCATCTTTGCAACCATAACTATCCTGAGAATTTAATTCCTGAGCTAACCGACATCGTGCATGGCCGAAAGGAGCAAAAACCCTAGCAAAAAACCTTCACAGGAAATTTGAATTTAAATTATAATGGCTAGTCAATCATTTTAAAACATGTTAGTCGATATCTAATGTTTCCCAGTAGATGGATGGCTCAGATCATCCTGACAATAGTCACAAAACCCCTTGAAAAGTAAAAATTCACATCGGCAATATGAGGACCAATGACACCTATCACTTTGGACCCACTTTGATTTTTTATCTTCTTAAGTCATGAAGAACTCTTTAAACCCCAGGCCCAGACTTGCCACTTGTCACTCTTTTATTCATTCTGACCACTTTGTAGGCATACACCTTGCCACTTCTCTAACATTAGACCCACTAAGAGCTAGATTCCAATCTAACGATGGGTGCATGATCTCATACCCTTCGAATATACCTTCAAAACATGCGCTGGCCATAGATCCTTTTAGAACTAGGACCCCACTGACACACGGGTCCACCTACAAATCCTCATCAGCACACAGCAACCAATCATATTCGAGCAAGTCAGCAACACACGACACTGGCCCCACCTGACATCTACCTTCACTTTGGCCAATAAGAAGATGGCATGTCACCCTGACCTGGCATTGGACCCACTGACAAGACTTGAACACTTGGAAAATCCAACAGTCGGCGCATGATCTCATGTGTCAGAAAACCCATTCATGAAGATACGCCAATCGTCGATCTTCATCCTTCTGACATCCCTGCAGAAACTCTGACATGGCCCCACTGACAAATCTTAGCCATCGCTATGTGGACCAATAGAAGATGAGCACATCAGCAAATGAGGACCCACCCACAAGGCTCTGACAATAGAATGAAATCGACGGTCGGTGTATGATCTCATGGCTCTGACACAACCCATGAGATCATGTGCCAACCATAGGATTAAAAGGGACACAATCTATCGGGCCTGCTCTGACAAGGCCAGACATCACAATCTTTGGCCAATCAAGAACTTCCACATAGGATGATGTGGCAATGGACCCACACAAGTTTGAAGTGCAGCACACTTGGAAGAATCAATGGTTGTTGCAAGATCACAAGCCTCTGATAGACCCTTCACGAACTTATGACGACTGTTGATCCTTCGGGATTGGGACCCCACAAATCTGAGACCAAAAATTTAGTGATTAAGTGACCAAAGGAAATAATAAGTTGTTCACTGAGTCACTAACCGCTGAGACTTAACCACTGAACATTGAGATATTATGCGAACAATGCAGTCGCCAGTTCGCCAAACAAGAAAGATAACCGCTGGAAGACTTAGAGAACTCGCAACTGAAGGGAATAAAGTGCATGTGGAAATTTTTAGAACTTAAGTGGCCAATAAAGCAATAGTGAATTATAACAAGGCTTAGGGTTTTTTGAGGGTTTGGCCTATAACAGCTAGTTTTATGAATTTTTTAAGGACTTTTCACCTAGCCAGGGACCTAAAAATAGTTGCAAAGACCCGAGGGGAATAGATAAAGCCATGAAATTTTTTGGAGCTTCTCACAGGATTGAGGAGATGAAGTTCTGACATAAAAACCAAGGCCAAATTTGAATGGAAGGAAAATTAGGTCAACACATCCTTTATATCATCTCTAAATTATGTCAGTTGTGGATCTCATAACTAACTTCATCCTTTACCTCAAAATCATAACAACTTCTAGCTCATCAATTTCAGTCGGTTGTTCTTAGCATTTAATGTTTTCATCCATACTTAGTTAATATTGAATGCGTTGGTGATAACTAACTCAGTTATTACTATCACTCAGTATACATTGCATGAGCTTGGTGTATACAAAAGTCTTCAATTACCAACCACATTAACTTGTTCAAATCAAATCTCTTCTTCATAATAGATTAATGTAACATGCTCAAGTCAACAATATAAAGCCATAGACTCATCAATAAGTTACCCAATGTTTACCTTTTCCTTATCTATCATATCCATCTTTTCCTTTATGTAGATATCTCATTTCTTCATATTTTCTCCCTTCTACAGATGTTCAGATGTTTTTAACTATCATGATAAGCATTGTCAAAACTAGTTGACATCAATGACAACATACTGACTAATTTAATCATCTTACATATCACTTTATTAGCTCAGTGATCTCTAATCATTGTTCCTTTAGTTCATCTAGATATTCAATCAATTGTAGATCATCAAATTTATCATCTTGCTCCATGTTTACTACAAAATCTACTTTCCCAACTAGATTTTCAGACATAGAAGACTCTCCTTTGATGCATGGTTTCACTTCACTTTCAGCACCAGTTCCATTAGAAGTATATAGAATCACCTTATCTTTAAGATGGAAGGATTCCAGAATGAGCTTACTGCATTCTTTTAGGAAAAAAGAATCATCAACTTCTTGCATAAAATTAAAAGCTTCATATTATGGTTGCGTATCAATCTAAAAAATTTTATCCTTCATACTTTTTGGAGCAAGATGATTTTCTTCATTTTCAAAATTGAAACTCTCTACTTCTGGAAAGAAAAATAAATTCAATAAATCTTTTTCATTTAAACTTAGGTTTTCCAACATCATTTTGATCGTTCTTGATCACCAATGTTTGATTTTCATGAGGTTGAGTGGTTTCTTGTTGGACTTATTTCTCATTCATAATGAGATAATTGGAGAAGATAGATGAAATTGAGATGACTAGAGCCTCAACATCATCAACTTTCAATTCTTCATTCAGATATGATACCCTTCTTTCATATTCTTGCAACAACCTTGTCTTTTCATTCAGCTCCTTCATCTTGTGAAATCTTGCACAGAGACTCATCCACAACAATGTAGATGCATGGTCATATTATATTCTTAGATTATTCTTCATATCACATGAGATACTCTTTTTATAATGATCCCAAAATTTATCCAACACCTTATCATTTATCTCAAGAATTTCTTGGATGGTAGGGTTTGGTATTTTCCCCTTTCTCCCACTTTTGGGATTTAGCATGGTATTAAACAGAGTTTCCAATCCTGCATACACAAATATATTTTAAAAAATAACTAAGTAAATAAAAACAACACTAGTCTTTTCTTCTGATTCCCCAGAGGAGTCACCAAAAATCTATTGGTTAATAGATTTGTCCTTCAAAAAGAATGATAAAGAATGACTCAGAATGCCCAAATAGAATAAAATAATCAACCGATAGTTGGAAAGGATATCATGAGATTGATAAATTTCCTCTAAATTTTGAGGTACAACTCCCTCTTAAATGATATTCAATGAATTAAATACTAGTTGTCTTTAACCAGAAGACACAAAGGTACTCAACATCCATTCATTAATATGAATGAATGTGTTTGAAAATGAAAATAATTTGGAGAAACACAAATAGATGACCAATAAATCACTTTCTTACCCTTCTCACTTACAAAGAAATAAAAGGAAGATTCATTATTTATCTTTGCATATGTAAATGCATAAAACCCTTTTATTTCATAACACATGTACAAATACTCGATAGATGGATCAAGATATACTAGAAATAGGATTGCAATAATTGACAGATCACTTACAGTTAGAGAAATGTAAACCCAAACCAACAGATTCAAAGTGACACTTCTCTTTATTTAAAAAATTTATAAACAAAAATGACCAACAAGTCATTTTAGTCCCTACACCAGAAACAACCTACAAAAATAAAATAAATATATCCTCCTTCCTCTCCCTGTTACAATAAAAAATTTAGAAAATTAATTCCTCTTTATTGTTGTAGCAAACAACCCTTTCTGGAAAGAAGACAAAGCTTTTCCAATGAAAATACCTGAATAAATAACAACCCCTACCCTTCATTCAATTTCTGGATCTCCATAACTAATTCTTGAAGAGTAATCTTTACTAACTTTTTACCTTTTCACTTCTTGTGTTTATAATGTATAATTCATCATTGATGAATTAAAATATTAACAACAATATCCTCAATATAGTTTATTGGACTTTCTTTTGAGATTAATTAAATATTTATTCTCATGTAATGTCCTTCAAGATAATGTGTCTCATAACAAATTATCCAAGTGTCAATTTTTTCATATTTCTCTTTTCATGATGACAACATTTTAAGAATAAAATAACACCTCTTGACTTTATCCCTTATTTCTTATATTTATTGGGTGACTTGATGATAAATATGCAATATTTTTCATCATACCTCTGCATTTATCATTCATTCTCTAGTGGTCCCACAATAGTGTGTCCCACTTTTTTAAACATGTTGATTTTTACTGAAATAACATATTTTTAATAAAATATGATGATTTAAGCCTTGAGAGGCTCCATTTGAAGGAATTAATTACAAATGGTTAGCTCAAATCCTCTTAGATTAAAAAAACATTGATATAACATCTATACTCCTCATTCATACCTATAATGGAGTCTCCTTCGCACCTATTAAAATGCTGACAAAAAATCACTTTGACTTTATGTTTTGGAAGATCAAATAAATCCATTTGAAAAACCTATCTATTTAGTATGATTCTATTAGGAACAAGCTTTCTAATGAATATAATTTTAATACATATTGAGTTCATTATCACTTTTAAATATTACTTTAACTAAACATAGGTTGTTTGGTCATTCAACAACCTATCTCTTCAAGACTTTGGGAAAAATGGTAAATTACAAAAAAAAAATATGAAAAATATGTAGGAAAAGAGTAATTGTGTTACCTTTCTATAAAAATAAGAAAAAATGAATTTTGATATACACAGATCAAGTTAGAGAGATCCAAGTGACCTTATGTCTAAATTACAGTTACAGTCACTTTGGAACTTAATAAACTATGAAATATTGACCCAAAATGAATGAAGCCAATTGCATCCTTTAGATATTGAAGTTACAATAATAATCTCAAAATAATTACATCGTTATCATATTTTAAAAAAAAATTATGTTGATCAAAGTGACAGTAACTCCTTAAAAACATAGTTTTTCACACAAACCACTTTTTGAAGGAGAAGGAAAAATGAATTTAAATGATTTTATATATATATAGATAGATAGATAGATAGATAGAAAGTAGAAAGAAAAATCTAAAATACTCTAGTTTACATCATCTTCAAATTCCTAATAATTTTTTGGCAAAGTTGATCTCTAAAATCTAAAATACTCTAAAATCTAAAATCTTCAAAAATCTAAAATACTCTAATTTTTTCTCAGAATGTTGATCTCTATGTCAAAGTTGGCCAAAAAGTGGGACAATTGTTGATAGTTTTGACAGTGTTGTACTCTATTATTCATATCTTACAAACCTGACATAATTTTATAAATATCTCTAGTGAGGATTTATAAAATTAGATTTCCTAAAATATATCCAAAATCCTGCAAGATACATGGGTTGAATTAGGATTTATGCCCCCCGCACAAAGACTTAAATTTTTGTTCTTAAAAAAGTTTTTGGTTACAAGTTGCATAAATTGATGATAAATGATATTTATTCACTTAAAAATGGATAGAGACATGATAATTTATATTATCTCTTCTTATCAATCTCACCACCATATTCTAAGACCGAATATTTGCAATACATTAAAGTGTTAAGGATTCTCATAGTCTTCATCATTAGCATATTTCTTTGTTTTGTGAAAGTTTGTTAATCATATCATATGAGAATCTTGTCTTTGGCTTGGAACCAATAACCAATATCTATAAAAATTAACTCTCTGTTATGTTAGCTCCTTCATTGTCCTTTAACATGCACTTCAGTTGAGTTGCAAAATACCAATGCAATGTATCCACAAAATATTTTGGAGTAGTGAGAAAAAATGATGAGACCATTGACTAATACCTTCAACATATAAATTATATGCATCATATTGGCACAGTATTGAGTTTCTATTTACTGTATGTGCATTATGATAGAGCTTCACATAATACTTCCAACAACTATCACTCAAGTGAAAGAGCCACGATGAGGCCTTTTGAATCTTGAAATTTGAATCATGAATCCAATCCTTTGAACTGTACCTTTGAGCTTGATTTGAACCTGTTTGAACCATCTTGAACCTCATTGAAACACTTTGAACCTAGATGAACCGTGCTGAACTTGTATGAACCCATGAAAAATTAAACTTTGAACTTTGAACCAAAATGAGGTACGATAGTTCAAGTTCAAAATATGCCAACCTACAAACCTGAACTTTTGAACCTTGAATTTGAACCATTGAATCTGAACCCTTTTAGTTCAAAGGTTCAACGATTCTCCCGAATGTTGCCTTTTCACAAAATGTTAACCTTACAAAGGAATTATTAGGAAAAACTGATATAAGATAGGCGACAATTAAGAATATTTTTACTTTGGGCTCGGTTTTAAAATTTTAAAATTTGGGGGTGCCATGGACAAGCCAATAGATGCAAAGAGACTGAAGCCCTTGAATGATAGATTATTGTCTTAGTTCTTTGTTGATCCTTTATTTTTTTAGTTTCTCTATTTTAAAAAATCTCTATTTTTGGTTTTTTGATCAATCTCACTTCTTGTGATATCAGTTTAGTTTTCCTTTCTGATGGTTATATAATGGGTCTATGCCCTTTCTCATGGTATTCAAATCAAAACTTATGTTCATACAATTGTCTTACCTATATTTTTTTATAGCATATTGTGAGATATTAGATGTTTGATAGGTATTTAAAATTGATAATTATTAAATTATTTTTGTTATATTCATTAAGTTATCAATTTTAATGTATCTACAAATTTTATAAATTGTCTTTTTTATTAAGAGAAATAGCTTTTGAAGGGCCCTCAAAACCTCATAAAATGGATTTTGATGAGATCCAAAACTCAACTATAGATAGTTGCAAAAGAAAGAAAACATACAAATAGTAGTCTTACAATTAGCTAATTGACAATAGCCTTAGTAAAATAAATAAGAGAAGTCCAAGATGGATTAAGACTAAGCCAAATCCACTAAACCAAATGGTTTTGACAAGATCCCATATCATGATTAATAGATTTTGAAATGGCTCCCATATCATTTTAACAATACAACCAAATGATCCTTTCTCCATATAAATTGTCCACTTCAATAGTAATAAAAGGTTGGAAAATAGGGCTCTTACCAACATTAGCTACCTCACAACCAATACTCAAACAAAGGGTAGCAACAATTCTCTTGCAATAGCTAACAATCCCTCCCATAAAAAATCTCCACCTCAATAGGAGAATCATCCAACACAATAGATAATATAGGAAATGAAGCCTTTAGAAGAAGACACAAAATATCAATCCTTCCTACAAATAAGGTCTCCACCTCCATATGAGAACCCTACATGTCAATAGGGGACTTGTGAAAGAAACCATGGTGGAAGCCAAAAATGTCATCCACAAAAGATTAACAATAATAGAAATGAGAGCCACCTCAAAAAAAGATTTGAAAAAATTATCTTCTATAAAAAGAAAAGATACCCTTAGTAAAAAATGGTAAATGAAAACTATCCTCAAAGAGACCGAGGCAATCAATTATAGCCACAAACCAAAACCAAAATCCAAAAAGGGTATGATAGATGAAAGAGAAAAAAAATATAACCAGCATGACAAGGATTCTAAAAAGAAATAAATCTCTATTCAAAATTTCAAGATGAGAGATTAAAATCCCTCCAATACCACCTCCTATGAAGACCTTAGATCTAAACATCGGAAGCATTGGATAGGAAGAAGCTAAAGCCCAAAATAGGAAGGAATAGATGAAACCCTCCTAAAAATGTTTACACACAGAAAGAATGAGAAACTATTGAGACTACCTCCCAAAGGTTACCTATAAAAACAAGGGTAACCCTCAACCTTCCAACCATACCAACAAAAAATTCTCATGCTCCAAATATCTGACATCACTAGTGAGAAAGTAGCTCAATTGTCATCCAATAGAGTCCCTAATCCATAATAGTTCACATCCAAGCTCAATAGAAATAATCCCACCCAAAACATAGATAGCCACCACCAAAATATGTGACCCTAGAAAAGACAAGAGAAAAAAGGGTGTAAAATAAACACCAATGACTATAGCTTTAGCTACCATCCTAATAGTAGGGTGACAAAATGTAGCCACTACATCATCCCTAGCCAAACAAAAAGTTCTAGGATAATAGTTTTTAACAAATTAGAATGTCAAAGTGCATTATTTATCATGCCTATAGGGAGGAAAATATGGTTGTTGATTTTTATGCCAACAAATGTGTTGAATCAACAATGGGAGTACTATGTGGAAGGTTGGAGAAATTTTGGACGTTGGCATCACTGGCCTCCATTATGACATAGCTCACAGGGATAATTTTTACTATATTAACAATTAATAATGAATTCCTCCATCATATAGAAGCATGGTGGATTTACCTTTTGGAAGTACGCCCTGATAATTATTTTATATTATCGGTGATTTGAAGGAAGATAAATGTCATAATCACCCACATATTTTGTGGGTATTTGGGGTCGTTGCCTAGATTTTTCACCTTGTTTATATCCAAATTTCATGTATGAGTTGGAAAGTTTGTAGTGCAATTGATAATCCCAATAATTTAGTTGTTCTAAATATAGTTAGCGCAAGATGTAGAGTGGAGCCCCTTCATTGCAAAAAAATAGAGAAGGAATTCAACTATATTGTGCATTATGAAAATGGGAGGGCTGGTCCTATAATTTGATAGGCTACATGGATCCAACAACAAATTGACTCAGTATTTTTCTAAGCATTGGGAGGATGGTTGTATTATTCTACCTAGAGGGAAGGTTACTTTGGATGAGAACCTTATTGCTGAGCTAACACATCTCTCTTTTGAGGGTTTGAGGTTTTATCAAGACCAGAAGTACTCTAAGGTTGCAACATGTAGAAATTCCCAAAATCTTAGGAGCAGGATAAATTGGATCACCAGTCTCAAAGCTAATATAATACCAATATTACCAAGATCATCTAGAGGCAAGTCTTGAAGGTAATTATGGAATACCTTACTCTTGATGGCCAGCTCACTAGGGCATTTGGCCATTACTTTGTGTTCTTGAACTATTTTTACTAGGGTTTCCCTACCTCATTATATACTATATTCTCCTACTACTAGAATTAATGATCACAGGGAAAACCCGATGAAATATACTAATTTACATGAGGGCCTGTTGGTTTTAATTGATGACCATTTTAGAGCAATCCCCGCCCCTTCAAATTTTATTCTTTCTTCTGAGAGGTTGGCTACTAGTGTTGGTAAATATAGTGAAGATTCTAAGGGGAATGAGTATATTGATACTGAGGAGGAAGATTTTACCTCCTCCAAGGAACCCAAAAGGGAGGTTAATCCTAAAAAGGAAGTTAAAGGCCCTATCACCAAGGGAAAGGGTAAGAGGAATTTTTTTATTTCTTTTAGCTCTACTTCTGTAGTTGATACTATGGATATGGGTAATTCTACCTCACCTAAAGCTCAGAATTATGGGAAGGGTAAAGGTAAAAATGTTGATAATTGTCTTCAGATCACCCATGGTGATATTAAGGATATGGACAAGTTATCCCCCCCCCCCCCATACCCAGGCTAAAGGAAAGAGTAAAGATAAAACTCTTGTGAAGAATATTTAGGTTGTTGTGCACCATCCTCCCAGTTTTGGTAATCATATCCCCAACCCTTCCCCTGCTTCTAGTAAGTGTATTTCAGATAATGTTGGTGGGGCTGGTACTAAGTCTTTGGAAATCCTCGATGTTAATCTCCTCGGTGTTGATCATGAGTAGATTTTGGATGTTCTTGACATGGCTAGAGAGAATGTTCTTGACTTCTTTAGTATGTTTAAATGGGGTTTCTGTGAGCTTAAGGAGTTGTAGGTTAAACAAAGAGATTTAGGTAGCAAGATGGAAATTATGGAGTCTTCTATGTAGAGTAAGTATAGCGATGTTGTTCCTTTTGCTACTAGATAACTTGATGGAATTTCTCAATGGATTGGGGCTGAGAAGTTGTCGATTGTTGATTATCTTTAGAGGACCTTAGAGGTCGTTGAAAAGATCAAGGAAAATTATAGTGCTAAGTTTGCTAAGATTAAACAGGATGTGGCCAAGTGTATCTAAGTCTCCCTCCGGACTATTATGAATAATAGCCACTGGATTATAAATAACATAGATAAAATAATAAATATTATGGTGGATAATTTGGATAAGGTGCAATGGGAGAAGATGGTGGTGGATGTGGAAGTAGATAATGACAAAGGACAGGGGGATTCTATGCCCAGTATGAGAACAAAGAGGAACCTTAAGAAGAAAGCCTAGACCCCTTCTCCAGAGCTAGAGGACTTGAAGAAAGTGGCTCTTAACATGACCCTTTTTGAAGCTAAGGTGGCTGAGACCCTCAATAACCTTGCCTGGCTAGTGCTCTTCTTCCTTGGATTTTTGGATTCTTTTTGTTGTCTGTAGTGTTTTTTGTTAGTTTTTGGCTATTGTTATTTATTTGTTTATATATTTCAACCTTTTTGTCTTAGGTTTTTTTTCTGGTGCTTCGGTGGATTATATGATTATGTAAGAATCTTTTGTATATATAGGGTTTTAGGTCCCTTCAAAACCTATTTTTTTTGTAATCAATTAAAACAACTAGAATGCTAAAACACTCCACATCAAAAAAATTAGTAGGGCCTATTGGTGCTCAAAAACGCTGGACCGTTTTGAGGCCAACTGACAGGCACAATAAATGCCTCTACAATTCTGGTTTGATTGAACCAAGCTGGTAGGCCTAAATTGAATATACTGTCTAACTACACAAACAACGTGCGTAAACAAAAAAATTTCTTCCAAAGAGGTTACTGATCCTTGGAAGATAAAGTAACTGAATATCCTAATAGGCAGATAGCTTGAAATCTAAACTAAGGCTAGAAAGTAATGCTAAACCTAATTGAATGCTTTGTAAAGAAGATAACATATAGGATATGTAAAATGAAATTAAAGGAATAGGATGCCAAAACTAGAAACAAATGATTAGATGACCAAATTCCATTTATCAATAAGACCAGTACCTGTTTCACCCTGGGCAATAGAGTCAATCCAATCCTCAACCCTACGTACAACCTTAGAGACAGTTTTACATTTCAAAGCAAATTGGAAGGATTTGATTCAGAGGACAATTTTCAAAATATTGAAACATAGATCAAATTCTGAAGACAAGTCATAAAAAAATCATCACTTTGATTTGCATTCAAATGTGTGTGAACTATTGTAGATAATTAACTGAATTTAACTCCTCAAATGATAGCCCAATTGACTTTGGCCACAAATCAAAAGGATTCTTAACCATGCAAAATGAACAGACCAATTAATAAATCAAAATGTAGTAAGATCACACATCATTTTAAATGATCACAATAAAGAAATCAAGATTGATTTATCCAAGGGACTAGTTGAGGGAATTGAAAACCAATGCATAGATGGAAAACAAAAACAACTTATCTTTTATTGATATTGAAAAATTGGTACACCAGAATCCATGTTGCAATTGTTGAACAATCCTATCCTATGAAAATCTATCTTGTATTGTCTTCTCTTTACATTTTACATTATGTATATATACATGTTTGAGTGGCTTTCACACCTCTTTAGGGTGAAAAGACACACCCTTATTACAAATGGTTTTGAAAAATGATAAACTAACTAAAAAATAACTACCTAACTTTCGGATTTGGGCTTGGTTGAAAAACCAAAACACTTCGTGGAAAGCTAAGATTTTTACTAGAGAAAGGAAATTTGATTTCCCAAATCGGGTCTTTTTTAGATTTTTCAAATTTGGCCATCTTCTACCTCTGTTGACATCATCTTTGCAGAAGGTCAAAATTCCAGCATCTTCTGAAGGCTTTGATCATAGAATTTTGATTGTTCTTGTCACAGAGCTTCCTTCCATAATATCTCAACTTTTTAATTGAAAATTAATGTAATATTTTATCCCATTTCATGTACCCCATCATTAATTATTGGGGATGGAGTTTAAGAGGCCATTTTTTAAGGTTTTATCACTATATAGGACTCCAAATTTTGCCCAAAATTTAGAGCTCCAACAGGGCCAAGAGACCCAATATCTAGAGTAGAATGGGGTGATACAACAAGGAATTTCACCATCACAACCTCTACCCCTTTGAGAGATGGATAACCAATTCTAGAAACCCAAATGCCCACTAGTGACAACTCATGACAAGAAACTTTAGCATCAGTGGCAGTGCTAGCACAAACAAAGAAAACATACTAAAACTATGTACCATCAAACATAAAAAAGGTCTTCATATTACACCTAGAAACTCTTGGGGTGGGGGGGTAAAACACCTTACAAACCACTAAAGAAAAAATGAAAGATTCCTCCTTATCATATGCATCATCTTTGGCCTTTGTAAAACTGTCACCATTTCAAACTCTATATGTGCCACCCTTCACACTTATCAAAAAAAAATTTGATGATACTTGTGATGCATGAGGGGAGCTAGTTCCTAGCGGCTATGTTAGGACTTTATTACCTATCTTAATGCACAAAAATTTCAATAGTACCAAATTTTTATCAAAATAAATCATTTGATTAATTAACATATTACTTTTATTTTTACAAAAGTAGGTTTTTAATTACATGATTTCTACTTGAAGAGATCGATTTAATTTTTAGAAGGCCAAATGAAATTAAAATAAGTTATTTTTTCATAAAAGGGATGAAAGGAAGGTTTTTAAAGGACCCTATAAACCCTCACAAATAATAAAATGTTAGCAAAAATACAAGCAATCCATAGTCAAGGTCTAGTTAAAACAACTCCTAATAAAAAGGAAGGCTAACAAAGCTAAATTAAAAACAAAAAAATCGAAGACTAGTATGTGGAATTTTTTTTTCAAATATCAGTAGTCTCCAAATCTATTGAATGGAAACTATCATTCATATATTTAAAAGCTTGGGTCTTCTTGTCATCCGTATTTACATTCTTTTTTGAGCTTTTGATCTTGATATTACAGCTTAGACCCATAGTGCTCTTTTACCCTTATCTACATTGGCATTCCACATTCTTATCTTCAACCATGAATATTTTCAATATTCTCTACACTAAAATCTCCATACTTTTCAAAAATTTAAATAGACATTGTAATCTTTTATACATCATGATAACAATCATTACCTCCTAATTACCCTACTATTTTGCAATCTCTTTCTCTATGAAGGCTACACTTTTGGAAAACAAGCACCCAAGACTAATTTAAGGAAGGCTTCACCTTTCTTTATTTAAAAATATAATAAATTTTGTCCCTTTAATTTTCCACCACTTAATTCATATTCTTCTTTTTCTACCTTACTATTCTTATTGGTTTCTTTACCAACACTTTTTCTTTATTTTAAGAGAGATTTGGGAGCTCAAATTTGAATGAGATTGCACAACTATTATTGTTCTAATTACTTAAAAAAATAATTAGAGTCTTCTATGTAGAGTAAGTATAACGATGTTGTTCCTTCTACTACTAGATAGCTTGATGGCATTGCTCAGTGGATTGAGACTGAGAAGTTGTTGGTTATTGATTATCTTTAAAGGACCTTAGAGGTCGTTGAAAAGATCAAGGAAAATTACAGTGCTAAGTTTGCTAAGATTAAACAAGACGTGGCCAAGTGTATCTAAGTCTCCCTCCGGACTATTATGAATAATAGCCATGGGATTATAAAGAACATAGATAAAATAATAAAGCTTATGGTGGATAATTTGGATAAGGTGCAATGGGAGAAGATGGTGGTGGATGTGGAAGCAGATAATGACAAAGGACAAGAGGATTCTACGCCCAATATGAGGACAAAGAGGAACCTTAAGAAGAAAGCTTAGACCCTTTCTCCAAACCTAGAGGACTTGAAGAAAGTGGCTCTTAACATGACCCTTTTTGAAGCTGAGGTGGCTGAGACCCTCAATAACCTTGCTTGGCTAGTGTGCTTCTTCCTTGGCTTTTTGGGTTCGTTTTGTTGTCTGTAATGTTTTTTGTTAGTTTTTGGCTATTGTTATTTATTTGTTTATATATTGCAACTTTTTTGTCTTAGGTTTTTTTTCTGGTGCTTCAGTGGAGTATCTGATTATGTAAGAATCTTTTGTATATAGGGTTTCAGGTCCCTTTAAAACCTATTTTTTCTGTAATCAATTAAAAAAATTAGAATGCCAAAACACTCCACATCACAAAAATTAGTAGGGCCAAGAGACCCAATATCTAGAGTAGAATGGGAGGATACAACAAGGAATTTCACCATCACAACCTCTACCCCTTTGAGAGATGGATAACCAAGTCTAGAAACCCAAATGCCCACTAG
Source organism: Chamaecyparis obtusa (assembly GCA_027943335.1). NCBI lineage: Eukaryota > Viridiplantae > Streptophyta > Pinopsida > Cupressales > Cupressaceae > Chamaecyparis > Chamaecyparis obtusa. Next base: position 39,156 of record BSBK01010200.1, on the reverse strand, counting down.
TGACAACTCATGACAATAAGCTTTAGCATCAATGGCAGTGCTAGCACAAACAAAGAAAACATACTAAAACTATGTACCATCAAACATAAAAAAGGTCTTCATATTACACCTAGAAACTCTTTTTTTTTTTGGGGGGGGGGTGGTAAAACACCTTACAAACCAATAAAGAAAAAATGAAAGATTCCTCCTCATCATATGCATCATCTTTGGCCTTTGTAAAACTGTCACCATTTAAAATTCTATCTGTGCTCCCCTTCACGCTTATCAAAAAACTTTCTGATGATACTTGTGATGCGTGAGGGGAGCTAGTTCCTAGCGGCTATGTTAGGACTTTATTACCTATCTTAATGCACAAAAATTTCAATATTACCAAAGTTTTATCAAAATAAATCATTTGATTAATTAACATATTACTTTTATTTTTACAAAAGTAGGTTTTTAATTACATGATTTCTACTTGAAGAGATAGATTTAATTTTTAGAAGGCCAAACGAAATTAAAATAAGTTATTTTTTCATAAAAGGGGTGAAAGGAAGGTTTTTAAAGGACCCTATAAACCCTCACAAATAATAAAATGTTAGCAAAAATACAAGCAATCCATAGTCAAGGTCTAGTTAAAACAACTAAGAATAAAAAGGAAAGCTAACAAAGCTAAATTAAAAACAAAAAATCGAAGACTGGTATGTGGAATTTGTTTTTTCCAATATCAGTAGTCTCCAAATCTATTGAATGGAAACTATCATTCATATATTTAAAATCTTGGGTCTTCTTGTCATCCGTATTTACATTATTTTTTGAGCTTTTGATCCTGATATTACAGCTTAGACCCATAGTGCTCTTTTTCCCTTATCTACATTGGCATTCCACATTCTTATCTTCAACCATGAATATTTTCAATATTCTCTACACTAAAATCTCCATACTTGTCAAAAATTTAAATAGACATTGTAATCTTTTATACATCATGATAACAATCATTACCTCCTAATTACCCTACTATTTTGCAATCTCTTTCTATATGAAGGCTACACTGTTGAAAAACGAGCACCCAAGACTAATTTAAGGAAGACTTCAACCTTTCTTTATTTAAAAATATAATAAATTGTGTCCCTTTAATTTTCCACCACTTAATTCATATTCTTCTTTTTCTCCCTTGCTATTCTTATTGGTTTCTTTACCAACACTTTTTCTTGATTTTAAGAGAGCATTGGGAGCTCAAATTTGAATGAGATTGCACAAGTATTATTGTTCTAGTTACTATCCCTCCTTTATATCTTGAAAAGTAAAATAATAATAATATTAACATAGTTGAAAATGAAAAGCATTAATACCAATTATATAGGTAAATATTGCAAAGTATTTTTTATTATTCTAATTATTATTCCCTCCTCTATATCTTCAAAAGTAGAGACAAAATAATCATAACATGGTTGAAATTACAAGCATTAATTCCCATTACATAGTAGGTGAATATCTATAATTCTCATAAATTTTTTCTATAACTAGGTTTGCATAAGATGACAATAAAGGGGAAAGAAATGGGCTTATCCCTTCTTAAACGGTTAGAGAGAAAAATTAGTTTACAGAGGTTTCCTTTTTATCTAGTCGTATAAGTGTGCTATGTAAAATATAAAAAATGGTAGTCGAGATGTATTACTTACTAGCAATCGCACCTTAGTGTGCAATGGGTACGCCGTATTTATGAAGAACAAAGTTTGATTTTATTTTTTAGGTAGTAATAGATTATTATTTGTAAATATATTAAAATAATTTGATTGTTTTAAATGTTTGTTGAGATAATGGTCGAGTGTTCAAGAATGCGTTAGCTAACACGTTTTGGAAGGATGCCATCATGAATGAGGGGAAGGTACGCTTGGGATGCCATCATGTTCATATCTCATAACAGGACAAAATCATGTTCACATCCCAGAACAACACAAAGTTGTTATATCAAAGCGGTTTGATTAGTTCAAACAATTTCCGGCCTTCACTTATATCAAAGCAGTTTGATTAGTACAGTCTGAGTTGGCCTAGTGGTGGAGAACTTGTACTCTTGAAAGAGAGGTCACAAGTTCAAATCCCACAAGGGGTTAGGGTATGTACGCCTCGTTTGTAGCGCAGTTAGGTGCCTCCTGTAAGGAGTACAAGGTAGTCCCATATCACTGTCACCATATGTAGACACAAAAATAAATGACTGGTGTTGTGGACTATAAAAGAACTTTTCCTTTCCTTTCCTTCCTTATATCAGAATTTGAGAATTTGATTCCTATCAATATTAGCTGTTGGTGTATTGTCGACATCTAATTGTATTGCTTTTCGTTTGAAAATAAGGTGCAAGACAATATTCACACATTTGAGTAATATTTTGAACCGCATTGTCACTAACAGAGAACATCTTGGTAATAATGAAAGTCACGTCATTAATACAAGGCATGATGCTGTAAGGTCTCTTCGTAGATTCTGTATAGTTGTGAAGTGTATGTATCTATAACTTGACATATCTCTACACAGTACACACAATATCATGAGACTGAACAGGCCTGCAGGAATTTCCCCTTCAACTTGGTTGAGATTTAAATACCTGGAGACATATAAATTAATTTGAATTGAGCAAGATGGAAACCTTCAGAAGAAAGGATATGAAGAAATTTTGTTACGACTTACTTACAATGCATGTAACTCCTTGCAGTTAGCAGTTTCAAGTGGAATAAAACCCTGCAAACTGTTGTCATAAAGATTCCTATAATCTGTTTAAAAAATATTCACTTCATCAGTATCAATCACCTCTATCTTCAAGCCCTCCTATTAACTTAACAAGGGCTTAGTATCAAAAGCCTTATTATAGAGAGAAAATCATTTTAACAAATTGACATACAACCTCTTCAACTTCTTCAGTTCTCCAATGCTGGGGGAATGTGTGCCTCCTAGGTGAAGGTATGGTCGATTACTGCGCATGGAAATGTCTAAAAGTCACAGCATAGAAAAGAAATCACATTTTTTTGTAGGTTTCCAGAACATTCATCGGAATACAAGCATGTTCAAAGTTTCTTTCTTTGTAGTTTTGGTGTATTCCAATTCAAATTTCAACAAAATAGACAGCAACAAGCCCCTGGTGAAATTCTGACTATAGTTGTGGAATCTGGATTTGCACCTGCCAAATCCATTTGCTTGAAAGTGTCTAAAGTCTTATCAACAAATCATTTTGTATATATACTGCAATCATTGCATTCCACGAGACAACATCTCCTTGAGGAATTCTGTGAAATGGTTCACTTGCCCTGTGTCTGTTTCTACTTGCATACAAGTCAACCAATGCAGTTGCAACTATCACATCTGAACAAAATCCCCTCTCCCTTTACGCTTTTGATGAATGTCCATACCTATTCCAAAGCTACCGTTTGTCATAAACCCAAAGGATGTTGACAAAATTAGTGGAATTTGGCTTTACATCTGCCATTTGCATTTGCTTCAAAGTTTTCAACGCCTTTCCAAAAAAATCTATATTGTGCATATCCTGTGATCATCGCATTCCATGAGACAACATTTCTTTGAGGCTTGATGTCAAGTAAGTCATGTGCCTTGTCTATCCTTCCACATTTTGTGAGCATGCCTATTTTCTACCAGAGCATTTCCCAATATAAAATCTGACAAAATTTGCCCCTCCTCTCATTTTCTCATTGATGTCCATACCCTGTTCCGGAGCTTCCATTTTAGGACGGGTAGGGAGAATACTGCCAAAGGTTTTAGAATTTGTCTTTTCATCTCCCAATCGGACTAGCTTGAAATTTTCTAAATCCTTATGAAAAAATTAACTTGTGCATATCTTGCAATTAGTGCATTCCAATACATAGCATCTTTAGGCATTCTGTCAAACAGTTTGATTGCCTTGTCTATGATTCCATCTTTTTCATACATGGGTGCCATAGCAATTGCATGAATAAGGTTTGATAAAATTTCCCTTCCATTATGCATTGATGTATGTCCATACCCTATTCCAAAGCTCCCATTTTGGCACAGATGGGGAGAATGTTGGTAAAGATTCTTGAGTCTGACTTTACACCTACCAAGGGGAAATTCCCTGCGCGAAATTGACCCTGCAAATCCTGGACAGAATTAGCGGCGGGATCTCCATTTTGGGCTCCGAGGTTCGATTTGGGAACCAGAGGAGCACTTGGCAGCGGACTTTGGCACACGGCCTTCTCTACATCTTCCTTGCCCAGATAAACCCTAAGGGATTATGCCATGACAAATTCTGTAATATATAATCCAGTCCTATTTTTAGTTCGATTCTGCTCCGTTTTTAGCTGGAAAAACTTATGTTTTTAGCTCAAAAAGAATTGATCCCAAACGAAAATTGGGGCAGAAAGATCTGGGAGTTGTAAAGGGGCGAGATTTTGAAAAGAAAAAGTTCTGGGAAGAAATTTGTGAAGGAGAAGAGCATTTACTTTGCGTGAGTTGCAGGAATCTCTTTATCCTTCCGTATTTTACATGATTTTCTCCTGGATCAATCCGTGCTTAACTTTCCTTGACCACTCCCGAACGTTTCATCGATTTGCCGTGTTTTTGGGTTCTGGTTTCAGGATTTTCAGACGTTTTCTTTGCTTTTTTCAGAGGATTTGGGGTTTTCCTTAGCCTTCCCAACAGGATTCCCCTTCTCAATATCCCTTCAATCGGCCAACTTGTAATGAAAAGTGCAATCACGCTCCTAGGAATAGAAATGAAATGAACATTAAATATCCCCACATTTGCACTTAAATCCTATACTGGAAGCGACATAATACACTTGAGCGCGACCATTAAAAGGGATGAAGATAACTATGCCAGAAGAGAAACTGTAGGTTCTCTGAAGAGAGTTTCCAGATCCTTCTTTGACAGGCCCATTGTCAACAACGTAAAAGTCTTATTTCGCATTGTCCCGAGGAAAACCTGCAAATCAAGCGATCAAGACTCGGTCTGCAGTGTACTCTACATCTCTCAGAACGACACAATTGTTCAGCTTACTCCTCCTAGAGTTCTTCAGTCCCTCCATATCTCCATGTGGAAAACGGGTGATGGTTGCTTCTTACGGGGCGACAAGAGAGTGGGAGATAAAAAACATCAAGGATTTTCAGACTGGACATCGAGGAGAGTGAGAGAGTGCCATTCGAGAAGCAACGAATTCGTCTGCGAGTGAAAATATGCAGAAATTTCAACCAGAGGAGCCCCTGTTCTAGTAGTAAAGTGAATAGGAAGCCCTAAAGGATAAATAAATTATCTTTTTGAGCCCTAGTCGGGCCACAGACTGGACAACCGTGTCGAATGTGTGGCAGTGGAGGCCTTGGTAGCCTGGATGAGTCGCCACGGCTGCTTCTTCGCTGTATGCGCCCGGGATACCCTGGTAAGTCACACGTAACTCTCTTTCCCTATATTTGAATGAAACTTTACAAATTACCGCGTGTCTGCTTTGAAGTTGTTCAGAAATTACAAGGGTTTTATTTGAATGAAAGTTCCACCCAACGGTTCATTACCAATTTTGACTCTTTCAAATTTCAAATTAGCTTCTGATTTTCGTGTAAGTGCATATTTATATAAAGATATTAAAAAATAGACCAAGTTAATAGGTTCTATTAGCGAGTGGAAGGATTTAATATTGAAAGGGAGATTGTACCTAAAGCAAATTTCGTAGAATGGATATCCCTTAGTCCTTGGCTTTTAGTTGAAGAGGTTTAGCCTATGGCTCGTTCTTTCATATCAGTTACCTATCAGATATATTTTTATTTAATAAAGTATATATTTATATCAAAATATTAAAAAATTGATCAAGTCAATAGGTTTTTGGTCTAGTGAGTGCAAGGATTCAGTATTGAAAGGGAGATTATACCCTAAGCGAATTTGGCAGAATGGATACCCCTTAGTCCTTGGCTCTTAGCTGAAGAGGTTTAGCCGATGGCTTGTTCTCCCGTATCAGGTAGCTACATGTCAATGGGTTTTTATAAACTGCTCCAACCATGAGGGCAAATCATAAGGATTTTCTTTCAAGCTCGAGGGTGAAGATTAAATTGATTAGTGTAAAAAAGAATATACATTTACCTCTATACAAAAAAACATTTACCACTATTTCTTCATTTTGGCATTAAAGTGTTCATGTCACTCAAATGTGAGTTGTCTATTTGCTATCTATTGTGGGTAGTGTGAATGCATCTTTCTTAGACTGTTATGTTTGAATCAAGAGGAAATGAAGTAAATTAATGCAGTGTTGTTGATGGTTGAATATAATTCCTTGAAGAATATGTGATCTTATGATATTAGAGCAAATCATGTTGTGAAATTTTGTTGAATCCAAGAAATGACAATAATTAGAGCATATAGTTTTTGAAGAAAACAAAAAACATAAAAATTGCCCCACATAGAAAATAAATCTTTGTATTCATTCAAAAGAATAACAAACACATCTTGATCATATGGATCAAGTATCAAATGATCATATAGATCAAATATAGTAATTACGTTACAAAAGCCTCAATATATATAGAGGTCTTGGACAAATTCCATAAGATCTAGAAAATAGAACTAAAACACTAATAATAGCAATAAAGCTATCAAAAATCTCATGCACTACATTTAGAAATTGGCTAACTAAGAGTAACTTTAGTTTGGTGGAATAAATTGTTTAATTATTTTTTAGCTCCATGCAAGACTAGACAAGATTGCATGCATGTGGTAGGAATTTGAAGTGTTAACATTTTCACCTTAATTTCAACCACTAATGCATGACACAAAACAATTATTTTTCCAATTTTAGCAGGATTCTCTCCTACCATAATGCATTATTGTGGTGATCTCTATTTGGATAAAACATTTCTTCTCTTCTAGCACCTTCAAGCCTTTTGTAGGACTTGGATTCGACTTCATAAAAATCAACTTGTTCTAATTTGCGATCTTCCTACAACTGTAGAATTTACATGGATAGCTTTGTCTTTGAAGACAATGATAATGATCTTTTGATCTCATCAACCTTGCTTCTTGTTGGTTAGATCTCCCTTTTGTTTGGACATTTAATCTCTTTGATTTTGATCTCCTCTTATGTGGCCAACATCACCTCTTCTAGAGGTGGCTACATCTTTTGGAAAACTTATTCCTTTTAGAATCTTTGATCTCTCTCTTATGAGACCAACTTCACCTCTTTTTTGGAGGTGGCATCTGCATTAATACAAGAGTTGTCTTCATCCTTTCAACCTTGAAAATATCATTATTTATGAGAAGAAAATTTAGTGTGGCCTTTTTCCTCTCTCAAATATGGTACACAATTTTCATGATTTTTTCGTTTAGACTCTTCAAACTTCACACCCAAAATCTATAAATTTTGAAATCTTTAATGCCTTGTCAAACCTTCTCTGGTACAAATTAAAGAAGACAAACACACAAAAAATGCTACAAATAGAAATTGAATCATTTTACTCATTCAAAGGAATAAAAAACACAAATCGATCATACAGATCAAGGATTAGCTAATCATATAGTTCAGAGATAATAATTGCATTACAAAATCCTTAATATATAGAGGTCTTGAACAAATTCCAAGAGATCAAGAAACTAGAGTTAGAACACTAAAAATAGCAATATAAAGCCATCAACAACCTCACGCACTACATGTAGAAATTCCTTAACAGAGAGTGACTTTAGTTTTGTGGATATATTATTTAATTGGTTTTAAGCTCCATGTAAGACTAAACAAGATTGCATGCATGTGGGAGGAATTTACAATGACAATAGTTTTTTCCATTAGAGGGAGTGATAATAGGATTTTGAAGGCATCATACTACATTTAATGTATGGAGGAGTTTCAACACACAAAAATAAATTATGAATATCCATTAGAGCATAATTGAAAGCATACTTTCATCAAACAAGGTAGTTGATGAAGGAATAACCATTAGCAGAGTTTGAAGATGGTGTGGAAGTTGTTGGAAATTAGATGCATTTGAACATTAAAGCAACACAGCATCCTATAAAGGTTTATAATGCAAAAGATGTGTAAATGCATCAATTTTGATTTGGTTTAGTGCTTAAATTTATGATAAGTTTGAGTGCATGTCTATTTGCATATATTTTTGGAGGAAAATAGTGGTAGGAAGGATGAGTTCTACTTTTCTTTAGTTTTTTTTATGCTACTCTCTCTTGTTGTGGTTTGTAAGAGTTTTTTTTTATGTGAGAGAAAAGTTTAAAGTGTGAGTTTGAAGGAAGGATGACATGCTCTTAAGGGTTCTTGTTGTCTAAATAAGATATGTCAATGCTTAATAAAGGTAGATATCATGGTTATCAAGCCACTCCCAACAAAGAGCTACCAATGATCAAAGAATTTTGATCTGAAAAAAGTATCATAGATAGTAGAGAGTGAAATTATAGGAAAAAATACAAATTCTATAAATAGAAAAAGATTGGTTGAAGCATAGACCAATTTGTTTAAAAATCATGGTCAAAGTTTATTTTAGTTTGTTGTTTTGAAGATTGAGAGTATTGAACCAATATTTTATATAGAGCCTAGACATAACTTACATGAAGAATCTCTATGGTAAATTTTTGTGATTTCTATGAGGCATTAAAATCTATACAAGTGTTCAAATTATAGATAAGAGAAATAAGGTCTTTGAGAAAGTTTAATAATCAATTTAGAGGCCAATGAATTTTGTTAGAAAAATTCCTAAAGTGTACATCAAAACAAGGATATATATATATATATATATATATATATATATATATATATATATATATATATATATATATATATATATATATATATATATATATATATATATATATATATATATATATATATATATATATATATATATATATATATGGGTATGTGCACAAAGATGGGGTGCCAAAAAGGGGGTTTAAGATGCCACTTTTTTCCTGAAATCAGCAAACTCTGAACTTCAATAACAAATTGAAGATAGTTCGACTCAAAATTTCAAAACACAACAAGAACAAGAGTTGTAGTACTCTGAATCTAGTTTCTAAACTACTAATTTATTTGAAAAACGGTGAAGATTAAGGCCTTCAACTAGGGGGAGCACAAAAAGTGGTACTATTTTTTATGAAAAAAATAAGATAGCGCCTATTGTGCTCCCCCTAAAATGTTAACTTATTTTTTGAAATTATTTAATCCCTTCAGTGAGAAGTTAGCTAACACCACGTAGTTTACCTCAGATTTTTCTGCTAATTTTTTTATGAATGTATGAATTTCTATGACTTTTTGAACTCAGACATCCCAAAACACATGAAATTTGGGCATGCTCCCCCTAGAAATCATTCAAAATTAGTCAAAAATCAAATTATTTTTTTTAAAGTGTGTAGAATGGAGTCTAGTTTCTAAAAAACTAAGTTTTTGCAAATTTTGACAAACGAAGCAAAATCTATACCCAAAATACTACACGTTGGTTTTTGACAAAAAATTGACATACATTCAATGGAAATTAATGTAGATAGGCTTAAAATTATCATTTTTTGAAATAAATTATATGTTTAGATAGCTAACTCAGAGACCAATAATCTCACATTGTCTAATTTTTTCGTTATCGAATCACATGTAAACTAGACGGAGAGTGTTGGTTCTTTTCCTTGCAGGACCAAACTTGAATCAAATAGTTGGGCTTAGATCTTAGTTAGACACTCAAGTTTGACAAGGAAATAGTCCAATTGATGAGGATAGAGAGAAATCTTCCTTCTTCTTTGAGCTCCACATTCACTCAGGCGGGTATTGTCTTATCTGCACATTCAAGACACCTCATGACAAACCAAAGGCCTGTAGATAGATTAATGTGGAATAACAATCAATCTCCTATAGGTATCATGTACCCTAGTGATAGAAAGTCTCATGCAATAGCCCTACTTGCATGGAATGAGACTGAAAGCTAGAGACCTATCCTAACAACAAGAAATGGAAAGGGTGGAGAGGAAGGGAGATGATTTTAAAGATGGGTTAAAGGGACCCCTGAGATACCCTAAGTGTCTCATAGACCAGTGCCTTATCCAATGGGCCACAGTGTCAAATACCTTATTGCAGTAGATAGCTATGAAATAAGAAAAAAATATACTCAATGTGTTGATGCCTAACATCAATCACACACCATGACCAAACCTCAACTTAGTACCCACCTATGTATTCAAATATGTTATTACCCATCAAAGGATTTTGACCCTCCCCTTAGAAGAGACCTATGAATAGACAATACATTAACTAGCATCCACTGGAAGACAAGCATGACCTATCCTTGATATTTCAGCTCATACATACATGAACACTAACCCTGAACTAGTTATCTCTACGAAGACAACTCCACTTGCAAACACATAGGCAATACAAGCAGACAAATCAAACACCCTTAATGTATGACTAATGGACTCATAATTCAAATGGAGATAGTTTGGTAATAGTAAAAATATATTAAATCCTCACACATAAGACAAATCTGTTACAATATGCACTGTATTCTCTGAACCTGCAAGGAAAGAAAGACACTCTATATGCAAAGAGAAGGAGAAAAATCTACAAGAAAAGGACCCTTCACTGGAACCAAAAAAGAACTCTAAACTGGAACCACTGGAACTGACGAAATTTAGAACCCTCAACAAGTCAAAATTGCTACCATTTATACCACTAGCTGCCTTGGAAACCCATAACAAGTTGCAACAAGCTATGGACAGCTAAGGCATAGCTTTCACCCACTAAACCAATCAAAGTCAGCCAAAAATTTATTGTAGGGGCAGGAAATACAGGAAACCTAGAGAAAACAAATCTCAGGCAGATCTCGAGCACAAAATAGTCCTTCATATGGTACAAAAGTCTCTGCAATCAAGTAACAGGCCTCTGGACCACTTTGCAACCACTGGTGCCACCAAACCAATCAAAATTTGTCGAAGAAACCATAAATTCTGGTACTTCCTGTCGCTGGAAACTCTCTGCAAGAATCAAATTTGAAAAGTAGCGGTCACCTTATGGCTTTACCCTCGAATCAGCGACTCACATTTAAAATTAGATCAAATCTATATCCCCACCGTTAGATCTTCACTTTCCTGGGCTTGACAACTTAACATTCATCTTCAGTGGCACAGTCGCGCGGTCATGAACCTATCCACCACAGGAAACCGACCTTATTTTATGCATGGTCGCATGATCACATAGCCTGAAAATGGGCTACGTGAACATGCGACAACCCACAGACTTTAACCTTGCCGCAACCACCACCGCAAAGTCTTAACACAAAATGTCAGTCACATGATCGCATAGCCTTGAAAAAGGCTATGCGAACATGTGACTAACCGTTAGCATTCACCATCGAATGTCAAACATGCTCGGGCACTGCAAACATGGGTCCCACCGCAAACCCCCTACCACCGGGCATACCAGAAACCAATCGGAACTCATCATGTCACCACCGTGGACGCCATACTACCACCTGCCACTTGGCCCCAGGGACATGTGTCAATCGGTCGCATGATCACATAGCCAAAAAATGGGCTATGCGATCATGCGACAGCCAACCAAAGGCTGCCACATCACTATCGCTGACAGCAGGCCCACAACGAACAAACCCATCAGCACCCAATCGGACGTTGGGCGCATGATTGCATGGGGTAAGAATATTCCATGTGATCACACATCGACCGTAGATCTTCAATCTCTAACATCGGGCAATGAAAAGAACTGGGACCCATGAACCAACTGCCAAGCATTCAGTGACTACGCTACTAACCATTCGCCAGGTCATTGGATGTTAGCCGCTAACTGCCAAGAATGAAGAGATTACGTGACAATATAGTTGCTAGATCACTGAATGCTTAGGGATTAACCACTAGAAACCAGCGACCAGGAGATAACCACAAGTCGCCAAGTCGCGGAATGAAAGCATAACCGCCAGCTAAGTAGAACAACAGGAAGAACTTGGACCCATGCGGACAGGTGGCAAGCGGTCGCATGATCGCATGTCAGGAAAGTTTGACATGCGGCCATGTGACAACCAATCAGAGAAGAGCCTTTGAAAACCCAGGCCCACCACCCATCGTGCTTACGCAGTTAGGGAACACCAGTATACAGGAAACTGTGAGGTCGAAAACACATAGGGGTTGACACAGTGAAAGATTGAAAACACACAGAGTTTCCATGCAAACCAAAACATAAGCGCACCAAAGCTAGAAGGCACAAGGTCGAAAATAATGAAAGTTTTCAAACATACCGAAAACATCATAGATTTTTAAAAACACTATGGGTTTTCGACACTGAGGTAGATTTTGAAATTATTTCCAGCAGACTTTAAAACTTGAATAACTTTCTAGATTTGGTGATTCAGCATGTGCAATTTGGACAGGAACAAGGTGACAACATGAAGAACACAGGGCTAAGGGCACTTCAAAAAAACTTGCAAGGAAATGGGCCATTTTCATAAGATTTTGTAATGACTGGAAAATGGACTAACAGTGGCTCTAGTTGGGGATGCATGTCTCTTGTAGGCATGGCAAGGATTCAGAATCACTGGGAGAGTAGACCACCCACAAGACAAAAAAGGAAGGGATCTCAAAAAACATAGGGAACAGACAGGAAAGAGAAACTATACAAAGTGTACATTTTTTACAAAAATCTGCAGCAACAAACATGAGTTAATTCTTGCCTCTGTCAAAAATCTGATTTTCATTTCTTCCTTCGTGTGGCACACCATATTTTTTACTTTCACCTTTTTCATTAGGCATGTCAACATGTTCAATCAGCAAATCAGGAAGAACAAAGTAACTGTCTTCATAGTGCATGTAAAAACTTTTGGCACTCTTTTCATCTTGCTCACTATGAAGATACAATTCAATATACCCGTGAACAATACCATCAGATAAGAACCTATTCTTCTTCATTGATTCATGGATGCTATCAATTGGAAACACAAAATCCTCATACTTTGCCTGCAGAAAGGCCTCATTCATATCCTAACTTTGCATTTCCATATGTGTAACCAGCTGGACCTCAAATGAATAGTCAGATTCATACCCACAGATGGAAAATGGGCACCTTGATTCAACTGGATCTGAGACCTCCACATGTTCTTCAAATAATGGATTGATAACTCCATGCAATGCACCATGCTGAACATCATGAAAAAAAATGGGCTGACAGTCATCATAGTCTTCATCATATAAAGCATTAGTAAACACTTTAAATTCATTACCCATCTCAACCTCATGGAGACTCTCAACACATGAAGAAAAATTAGAACCATATGAAGACTCGCTGATATCACATTTAATTATTTTTTCTTTATCTTCATACCTTGAGGATGAAACATCATCAACATCTTCACTATCCAAAGAATATTCACTTCCATCATCACTTTCCTCTTCCCATGTTACATCTGATTCATATGAAGGCACCACACCCTCACTGTCTTCATCACTCTCAACATCAGCACTTAAGGACATGACCCTAAGTTCATCCTCAAGCTCAAGGCTGTCATCACTAAGTATCCAATCCCTGACACATACATAACATTCTTCCCACAAAGCATCTGACCAACTGGTTGACTCATGAAAACAAAGCTCCAAGAATAAACTAATGAACTTAGATTCAGGAAACTCAACATCCTCAAGAAGCTCATCATATACTTCACAAAACCTATCATAGAACAAGGATATGGATAAATCCTGTCTGCACCCCACCTTCAATCTTACTAATCTTACACAATCCCTAAGGATGCCATCCTCAAGGAAAGCCAACTCCTTATTCAACTTATCCATTAAACTTAATGCAATACCTCCATATAATTTTTGCCAAACTGCAACTGAAAACTTGAAGTATGCAACCTCTATTCACACCTTACTCCTCTTCTTTGTGCTTGACCACTTAATAAGGAAACATTTCAGATCTTTGAGAAATACCTGAGAATCTTGTAGCAGAAGACCTTGTTGACTGGAAAGCAGGGCAGATCCTAAGCTCACCTTGAAGCTCCATCAGATAACTTTGTCATGTAGAGTCGCCAACTCCTTGAGAGGAAAATAATTCATTGTTTCTTCTTCCAACCAACACAAAATTACACTAGGTATACACACTATTTATTAGAAACTACACTGATCAAATAGAGATAAATCAGAGCCACCACTCACAACTAGGTGAGAAGATTTTGCAAATGCTTTGTTTTTATATCTGACTCTTTTCTAGACTCTCCCCAGCAGAGTCGCCATTTTGTTGGTTCTTTTCCTTGCAGGACCAAACTTGAATCAAATAGTTGGGCTTAGATCTCAGTTAGACACTCAAGTTTGAAAAGGAAATAGTCCAATTGATGAGGATAGAGAGAAATCCTCCTTCTTCTTTGAGCTCCACATTCACTCAAGTGGGTATTACCTTATCTGCACATTCAAGACACCTCATGACAAATCAAAGGCTTACAAATAGATTAATGTGGAATAGCAATCAATCTCCTATAGGTATCCTATACCCTAGTGATAGAAAGTCTCATGCAATAGCCTTACTTGCATGGAATGAGACTGAAAGCTAGAGACCTATCCTAACAACAAGAAATGGAAAGGGTGGAACTGAAAGGAGATGATTTTAAAGATGGGTTGAAGGGACCCCTGAGATACCCTAAGTCTCTCATAGACCAATGCCTTATCCAATGGGCCATAGAGTCAAATACCTTATTGCAATGGATAGCTATGAAACAAGAAAATAATATACTCAATGTGTTGATGCCTAACATCAATCACACACCATGACCAAACCTCAACTTAGTACCCACCTGTGTATTCAAATATGTTATTACCCATCAAAGAATTTTGACCCTCCCCTTAGAAGAGACCTATGAATAGACAATACATTAACCAGCATCCACTGGAAGACAAGCATGACCTATCCTTGATATTTCAGCTCATACATACATGAATACTAACCCTAAACTAGTTATCTCTATGAAGACAACTCCACTTGCAAACACATAGGCAATACAAGCAAACAAATCAAACACCCTTAATGTATGACTAATGGACTCATAATTCAAATGGAGATAGTTTGGTAATAGTAAAAATATATTAAATCCTCACACATAAGACAAATCTGTTACAATATGCACTGTATTCTCTGAACTAGCAAGGAAAGAAAGACACTCTATATGCAAAGAGAAGGAGAAAAATCTACAGGAAAAGGACCCTTCACTGGAACCAGAAAAGAACTCTAAACTGGAACCACTGGAACTGATGAAATTTAGAACCCTCAACAAGTCAAAATTGCTACCATTTATACCACTAGCTACCTTGGAAACCCATAACAGGTTGCAACAAGCTACGGATAGCTAAGGCATAGCTTTCACCCACTAAACTAATCAAAGTCAGCAAAAAATTTATTGCAGGGGCAAGAAATACAGGCAACCTTGAGAAAACAAATCTCAGGCAGATCTCGAGCACAAAATAGTCCTTCATACGGCACAAAAGTCTCTGCAATCAAGTAACAGGCCTCTGGACCACTTTGCAACCACTGGCGCCACCAAACCAATCAAAATCCACCGAAGAAACCATAAATTCTGGTACTTCCTATCGCTGGAAACTCTCTGCAAGAATCAAATTTGAAAAGCAACGGTCACCTTATGGCTTTACCCTCGAATCAGTAGCTCACATTTAAAATCAGATCAACTTTATATCCCCGCCGTTAGATCTTCACTTTCCCGGGCTCGGCAAATTAACATTCATCTTCAGTGGCGCAGTCGCGCAGTCATGAACCTATTTGCCACAAGAAACCGGGCTTATTTTATGCATGGTCGCATGATCGCATAGCCTGAAAATGGGCTACACGAACATGCGACAACCCACAGACTTTAACCTTGCCGCAACCGCCACCACAAAGTCTTAATGCAAAACATCAATTGCATGATTGGATAGCTTTGAAGAAGGCTATGCAAACATGCGACTAACCATTAGCATTCACCACTGAATGTCAAACATGCTCGGGCACTGAAAACACGGATCCCACTGCAAATCCCCTGCCACCAGGCATACCGAAAACCAATTAGAACTTAGCACATCACCACCACGGATGCCATACTACCACTTGCCACCTGGCTGCAGGGACACGTGTCGACCGGTTTGCATGATCACATAGCCAAAAAATGGGCTATGCAATCATGCGGCAGCCAACCAAAGGCCACCACATCACCACCACTAACAATGGGCCCACAGTGAACAAACCCATCAGCACCCAATTGGATGGTGGGCACATGATCGTATGGGGTGAGAATATTCCATGTGATCACACGCTGACCATAGATCTTCAATCTCTGACACTGGGCAATGAAAAAAACTGGGATCCACGAACCAATTGCCAAGCATTCAGCAACTACACGACTAACCGTTCGCCAGGTCATTGGATGTTAGCCGCTAACTACTAAGAATGAAGAGATTACGTGACAACACAGTCGCTAGATTGTTGAATGCTTAGGGATTAACCACCAAAAACCAGCGACCAGGAGATAACGACAAGTCGCCAAGTCACAAAATGAAAGCATAACCACTAGCCAAGTAGAACAACAGGAAGAACTTGGACCCACGCGGACAGATGGCAAGTGGTCGCATGATCGCATGTCAGGAAAGTCTGACATGCAGCCATGCGACAACCAATTAGAGAAGAGCCTTTGAAAATCTGGGCCCACCACCCATCGCACTTGCGTAGTTAGGGAACACCAGTATACAGGAAAGTGTGAGGTCAAAAACACATAGGGTTTGGCACAACAAAAGACTGAAAACACACAGAGTTTCCATGCAAACCAAAAGATAAGCACACCAAAGCTGGAAGGCACAAGGTCAAAAACAACAAAGGTTTTCAAACATACCAAAACTATCATGGATTTTCAAAAACATTGTGGGTTTTCGACACTGAGGCAGATTTTGAAATTATTTCCAGCAGACTTTAAAACTTGAATAACTTTCTGGATTTGGCGATTTAGCATGTGTAATTTGGATAGGAACAAGGTGACAACATGAAGAACACAAGGCTAAGGGCACTTCAAGAAAACTTGCAAGGAAATGGGCCATTTTCATAAGATTTTGCAATGACAGGAAAATGGACTAACAAAGAGCACACACAAAAAGTGAAGATTTTTTCTAATGTTTCTTCAAATTCACGTCAAAATCATGGCTTATACATCCAAGCCTTTGGATTGGATCTCCAAAGCAAATCCAAGCCTTATGCTTGGTAAAATAAAAGCCTTCAAATAGGGTACACACCCTATTTGGTGTACGCCCTATTTGAATCTATGCTTGAAATAGGGCATGCACCCTATTTGGCGTGCACCCTATGTCAAGCATAAATAGGCTCTAAAGAACCATTAGGACCCATTCTAATGTGTCCTAATGATTCCATAGTGGTTTTAATTTCCTCTAAATGGTCTATCATGACCCATTATTGTCCCTTAGAACATGTTAGAACTCTCATGATCCACTACAAACCCTTAGACAACATTACGGCCTATTAGGACACATTAGATCCTCAAAATGTGTCCTAAGAGGTATTAATTGATTGTAGTATTTTCTTATGGTTCTTAATAGGTGCTAAAGAGCCATAATAAGATCTAAAAAACATTAGGAACCCTCATTTAATACATTAGAAGCACCTCGAACCATAAATTTTGTCATCCAAAATCTCTCTCTGTCACCTCTCTCTCTCTCTCTCTCTCTCTCTCTCTCTCTCTCTCTCTCTTTCTTACCTTCACTTCATCCCTCTCCCTCTACCTCTCCCTATCTCTCTATCTTCCTCGCTCTACTTTCTCTCTCTGTACTTCTCTTACCCTAGTTATCTATTTCTTACCTTCACTTCATCCCTCTCCCTCTACCTCTCCCTATCTCTCTATCTTCCCTCCCCCCACTCTATCTCTCTCTCCATCCACGTTCTTACCCTTTGTTTCTTACCTTCTATCTCATCTTTCTACCTCTGCCTCTCCCTATCTCTATATCTTCCCACATCTCTCTCTCTCTCTCTCTCTCTCTCTCTCTCTCTCTCTCTGCTTCTCTTATCCTATCTCTTTCTTGTCTTGTCTCACAAACTTCTCTCTCTATCTACTTCTCTTAGGTCCTAGATCTCTTTATTACCTTCACTCTCAACCCTCTCCCCTCTCTCTCTCTCTCTCTCTCTCTCTCTCTCTCTCTCTCTCTCTCTCTCTCTCTCTCTCTCTCTCTCTCTCTCTCTCTCTCTCTCTATCTATCTATCCATCTACTTCTCTTAACCTAGATCTCTTTATTACCTTCACTTTCAAACCTCTCCCCTGCCTCTCTCCCTCTCCCTCTCTCTCTCTCCCCTTCTCTCTAACCCTCTCTCTCTCTCTATCTACTTCTCTTACCTGAGATCTCTTTCTTGTAACCTTCTCTCTCAACCCTCTCTCTCTCGCTCTGCCTACCTTCTCTCTAACCCTCTCTCTCTGTCTATCTAGATCTATCTATCTACTTCTCTTACCCTAGACCACTTTCTTACCTTCTCTCTTAACCCTCTATCTATCTATCTATCTATCTATTTATCTAACCCTATATCTCTTTCTTACCTTCTCTTGAGAAACCCTCTCCTCCTGCCTCTCTCTCTCTCCCTCTCTCCTTCTCTCTCCCTCTCTACTTCTCTTACCCTAGATCTCTTTCTTACCTTCTCTCTCAACCCTCTCCCCTATTTCTCTCTCTCTCACCCCTCCTCTTCCTCTCACTATCTCTCTATCTCCCCTCTCTCTATCCTTATCTCTATTCTTCTCTTATCCCAACTCTGTCTACCTCTCCCTTGTTACCCCTCTCCTCTCTCTCTATCTACTTCTCTTACCCTTGATCTCTTTCTTACCTTCTCTCTCAACCCTCTCCCCTGCCTCTCTCTCTCTCGCCCCTCTCTCCTCTCTAACTCTCTCTCTCTCTATCTATTGATCTACTTCTATTACCCTAGATCTCTCTCTATCCTTAGCTCTATTCTTCTCTTATCCCATCTCTCTCTCTCTCTCTCTCTCTCTCTCTCTCTCTCTCTCTCTCTCTCTCTCTCTCTCTCTCTCTCTCTCTCTCTCTCCTTCTCTCTCCCCTTCTCTCTAACCCTATATCTTTCTCTTACCTTCTCTCTCACCTCTCCCCCTTTGCATTTCTCTCTCTCTCTCTCTCTCTCTCTCTCTCTCTCTCTTTATGTCCCTGGATATATATATATATATATATATATATATATATATATATATATATATATATATATATATATATATATATATATATATATATATATCCTTCTCTCTTTTGTCTCCTTTTCATCTCTCTCTCTCTCTCTCTCTCTCTCTCTCTCTCTCTCTCTCTCTCTCTCTCTATCCACTTCTCTTACCCTAGAACTCTTTTTTACCTTCTCTCTTAACCCTCTTTGTCTATCTATATATTTATCTTACCCTATATCTCTCTTACCTTCTCTTTCAACCCTCTCCCCCTGCCTCTCGCTATCGCTCTCTCTCTCTCTCTCTCTCTCTCTCTCTATCTATCTACTTCTCTTACCCTAGATATATTTCTTACCTTCTCTCTTAACCCTATCTCTCTATCTATCTACTTATCTTACCCTATATCTCTTTCTTACCTTCTCTCTCAACCTTGTCACCTGCCTCTCTCTCTCTCGCTTGCTCCTCTCTCTCTCTATCTACTTCTCTTACCCTAGATCTCTTTCTTACCTTCTCTTGTAACCCTCTCCCTTTCTCTATCTACTTATCTCACCCTATATCTCTTTGAACTTTCCTTCTCTCTCAACCCTCTCCCCTACCTCTCGCTCTCTCTCTCTCTCTCCCTCTCTCCTTCTCTCTCTCTCTCTCTCTATCTCTCTCCTTCTATCTACTTCTCTTACCCTAGATCTCTTTCTTACCTTCTCTCTCAACCCTTTCCCTCTGCCTCTCTCTCTCACCCCTCCTCTTCCTCTCACTGTCTCTATATCTCCCCTTTCTCTATCCTTATCTCTATTCTTCTCATAACCCATCCCCCTCTACCTCTCCCTCATTACTTTCTCTATCTATCTATCTATTTCTCTTACCCTATATCTCTTTCTTACCTTTTCTCTTACCTCTCCCCCTTTGCATCTCTCTCTCTCCCTATCTATCTATCTACTTCTCTTACCCTATATCTCTTTCTTACCTTCTCTCTTAACCCTCTCCCTCTCTCTATCTACTTATCTCACCCCATATCTCTTTGAACTTACCTTCTCTCTCAACCCTCTCTCTCTCTCTCTCTCTCTCCTCTCTCTCTCTCTCTCTCTCTCTCTCTCTCTCTCTCTCTCTCCCTCATTACTCCCCCCTCTCTCTCTTGTATGATTCATTATGATCTCTTAACACCTCTTTAACATTCTAGGACATATCAATGAGTCCCAAGACCCCATATGACCCTTAGGCCCCCTAAGGGTTGCATGGGGTCCTAAGAACCACTTTACACCCCTCATGATTCCTTATAGCCCTTAGGACCTCTCGAGAACAATAGGATGTATTCCTATTAGTGCTATGGGGTTATAAGGGGTTGTAGGATTGATTATGATCTCTTAACACCTCTTTGATATCCTAGGACATATCAATGAGTCCCAAGACCCCATATGACCCTTAGAACCCCTAAGGGTTACATGGGGTCCTAAGAACCACTTTACACCCCTTACGACTCTTTATGACCCTCTATGACCAATTAGGACCCTTTACGGACCCCTAAGGGTCACATGGGGTCCTAAGAACCACTTTACACCCCTTACAACTCCTTATGACCCTCTACGACCAATTAGGACCCTTTATGGACACCTAAGGGTCACATGAGGTCCTAAGAACCACTTTACACCCCTTACGACTCCTTATGACCCTCTACGACCAATTAGGACCCTTTACAGACACCTAAGGGTCACATGGGGTCCTAAGAACCACTTTACACCCCTTACGACTCCTTATGACCCTCTATGACCAATTAGGACCCTTTACAGACACCTAAGGGTCACATGGGGTCCTAAGAACCACTTTACACCCCTTACGACCCCTTATGACCCTCTACGACCAATTAGGACCCTTTACGAACACCTAAGGGTCACATGGGGTCCTAAGAACCACTTTACACCCCTTATGACTCCTTATGACCCTCTACGACTAATTAGGACCCTTTACAGACACCTAAGGGTCACATGGGGTCCTAAGAACCACTTTACACCCCTTACAACTCCTTATGACCCTCTACGACCAATTAGGACCCTTTATGAACACCTAAGGGTCACATGGGGTCCTAAGAACCACTTTACACCCCTTACAACTCCTTATGACCCTCTACAACCAATTAAGACCCTTTACAAACACCTAAGGGTCACATGGGGTCCTAAGAACCACTTCACACCCCTTACAACTCCTTATGACCCTCTACAACCAATTAGGACCCTTTACGGACACCTAAGGGTCACATGGGGTCCTAAGAACCACTTTACACCCCTTACAACTCCTTATGACCCTCTATGACCAATTAGGACCCCTAAGGACCACTTAAAACCCCTTATTCATTAACTTTCTCACATTCTCCTCTCTCTCTCTCTTAGTCTCTCAGTCACCCCTCTATCTCTCTTTGTCTCTTTATCATGTCTCTCTCTCTCTCTCTCTCTCTCTCTCTCTCCTCATCTATCTCTCTTTTATGCATTTCTAGAAAGGGTGTACACCAAAAAGGGCGTATGCCCTATTTGGCGCATGCCCTTTGTAGAAAGCCCAAAAATGGCAAAAAACCCAAGAATCCCATGGAGGCCCACTTTTACTGTATTCTGTCTGGAACACGTAGTTTGCACAACAAATATTCGCTTTCATGGTGTTGGAGGTAAAAAAGAAGACTATTTTATCAACTTGGACCACCTTTTGTTGCAAGGTCAACATTGTGGTGCAAAAAACAACCTTTATTTAGCAAATTTGACATATTTCAAGGTAAGTTTTGTTTGTTCTTGCATGCCAAAATGTGAATAAATCCTTTTTATTTTATTTCATATTATATGGACTTGTGGAAAGCATAAATAGATATATAAAGTTTTTGTGTCATTTAAAGCCAATTATCTGATTTATTGATTCATTTTGAGTCCATTTGTAAATGTATTGGCAAGAAATGTAAGCATGTGCACAATATTGCTCAAGTTGTGAAATAGCTCATGTTTAGGTCTACATGGTCAAATTTATGTAAAAGACCCATGGAAGGGTAAAAGAATTATAAAAGGTCTTAAATATTCCATTTGGATATGTATAGAGTGGTTTGACAAAGTTTTAAAGTCATTTTATCAAAAATGTAAAAGTTGCATAAAAAGTTGTAAAATGCAACATTGAGAAAGTTGCAAACATTGCAAAAAAGATGTAAAAAGGTAGATGGTTGGTCTAGGAGTTGGTTATGAAGTTAAAAAATACCAAATACCTTATAAATACCATTTTATGGTCTAACCAAATCATATTTTGAGAGGAGGAAATAATTTGATACATTTTTGGTGCAGTCTATTATTGTTATTTTGATTGGGTTTTCAATTTTTGTGTTGGTTCCAGGCATTGTACGGACATGTAAGACCTAGAAACCCTATAATATAGTAATGGTTAGATATAATGATGAATCCTCTTTCTCATTCTTTTGGTTTGGTTCAATTTTATAAATAATTGAATGAGTTATGAATGTTTTGGTGGAAGTTGTTGTTTGCAGATTCAAGATCTCTTGAGAACAGCCATGTTTCAGTGTTTGGTATGGATGAATATGAAAGATTTAAGACCTATAATAATATTCATTGGAAAGATATATGAATTAAATTTCATTTCCTTTTGGTTTGAGTCTTTTTTATTCATATTTATGAAAGTTATGTGTGTTTGAGTGGAAACTGGTTTTTAAAAATCTGCACTGGAGTCATAGGCATTGATTTGTGCCTGTAGAATGATTTATGAAAGGGAAAAATAAATGGCTTACATATTTGAAAACTAGAATCATTAATAATAATTTTGGAATTGGTTTGGTTTCATTTGGATTCATTTTGAGAAAGATATGAGATTCCCTAGGCAAGGTTTGCTATTTTAATTCTGAATTATGACAGGGATATGGATCAGAATTTACAGTCTAAAACTATAATTGTTTGAGGAATAAAATCAGGTCCTTAGACCTTAAGATTTTGTGAGGTGATAGCTATTGTAGTTATCTAAAAACTTTTTTCTTTCTAGAAATTTTGATTTTGAGTTTTAGTGGGTCAATACGCACAACCCAACCTTCATATGCAACAAGATGGATGAGCACCTGCAACCAAAACTCATCAACAAAACAAATACCAAATCTCCAAGGTCCTAGTGTGGATTTCCTCCCTCAGTGCTCTACCCACACACTCAAGATCTTCAAGCTCTGATACCAATTTGATGCAGAGCATCATGCAAACCATTTACATCATCTAGGATCTTGATGATCCAATCTTCATATAATGATTCAAATAATCTAAAAGAGGAAAATAATATCTTCTTTCACAAGATCAATCAAAAAAATACTTCTTTGGTTCCTTTAACAAACAACTTCGATACTGTCCCAAGTTGTATAACTTTCAAAGATTGAATTATTTGACCCACTAAAACTAAAAATCAAAATTTCTAGAAACAAAATTCTTTTTAGATAACTACAATAGCTATCACCTCAAAAAATATTAAGGTCTAAGGACCCGATTTGATTCCTCAAACAATTATTGTTTTAGACTATAAATTCTGATCCATATCCCTGTCATAATTTAGAATTAAAATACCAAACCCTGCCTAGGGCATCTCATATCTTTCTCAAAATGAATCCAAATGAAACCAAACCAATTCCAAAATTATTATTAATGATTCTAGTTTCCAAATATGTAATCCATTTATTTTTCCCATTCATAAATCATTCTACAAGAACAAATAAATGCCTATGACTCCAATGCAGATCTTTAAAAACCAGTTTCCACTCAAACACACATAACTTTCAAAAATATGAATAAAAATGACTCAAACCAAAAGGAAATGAAATTTAATTCATATATATTTTCAATGAATATTATTATAGGTCTTAACTCTTTCATATGCATCCGTACCAAACACTGAAACATGACTATTCTCATGAGATCTTGAATCTGCAAACAACAACTTCCACCAAAATGTGTATAACTCATTCAATTCTTTATAAAATTGAACCAAACCA
>BSBK01010200.1:0-12500 GCA_027943335.1 Chamaecyparis obtusa | reverse complement strand
GAATCTTTCTAATTCCTCTAACAGTTATCATTACCGTTTAGAGTAAGTTCTAATAACATTAAACAAATTATAAAAGATGTCGTGGAGTTGACAAAAAAGTTGTCAACTTCATGATAACACATAAGACTTATTATAAAAACACTTAATTCTTTCGACAGACTATATTAATAAGAGAACTATTTAAACTAAGGCCGAACCATTACATTATTAAAAATAACCATCTAAAATGCATGTAGAATCCAAGATATTTAAAATGATTGGAGTCTCGGATGCACCTGCATCAATACCCCTTATCTACTCTCTCTCTGTCACACACACACACACACACACACACACACACACGTCACCCTCTCTATCCTGCTTATCTAGTCTCTCTCTCTCTCTCTCTCTCTCTCTCTCTCTTCTCACATCACCCTCTCTCCCCCTTATGTTCTCTCTCTCTCTGTCTCTCTCTGATGCAAGGCACCCAAGGCTGCTTATGGGATTTTTCATTTTATTTTGTTGTGTCAAGTTTTTGGTTGTCATAAAGAGAAATGGATCTTTTTGTTTTCTCATTTTTGTGTATGATCCTTTTTGTGTGGTCATGGATTCCATCAGCATGTCTATAAGCTGTGGAACCTTAGTCCACAAGGATCTTCTAGGTTTGCTTGTTTTAAGTTTCATGTTTTATTTTTAATACTTTTGGTTTGCGGTAACATTGCTTTTGTTTTACTATTTTGTTACCGCACTGGGGACATTAGGCATTCAAGTTAATCTTTGTCACAATCGGTTTTTTCCAACAGTTACTAGTTGGGGCAGTTTGGCACATATTTACATCTTTATGTATGTCCAATCAATGAAGATTGTGACAGTGATTCTTGGAAGCAAAATTTGAATAACAAAAACCACAAGTTTGAGCAGACATTGTTTTTCTGATCATCAGGCAATTATGCATGGGTAAACGGGTTTCAATAACTCTATTATCTCTTTTATATTACCAGAGCTCATGAAATCTCACCAGTTTAGGATTTTTTATATGCATAGTCGGGACTGATGAAGAACGACATGATCCAAATACTCCAACATTGAAACCTA
Source organism: Chamaecyparis obtusa (assembly GCA_027943335.1). Taxonomy (NCBI): domain Eukaryota; kingdom Viridiplantae; phylum Streptophyta; class Pinopsida; order Cupressales; family Cupressaceae; genus Chamaecyparis; species Chamaecyparis obtusa. The sequence continues at coordinate 11,426 of BSBK01010200.1, read as the reverse complement.
TGCAATCACGGCATTAAAACCTATGCTAGATGCATTCTCGATGTTGACTAGTATTCTATTTAAGTTCTTTGCCATCCGAATAATATAGTCAGCCGTGTTGGAAATGTATGGTTTGACTACGGGTCATATAATAACTAGAAGGAATTAGTACTGTTACAGAGTCTTTTTTGCATCCACTATTTTGTTTTGCTGGCATTCATTTGTTTAATCTGAGCAAACATTATATTGTGTTGTGGAGTCAGTTTTCACAAATAATTAAACCCATTGACAGATCAGGTCGAAAACCCTATTGCTGACTTTTTCATGGAGTGTGGATCTTAACTTGTTATTCCCCATTGGAATGCCATGCCATGGGTTGAGAAACAAGTTAAGATCATGTGTTCTTTTATTTATCTAAGTGCTCAGAATGTGGGACTGGCACGTTGCTTCAAGAACTGATGCCCTAGCTAGAGATGACAATTGCAACGAAACAGGGGAATAAAGAAATACTTGCACTCATGCCCTAAAAGAGTTCTAGAACAAAAAACTTAGAAAGTTAATCATAAAAACTCCAAATAGTTTCTCCACCATAAGTACCCATCTTCAGATCCACCTGATTGACCCTAGCTAACTTGATCACTTAGTCTAGTGAGTCTCGGTAAAGTTCGAAGGTGCTGGAGTAGGGTGAAGAAACCTGTGGAAATTCTACAATATATTGAGAATAGTATTCTTTTGATGTAAAATTTCCATTCCAATATTAGTTCATTGACTATTCAGAAAGAAAGACTATAGCAAACCAACAGGCACTGCTGGAACAACAAACAACATTAATAGTGAAACCTTGCCGAGTGGAGTAAGTTCATTTACAAAGATTGTTTATTTGAAATTGTGAAGGTCTGTTTGTAACTTCAAACAATGAAACAAAGTTGGAGGAACAATTATTGAAACTTGTGAACGAAGTAGTATACGACTACATGGTGAGTCCTCAATTAAAGTAGCATCAACAAATTATAGTTCTTGTTAGGAATCAGAACTCGCTAAAAGAGTTTTGGCAGTGTGATTAGAATCATTTATTCTAAACTTAGGTTCAACATAGATAACCTATTTTGATAGTGATTGGGCTTCACTAAGCTTTAGTTGAAAAGCTCTCTCTCTCTCTATCTTCTCATATCACTCTCTCTCTATCACCATCTCTCTCTCTGGTGTAGGGCACCCAAGGTTGCAAATGTGATTTTTGGTTTTGTTTGTGTTTCACGTTTGGTTGTAATAAAATGAAATGGATCTATAGTATCCATTTTCATAGTGTGATCCTTTTGTGTGGTCATGGTTTCTATCAACATGTCTATAAGCTGTGGAACCTTAGTCACAAGGATCTTTAAGGTTTGGTTGTTCTAAGTTTTCTTAATTTTTATGTTTGTTCTAAGTTTCTTGGTTTCTTTTTAGAGTTTGTGAAGGTTGCAGTAGCATTGTTATGTCTTAATCTTTTGTTACCCGCATTTTTAACTCATAGTCCATTCGGTTTCCAACAGTTGCCATTAGTCTGGTATCTGTGGAACCATTGGGAAGCCTCGAATTTCTATATGTTTTTTTCCAATCAGGGGATTGGGACATAGACCAGAGAAGCAAGTTTGATTAATAAAAAAAGCCTATGATTTTGAGTATGTTTTGTTTATCTCTGTTGGCTATGAATTCAATTTCTTAAAAGAGCAGGCAGATTTGATATAACAAAGAACTGTTATGTGTCCACAATTTTATAGAGGTTGATAATGTAGCTTATTTCTTCTTAGCACTGTCGATCTAGTGTAGCAACTCTGTAAATTTATTGTTTACATGCTCGAGTGAAGTTCTTAATGTATTCTCAACATAGTGAAGCATATTAATCTTATTTGTGTTGTGTAATAAAGTCATAACCGGCTTATGTAATTTCTGTTACATTGTTGTGAGTTAGGTTACATTTTTTTTGTGTTGTTGTGATTCTCTGGTAGACTGAGAGTTTAAACACTACCCTCGACTCTGACATGGGGTTATGACCCTAAATTGAGTCTTCACCATGGAATCCTCTATGCCACTAGATGGAGACCAATACAGGGTAAAATTTTATGTTTATGTATTTCAACTTTTCATTACTCAGTCTCACTACAGTTATCGGGTTGCTTCCTGGTCGAAGCCCTAAATTGGGTACATTCAAATATTAAAATAGTGAGTTAGATGGTTAGCTACAATAGTGATGTGCAATAGAATGCAGAGAACTCTAATTGACTCAGGGTATTTAGAAGCCCTAAATTAGTTATGCACTGTGTTTGTTTAACCAGCAAAATGAAGTACCTATCACCATGCCCTAGGTAGATCTAGAACAGAAGTTTAGGAAGCATCAAGAATACTCCAAGTAGTTGCATCGCCATAGGTACCCATCTTCAAATCCATCAGAATGACCCAAGCTAACTTGATCACTTAGCATGGTGTGTCTCGGTGGTAGAAGAAGATGCTAGAGTAGGGTGTTTGAAAACTGCGCAGAGGAGTCTAGATAGAACATTGGAAGATAGTAAATTGATACAAAGCATTCATTTAATCACCAGTTTAATGATTGTGAAGAAACACGGTTGTAGAACAATTGATAAGTTGTTTGAAATAGTAAACAGTAAACTTGAAGATGCCTACTGATTGATGGAAGTCCATTTGGAAATTGTTCGGTCTATATTTGAAAGTGCAGAAATTTGTTAGCAAATAGTAAAATAGAGTTGAATTAATAACCACTAATGCTTGTAAAGGAAGCGGTATTGACTGTTTGATGATATTCTAAATAAAGAGGTATCCACCAGATTGTAATTCTTGGTAGAAACTAAAATTGGCTAAGAATTTTTACTCAAAGAGTTAGCAAATTCCATTCAAGGAATTTGACTGTAAAAACATTCCCCTGTTGCTGAGGATATTTTGATCAAAGAGTTTTTTACTAGTGTTGATCAAACCCATTGTTCAGGGTGTGAATTGACATTATTATTGTTTTGTTTTTTGATTTGGGCTTATTCAAGTTTCTATTGCTACCGCTCTGCATCAAGTGGTATCAGAGCCACTAAGATACATTTTGGGAGTAGTCAAGATGTCAGACGGAGAAGATATTCCTTTAAGGATAACTAATGTGGAGTTGGCTAAGATAGTCAAGGAGCAGATGGTAGAGAGTAGGGCTGTCAGAGAAGAGAATAGAGCAATGAAGAGGTAGTTAGATAAGTTGAAAGGCCAAGTGAGGAGAGGAGACAATGAGGAGTCAGAAGAAGAAGAAGAGGCAGAGCAAGATCCATTCGGTCAAGGAAATCTACTGGAGGATCAAAGAGCAATGCTGGCAGCACTAGAGAGAGTGGGCAAGAAAGACAAAAATGAACTGCCTATGTTCCATGGTAAGTTGGAACTAGATGAATGTATGGATTGGCTAGAAGCATTAGAGAACTTTTTCAAATGTGATGAAGTACCTCCTAGCCAAAATGTGAAGATAGCCAAGTCTAAGTTAAAGGGACCAGCCCTTGGTGGAACTTTCTTCAGAATGAAAGATTGGAAGAAGGAAAGACCATCATATCCACTTGGACCAAAATGAAGGCTGAATTGAAAAGACAGTTTGTACTAGAAGATTATGAAGTGACTCTTCATAAGAAGCTTCAAAACTTGAAACAAAAGGACCTTGATGTGAGTACCTACACTCAAGAGTTCCACAATCTATCCCTAAAAGCCAAAATGTATGAAACAAAGAAACAAAAACTAGCAAGGTATATCAATGGGTTGAAGTATAGTATACAAGATGAGTTAACCTTGGTCACTTTGGAATCAGTCCATAAGTGCTTTCAACTTGCCCTCAAGATTGAGGAAAAACAAAGAAGAAGAGGGAACTCATTCAGAGGTAGATGCAAGTTTAATGGAAGAGGAACATTTCCCAAACCCCAAGGAGAAAGCAGCAATCAAAGTGTTGATCATGATACTACTAGTAGGGGTTCATTTAGAGGAAGAGGACCAAATAATGGCAGGGGAAGATCAAGAGGAAGAGGCCTTAATGTATTCATGAGAAGATGCTTCTCATGCAACCAAGTTGGTCATCAATCTTTCAGATGTCTTGAGAAGTATGGCAGCAATAGTCAAGGAGATAGGAGAGTGCAATTGATTCATGAAGAGGATGACTGCCAAAGCACTTCATCCTTCCATACAGCCACATCCAAACATGCTGATCCAGAGAAAGGGGAGACTCTCATGTTCAATAGATCACTGTTGGTACCAATCAACAAGGAGCCGGCCCAATAGAAATCTCTATTCTGGACTACTTGCAAGGTGAAGAGTAAAGTATGCAAGGTAATTATTGACTCCGGTTCTACTAAAAATTTGGTTTCTTTGGAAATGGTTACTAAGCTTAATTTGAAACAAATTCCACATCCTACTCCATATAAAGTGTCTTGGTTGAGTAAGGATCAACAAACTATTGTAAATGAGCAATGCTTAGTAGATTTCCAAATAGGAGATTATAAAGATAAAGTCATGTGTGAAGTAGTTGAAATGGATGCTTCTCATCTTCTTTTAGGAAGACTATGGCAATATGACACTAATGCCCAACATGATGGGAAAACCAATGTATTTACTATAACCAAAAATGGGAAGCTTTCACAATGACTCCTTTACTAGATGTTAATAATGAGTCAGCCTTGTCTAGTGGTGTTATGTTGGTCAAAGAAAAAGAGTTCTTAGAAGTTCTTAAGGAAGAGAATACTCCATTCTTTTCTATTGTAATCAGACCTAAGGAAAGTCACCATGAGGGCAGGGGATTGAGCCTAGAAGTCAAGGAAAGTACTTGTCCCAAAGTAGTGGTAGATTTGTTGAATAAATACAGTGGTGTTGTGGCTGACAACACCAATGATTCACTTCCACCTAAGAAGGAAATCAATCATTGCATTGATTTAATCCTAGGGGCTACTCTACCAAACAAGGCAGCCTATAAACTCACTCCCGAACAAAATGCTGAGGTAGCAAGGCAGATTCAAGGGTTGTTAGAGAAAGGTTACATATGGAAAAGCATCAGCCCATGTGCTATACCCCACAATCTTTTCCCCTAAAAAGGAAGGTAGTTGGAGGTTATGCATGGATTCTAGAGCCATTAATAGAATCACCATCTGATACCAGTTTCCAATGCCTAGAATGGAAGATCCCATGGATTGTTTAGGTGGGGCAAATTTTTATTGCAAGATTGATCTCAAGAGTGGTTACCATCAAATCTGGATCTGAGAAGGGGATGAGTGGAAGACAACCTTCAAACTAATGAAGGGTTGTTTGAATGGATAGTCATGCCATTTGGCTTATCCAATGCTCCTAGTACTTTTATGCGCTTAATGAATGAAGTGTTAAAACCTTTTCTTCACAAATTTGTCATTGTTTATTTGGATGACATTCTAATTTTTAGTGGTAGCAAGGAGGAGCATTTGTAGCATATAGATCAGGTCTTGCAGAGACTCCATGAGGAAGGTTTGAAGGTAAATTTGGAGAAGTGTTCATTCTTGCAGGAAGAGCTTGTTTTCTTGGGTTTTGTGATTTCAAAAGGAAGTCTGAAAATGGATCTTACTAAGGTAGAAGCCATCCTAAATTGGCCACCCCCTACTTCAGCCACGGAGGTAAAAAAAATTTCATGGCTTATGCAATTTCTATAGGAAGTTTATCAGAAACTTTAGTGGCATTTGTACTCCTATAATAAATACTATTAAGGGAGGTAGAAAATGTGTTTTTGTATGGTCTAAAGAGGCAAATGAATCCTTTGAATTGTTGAAAAAGAAGATATCAGAACAGCCTATGCTTGTGTTACCAGATTTTCATAAAGTTTTTGTGGTTGAGTGTGATGCTAGTAATAAGGCTATTGGTGGGGTTCTTAGTCAAGAAGGGAGACTTGTAGCCTTCTTTAGTCAAAAAATAAATGAAGCAAAACAAAAGTATTCTACTTATGATCTTGAGCTTTATGCTATGATTCAATCCTTAAGGAAATGGAGGCATTATCTTTTGACAAAAGAATTCATTGTTTTCACTGATAATCATGCACTTAGTTTTCTGAATAGACAAGAGAAACTTAACCATCGACATGTAAAATGGATGGAATTCTTGCAGGTTTACACTTTCAGCATCAAACACAAGAAAGGGGTTGCTAATAAAGTAGCAAATGCTTTGAGTAGGAGGACACTCACCATTCAGTCTATGCAATTGGAAAGTGTAGCTCTAGAGGCTATGGCAAACATGTATGCTACGGATGAAGATTTCAAAGACATCTATAAGGTTTTCTTAGATATGACAGCAAGGTATCATACTGAATTTTTTGATTTTTTGATACAAAATGGGCTTCTATTCAAGGGTGGATTGCTTTGTGTTCCAAAGGGATCTATGAGGGAAAATATCATTAAAGAAAAGCATTATGGCAGCTTGGCAGGGCATTTTGGTTTGGATAAAACTTTAGAATCAGTCAAGAGGTTTTACTATTGGCCTAGGTTACAAACATATGTAAGAAAGTGTGTAGAAACTTGTTTGATTTGTCAAAAATCTAAAGGTCATACTTCTAATGCTAGACTTTACACACCCTTACCCATTCCATTGAAGCCATGGGATTCTGTTAATATGGATTTTGTGCTTGGGTTGCCTAAAACCAAATTTGGTCATGACAACATATTTGTAGTCGTGGATTGGTTTTCCAAAATGGCTCGCTTTATGCCATGTAAAACAACTCATGATGCATCCCATGTGGTAGGTTTGTTCTTCAAAGAAATAGTTAGATTACATAGTCTACCTCTATCCATCATATCAGATAGAGACCCTAAGTTCTTAGGTCACTTTTGGAGGACCTTGTGGAAGAAATTGGGTACAAATGTGTGTCTCTCATCAGCATATCATCCTCAAACTGATGGGCAGACTGAGGTCATTAATAGATCTCTTGGTAATCTCTCGAGATGTTTGACACAAGAGCATGGTACAAGTTGGGACTCAATTCTAGCCCAAATAAAATTTTCATATAATGATTCCATCAATCGAAGTATAGGGAAGTCTCCTTTTCAGATTGTTTATGGTGTTCATCTGAGGGGTATCTTGGAGTTAAGAGATGTGAGTAGTTTGGAGAAGCCTAGTGCATTGGCTAATGATTTTGTTACAGTCATGAAGGATGTCCAAGATCAGGTCAAACAAAAGCTTCAACACACCTATGCTAAGTACAAACCTCATGCTGATCAAAGGAGGAAGGAAGTCTCTTTCAATGTTGGAGACTTAGTTATGGTTCATCTAAAGAAAGAGAGGCTACCTAAAGGACACTACACTAAACTCATGGCTAAAAAGATTGGTCCTTTTAAAATACTAAAAAATGTGGTTCTAATGCATATCATGTTGATCTTTCGGTAGACATTCATTTATCACCTATCTGTAATGTTCCTGATCTATATATGTACAAAGGTCCTGTTGATAATATTGTGAATGCAGGTGATACTAATCCTATCATGGAAGCACAACTTCACACACTTCCTAAGACACCATCTTTGGAGATTGTCAGCATCTTGGCAACTAGAGTTGTGCGAAAGACCCAGAGACATACCTATTATGAGCATTTCATGCAGTGGAAGTCCAAACCAGTCGAAGATGCTACGTGGCTGTCTCCTTAAGGCATTGAGAAAATGGGATTTCCTCTATCCACTTTGCCAACTCAAGGGACTTGAATTTTTTAGTCCTGTGGAGCATGGTGTAGGGCACCTAAGGTTGCAAATGTGATTTTTGGTTTTGTTTGTGTTTCAAGTTTGGTTGTAATAAAATGAAATGGATCTATAGTATCCATTTTTGTGGTGTGATCCTTTTGTGTGGTCATGGTTTCCATCAACATGTCTATAAGCTATGGAACCTTAGTCCACAAGGATCTTCAAGGTTTGGTTGTTTTATGTTTTCTTAGTTTTTATGTTTGTTCTAAGTTTCTTGGTCTCTTTTTAGAGTTTGTGAAGGTTGTAGTAACATTGTTAAGTATTAATCTTTTGTTACCACATTTTTAACTCATAGTCCATTCGGTTTCCAATAGTTGCCATTAGTCTGGTATCTGTGGAACCATTGGGAAGCCTGAGATTTCTATATGTTTTTTTCCAATCAGGGGATTTGGACATATACCAGAGAAGCGAGTTTGATTAATAAAAAAAAGCCTATGATTCTGAGTATGTTTTGTTTATCTCTGTTGGCTATGAATTCAATTTCTTAAAAGAGTGGGAGGATTTGATATAACAAAGAACTGTTATGTGTCCACAATTTTATAGAGGTTGATAACGTAGCTTGTTTCTTCTTCGCATTGTCGGTCTGGTGTTGCAAATTTTGTAAATTTATTCTTTACATGCTCGAGAGAAGTTCTTAATGTATTCTCAGCGTAGTGAAGCATATTAATCTTATTTGTGTTGTGTAATAAAGTCATAGTTGACTGTCATAACTGGCTTATGTAATTTTTGTTATGCTGTTGTGAGTTAGGTTACATTTTTTTTTGTGTTGTTGTGATTCTCTGGGAGACCAAGAGTTTAAACACTACCCTTGGCTCTGACATGGGGTTACGACCCTGAATTGACTCTTCACCATGGAATCCTCTATGCCACTAGACGGAAACCAATACAAGGTAAAAGTTTATGTTTATGTATGTCAACTTTGCATTACTTAGTCTCACTACGGTTATCAGGTTGCTTCCTAGCTGATGCCCTAAATTGGGTACATTCAAATATTAAAATAATGAGTTAGATGGTTAGCTATAATGGTGATGTGCAATAGAATGCAGATAACTCTGATTGACTCGAGGTATTTAGAAGCCCTAAATTAGTTATGCACTATGTTTGTTTAACCAACAAAATGAAGTACCTATCACCGTGCCCTAGCTAGATCTGGAACAGAAGGTTTAGGAGGCATCGAGAATCCTCCAAGCAGTTGCATTGCCATAGGTACCCATCTTCGAATCCATCAGAATGACCCAAGCTAACTTGATCACTTAGCATGGTGTGTCTTGGTGGTAGAAGAAGATGCTGGAGCAGGATGTTTGAAAACTGCGCAGAGGAGTCTAGATAGAACATTGGAAGATAGTAAATTGATACAAAGCATTCATTTAATTACCAGTTTAATGATTGTGAAGAAACATGGTTGCTGAACAACTGATAAGCTGTTTGAAATAGTAAATAGTAAACTTGAAGATACCCACTGATTGATGGAAGTCCATTTGGAAATTGTTCAGTCTATATTTGAAAGTGTAGAAATTTGTTAGCAAACAGTAAAACAGAGTTGAATTAATAACCACTAATGCTTGTAAAATAATATTGACTGTTTGATGATATTCTAAATAAAGAGGTGTCCACTAGATTGTAATTCTTGGTAGAAACTAAAACTAGCTAAAGATTTTTACTGAAAGAGTCAGAAAATTCCATTCAAGGAATTTGACTATAAAAACATTCCCCTATTGTCGGGAAGGATATTCTGATCAAAGAGTTTTTACTAGTGTTGATCAAACCCATTGTTCAGGGTTTGAATTAACATTATTATTGTTTTGTATTTTGAATTGGGCTTATTCAAGTTTCTGTTGCTCTCTCTCTCTCTCTCTCTCTCTCTCTCTCTCTCTCTCTCTATACCTCTCATTTTCTTCTCACATTGTCCTCTCTCCCCCTTATCTACTCTCTCTCTCTCTCTCTGCAATAAATGAATATGACTATAGTAGGTCCTCAAGAAAATAAATTGATATCTCAATCTGACTGTACACTCCTTCAAGAGCTCATAATTTTTCTAGGATGGGAAGGCCAACAACTCTAAATATATCAAAATTATTCGGGCCAACACTGGATGATGCCTCAAAATATATCTACCTACTATATTATATGTAATGTTGGTGGTTGTAGATGCAATTTGACGAGTCCTAGATTACTTGCCTTGATCTGGAAGGCAATGAGAATTTTGTTGATAGTAGGATTTGTAAATGGTTCTATAGCTAGAAACCCCTCATCAACCAACTATCTGTGAGCTAGTATAGGTTAGTCAGCCCTACGGTTCTGATCACAATAAAAAAAATTGTCATGCCCCTGACCAAAATAACTTGGAATATCTAGGTAATTGACACTGAGGCCCAAATGGATATCAGCGTACAACTATTGTATAAAATACAAGGGAATTTGATCATTATTAGGATAACAACCATGATCTACAAGGAATCATGGTTAAATTCTAGAGGCTATCTTAGGATCTATGCATTGTTTCATCTAGTAAGCCCCAACCTTGGCCTTCCCTCCATAATGTGGGAAAACCTCTCATTTGATGGTTTCCTTTGGGACATGACTCTATATCATCACCCAATACACAACACCCATGATCTCTCTCTCTCTCTCTCTCTCTCTCCCCCCTTATCTACTCTCTTTCTTTCATTATCCTCTCTCTCTCTCTAAAAAAAACCTAGTAGTCCTCCAGCAGAACAAAAACCTAAATAACTCAAACTTCTTCCAAAACACCTAATAAGGTGATGGCATTTATGGATACCCTTTTCAAAGTTTTAAAACATATCAAAACCTCTCATAAGTTTATTTTGGACCAATGTCTCTGTCTAATGCTGTTGCCCTATTTCAATGCTTGTAAAGGACCCAATTTAACAAAGGAAGTATATGGTAGAATACACCTAGAAACCCCAACTCCTAGATAGTGTTCCCTTATGTCTTCAATTGCTCAAATCCCAGAGGAATTAATCTCAAGGGTTCTGTAATATATAAACCCCCCCAAATTATGTCCTCAAACCCTGGTTTTCAGGGCTTCTTCAATCTCCTGTCACAACACACTCTTGCATCAAATTGGTGGTTGAATCACCAATAAATCAACATGTCAAAACATTTCCAAGCATAAAATATGTGACTTGTATAGATGGATCACCCACTGCTACACTTTGGCATCCGTTTTCACTACTTTTCACCCTGTTCTGAACTATGATCACCTCTGTCTTGCCCAATTCTGCATATGCATGGTTAGAAACATATAATACATGTTAAAGAATGTCATTCCATGAATATTAGGCCTCTATGTTCATGGAATGAATCCCCTATCTCCTAAGTGTTACTGCAGTAGTAAATTAAGATAAAGAAAGACTGTTCAAACTGTAACTGGCGCAACAAGAATTCAATACAAAGTTAGACTCATTCAAAACTAGTTAGTTTTTAATAAAAAAACCCTACCAATTCACTTCCACATCAAAACCAATCAAATTGAGACTTTTAGACTTAATGAAATTCAGGAAAACAATGAATTCTTATTAACTTGTCGCTCACCAGTTATACACTAGATTCTCCTCTCCTTCTATCTGTCCCATAACAGAGACTCTTCCTCAACTTATATAAATTTTAAATAACTAATTCAACCAACTTTTCCATTGAGTTGAATAGTTAGTCTTAAGAAAACAAAAGCTTCCCTCTAAATCCCTA
>BSBK01010199.1:0-159887 GCA_027943335.1 Chamaecyparis obtusa | reverse complement strand
TATATACATATATATATGTAATATATATATATACATAATATATGTAATATTATATATAATACATATATATATGTATATATATATAAATATTATATATATATATATATACATTTATATATATATATATACATATATATATATACATATACATATATATATATACATATAATATATATATTATACATACATATGTATATATATATATATAAATGTATATTATATATGTACATATATATATACATATGTATAATACATAATATATATATATAAATATATATATATAGTATATATATATATATATATATGTATATATATATAGATATATATACATATATAATAGATATATATACACATATATACATATATATACATATACATATATATATATACATATATATATATACATACATACATACATACTATATATATATATATATATTATATATATATATATATATATATATATATATATATATATATATAACATATATATATATATATATATGTATGTGTGTATGTGTGTGTGTGTGTGTAATTATATATATAATGGTGGTCTATTAGGAATATGACCACCTCCCCTTCCAGCTTGGTTATTTCTTGCTCTAGTGTCCATTAAGTTCCTCTGCATTCTTTTCTTGTCCCAACATTTTGGCAGATCCTTTAGGATTGCTTCTTATTCCCATATTTGAATTAAATCCTCGACTAGAGGGATCAATATTTCTCAAAGAATTAATCCTTCTTATCAAGTCACTTTTTCTCTCGTACCCTTAATTCTAACCAAATCAACTTCAAGCTCATCCCTTCTTTGAGGAGATTTCAATCTTTCAATCATTATTTAGTCTCAAAACATGAGTCACCTTTGGGGGCTCATCATGTATTTCTTTACCTCCTCTTTTCTCTACAGAATATTAGAGATAATTGTATCCTAATACCAATAGTTTTCCCTACTTAGAGGGAGACATTGCATCATTATCAAATAATGCATTCATTCTAATGTAGACATTACATGCAGTAAATTGGGATTGGAAAGGTTCATTTATTTAGCTTTTATTTCAATTCTTTCCCTCTCATTTTTAATGTTATTTAAAATCTCCTCATACTTCAAACTTTTCCATATATTATAATCCTTATTAGTAGTAATTATTTTTTTGATCTATCATTAGAATAACCATACATTTGTTCTTATAAGAATATTATTCATTATAAATTCTTAAATGATTTACATCAAAAGTAGATGACTTGCATCTTTCACTTTCCTGTGGATTTTTCTTTCTTCCTCATTTATCTTGCCAACATCTTATTTGGATCATTCTAGCATAATGACCCATCTATCCATTTCAAAATTGTTTAGAATTAGTCAATTCAATTATGATGAAGTTTCCACCTTAAGAGGGAAATAGACAAGATTTTAATAAAATGACAAGTAGATTTAAATGGGACTTGTTAGGTTTTCACACCATGGCCCCATTGCAAATCAGGACCCCTCTCTTTTCACTTGGAAATGGGGTAGCTGTCCCAAGTAGTCTTAGTTCAGTAATGATTTTCAAGTCTCCAAGTCTAAGGGATGAGTTTGAGAAACTTTGACTCACTAGGGAGTCAGTCCAGTCGAGGATGTGAGTGAGAGTTGGGCCAAGCTAGTCAAATTGAAGTCAAGGGATTTGTGATGAAATGAATTTACTGAAGTGTAAAAGGATGGATCGAAGATGCAAAGAAAGAAAAGATGAAGTTTTAACCTAAAAAAGACACTAATGGAAGCAGTTGATTACTGAGATTTGGCCTAGTTTGAAATTTTTTGGGATCTCCAAAACCTAGAATCTCCATTAGAACTCCTAGAGATCTGAAACCACTCTCAAACATTCTGACAATATATACATAAAATATAACTTAAAGTATAAGAAATTAAAAATAATTTCTTATACCTAAATGCTATATTTTATGTATTCCACCCTACACCTAGACCTGCGCCTTAATAAGGTGAAATTTTCTGACCCAAGTTGGTAAACTTGCCCTTATTGCCTTAATGATTATGATCGGGTTTGATTAGGAGTTGCCTATTGGTATGAGATTTTCACTCCATGTAAGTGATTGGATAGATGTTGGTTCCCTATTTAAGCATGAATTTCTACCCCTTCCAAACATGATGTCTTGTATTATGCACCTATTAAGTGAAATTTCCAACCAACACATAGGATGACACCTTATTCAACTACCCAACATTTCACATGGTGTGTCTTATTCATCTCATATTTCCACCCCAACGTTGAGTGAGTTTGCCTTATTTCCTTATGATTTCTACCCAATATATGATGCATTTTCCTTATTTCACCTTCATTTATGTTCTAATCATATTCATTTTCTTTATTGAGCCAATATTTCCATCCTTTGATAATGTGAGTGCTACTTCATGTGTTTAGAAGAGTTTTTCTTATTTGAATTGGATTTCCACCTTGTGATGCTAGTGAGTTCACCTTATTTAGTAGTGATTTCCACTTATGCTTGTTTGAATTTTCCTTATTTAACTTGAGTTTCCTCTGTATGTTGTTTTGACTTGCCTTATTTGAATCTGATTTTCACTTTATTATTGGTAGTCTATCTTATTTTCCCCCCAATCTTCACCTTGCACCTATAAAATTTTCTTTATTTGGTGTGAGTTTCCACCTTCGTTTTGTGAGGTTTGCCTTATTTGGTGGTAGTTTCCACCTTGCATTTGGAATTTTGCCTCATTTATGTTGAATTTTCACTTCATGTCCTTTGCACTTGCCTTATTAAGGTGCAATTTCCACCTTCTGGTTGAGCCTTTTCCTTATCTCCTGTGGGTTTCCACCACCATACTAATTATGCATTTACCTTTTTTGAGTTGAATTTCCACCTTGTGATTTGATGAGTTTTCCTTATTTAGGTTGAATTTCCATCGTATGTTATTTTCACCTACCTTATTTGGTGTAGATTCCCACCTTTTGATCAATGTGTGAGCCTTATTTACATTGAATTTCCACTCAACACCAAATGCTTTCGCCTTATTTCCCTCTGATTTCCACCCCACGGAGCATGTGATTGCCAGTGAATGACATGATTGGCACCTTAATTACACTATATTTCCATCTTCCTTGCTGGCGCTTGCTTTGCATGTGATTTCCACCTAGCTTATGGGAACTCAAGTTCAATGGGGGATCAATCAAATCGTCCATAACAAGGAAATAAGCATTAAATGATTATTGATGGGATGTGAGCAATTGATTAAGAGCCACAAATTTAATCAAGAGAGGTTCAAATTGAATGCAAGAGGCACAATTTTAATTTGGGGGCTTCGAATTAAGTTTGAGAAAGCATGAATTAACTTAAATAAACAAGGCCAAGTCATCCTTAGTAGAGAGATGCTTTAGTTTCACCCCTTGTATAGGCCGGGAGTTGAGACCATTTTTAACACCCAAATCAAAATACAATTTCATGTTTGCAAGTGCAGATCGAACCAAGTGAGCCAACGAATCAAGAAGATATTAACCAAGTTGGTAGAAAATCATCAAGTTGTGGATCAAATTCAAACTTTTTGAGCATCAATAAATTAAAATAAAACACAAATGTAAGCCCAGATTTGGTTATTGAAAATTAGAATCGCAAGATCATTGCATAAGAAGAGGGAAAATCAGACTTTGACAAGCTCGATCATTCCTAGACCTGGGGTTTATAAACTCAAGATTGTCATTATTAGTTCCTGCCATGGCAAAGAACTGTTGTGAAGGCTCTATGCTTAAACATTTATTAATCTTTTTCCCTTTTAGCCAATGAAACTGTTCAATTTTCATTCATAAGCTTCTTTTCCTATATTCATTATACACCAACTTGCATATTTTTTACCTAAAACATTAGTGTAAATTATTTTTTCCCTATTTGATTAGCACTGCAGATGGTTGGCAAATTCATTCCCAGCTACCAATGCAAGAGAACACCTGATTCTCAAGGTATTTGTCAGTGTGTTGCAGGAGCTATAATATATAATAGAA
This sequence comes from Chamaecyparis obtusa, assembly GCA_027943335.1. Lineage (NCBI taxonomy): Eukaryota > Viridiplantae > Streptophyta > Pinopsida > Cupressales > Cupressaceae > Chamaecyparis > Chamaecyparis obtusa. The sequence continues at coordinate 155,886 of BSBK01010199.1, read as the reverse complement.
TTAATGGCAGATTACACCCTGAACAAGGCTATATTAAGCCGCATCTCTATGTGCTCCAAGATTTAGAATTCTTACAAAGACGTGTTTTGCATGTGAACAACATGTGGGGGCAAATAATGTATACAAATATTCATTTCAGTATGAAGTGTATTTTAGTATGAAGTGTATAAGGAATTGAAGTCCCCTTTGCTGCAAATTAAGGGTTTGGAGCCAATTATTTTGACTGTTGCGAGAGAATGACATGGACAACAACCAGGAGGATTTTGTGCACCGGTTTTCTAGATTGTCTAGTAATTACTCTTTCATTTTCGAATCTTCTTCCTAACATCAAAGAACGGCTCAACATATTATTAATATAGCTAACATCAATTGAATAACAAGTTTTTGAGCACCAGATGGCATTTGTTAACATCCCACATTCCCTACTGTGCTTCAACATTTTGCATGCTTCTGGACGTGGTGAACACTAAGGAAATAGGAAGTCGAGTACTATCTCAGAGCCTCTTTTGTGCTTATCATTTGAAATTGTTATGGGTAAAGATATGTTCTGTATATTTTTGTTAAATTAGGATTCACAACTGTTGAAGGTTGAATATATCCTCTATATATTTCGGTTAAATCAGGGTTAACATAGAATAAACTAAACAAAATTGAAATTATTTGTGTGCCCAAGGATTGTGGAGCATCTATGGAATACTATCTAGATCTTCTCCACTCAGAGATGGTGAAGGATACGATGGCATTGGGCATACCCTACAGGAGGGTTGGTTCCTCAATCACCCAGAGAAATTTATATCCATTCATGACAGGTAACATAAACATATGGCCCAAAGAATCTCATGATTTGAAAAATTGAAAAACTTTTAATCTTATGCCTTATAATCTGTTGTTGGATAACTTTTATGCTTTCCATTAGCCCTGATTCATATTAATGTGTAGTTGCCCAAGAAAGTAGAGACATATTTGGGTGTTTAAATGTAAAAGTAATGGTGAAGAATGTCTACATGTACACACAAAATAGTGCACTTCTATGGATCATTACAATCAAGAACACTCAAGAATGAGGTCTCAAAAATCGATCCATAGCTCTCTATGTATGGAGTTGCAAGATATTAAAATTGCTCTCGGCTAGAGCTATTAAACTTAATGACCTTGCTAGTCAACCACACAATGAGAGATTCGAATAAAGACAAGGGAAAGAATGTCAATATCCCCAAGAATCACTATGAAATGCAATGCAATGCAAGCTAATCTAAGAATGAGGATGCAAGCTAGTCTATAGAAATGAAAGAACAATGCAACTAATCCATGAAAGGAAAGAACAAGTGTTACAAATCCTTCCTATTTAGACTATGTGAGATTAATCTATAGCATAAAGGAAATCTATACTATGAAAGCATAAATATGAAACTACTATGCAAGAATGGAAGCTAAGCTATGAAGCAATAAAGAAATCCAAAAAGCTTGATGCAACAATGATCTCCAAAAAGCTCCAAAGTCTTCAAGAATTCCTGTAGCATAAAGTTAGCATAAAATAATTGACCTAGAATGAAGAAGAGAGCTCTCCTTTTATAAGAAATGAGAAAGAATGGACCATGGAGATTAAGAGGCAAAAGATCTAATCAAGGGTGGAGCTTGAAAGAGGAGCAATCCATGTGCACAAGTATCCTCCAATGAGAAAATAAGAGTTGACTTTTGTGTCCATATGAGACAAAAAATGCTTTTTCCCTTTTTATAAAATAAGAATAATGCTTTATTTGTGCAACTTAGGATAAGAGGAAAAGTGGGGGCTTTTCATTTATTAAAAGGGGATGAAATATTCCTTTTAAATAAATAAAGACTTTAGGATAAAATGGTTAGCCCAAGGAAAATAATTGAAAATGATGAAATAGGATTTGATCAAGGAAATTGATATAATTGAAAATGCTGATTTTTAAAAATATTGATTCAGGAATTTGATAAATTGCTGAAATGGGGCTCAAAGTCTAGGCGACCATTTTAGGGTGCATAAATTTGCCCCTCTTTAACTAATGTGTGATCATTTTGGGAACACATGTGGTCAAAGAAGAATTGAAATGTGAGATCGATTTGGGATCACAAAACAATCCAGACATGTGATCATTCTGGGAACATGCCAGGACAAAGATAAGCCGGCTGAAAGACAAGACCAACACTGTTGTTGTTAAGTGCTGATCAAGTTTGAAAATAGGAGATAAGAATCTCAAAGAGACAAAACTAACACCATTGTTGTTAAGTGCTAATCAAGTCTTAAAAATAAGAGATAAGAATCTCAAGCAAAGCTGATTGATAAAGCTGAATCAAAGATAAAAGCTGATGGGTACTGCCCCCTTGGAATCGGAATCAAAATTAGGTAGAGGAGAAGCAATAGATTGATAAAATTGATCAAGTCACTAGAAATCATAATCAAAGGATGGAGCATGATAGGATAACCACCAAGCAGTGAAGATATGCCCCAGGTTGACTAGGTTTGACCGAAAAGGATATAGGATAAAGATGAAGTCAAACCTCAGAGAGATGAAGGGAAGAGGATGAATGAAAGACTAGAAGTTTGAAAGACATGGAGATGAAGATGCCCCAAGAAAGATCAAAGGATTAGGGCTCAAATGGTTAGCCAACTGCGCAGAAGATGGTGAAATTTGAAATGTGATTTTGACTATCAAGATGAACTCAGATTTCAATTTTGATCTTGAAAATGGATCTAGGACGTCGAAATTAGCTAGGGGTGCAATTTTCACACAATTTTGAGGTGTTTTGAAATTTGGTCAAAAAAGTTCAAAAGGCTATAAAAGGGTGAAAAAGGTCATAGAAAATGATGTGATATGAAAGACAAGAAGTGAAAGACATGATCGAGAAGAAGCGGAAGATGAGCGTAGTTGACTGAAAAGTCTATAAAAGATAAAAGGAAAGCTCTCTCCATATGTGAGATGCAAAACTAAGCTAATCATGAACCTAAGATGCAAGCTACTATGAAAAGTGGTTTACTTGCAATGTTACAAAGCCAATAGACATCTAATTATCATCATCAAGTGTTATTGGTAGCATCATAAGATCATACAATACACACTAGCATGACTATGTGAATCCAAATATGATCTATATCAGATAGGAATGTGAGAATCCCACCTAGGCACCGAAGACATGTAGGTCAAGATGACTAGTGCAGTGAGATTACCTAAGTTTGATATGGCAAGATTATACTCACATCGAGACACAAGAAAGTCAAGATAGCTATAAGTATGCACTTGCAAAAAATAGTCAAGGATAATACCTTGCAGACCCCAATGTCAAGTGGAACAAGCATAAATGCTAATGACAGTTAGGACCAACAAAATATACCCACAAGAAGATAAAAAAAATAGAACATGTTCTTATTCCCTCAGTCTTCTAGCTATGCATCATCGAAAACTATCATAGGGAGAAAACACTCATGAAAGAAATCATCATAGACAACACACAAATAAATAAAGTCAAACAAGTCTCAGTGAGTCGAGTGTTTAAGTGCGTGTGTGTAGGTCATAGAGTCAAACTTTGAGTATCACAGCTGCTGGTGAGAGATATCATATCATGTTAGATTGCGGGGTAGGATATCTAATAAGTGTTGAGAAACACTTGACGCTAGGGTAGTGTTGAAAAGCACAATTGTGGTGGTGTTGAGAAACACCATTTGGGAAATGTCCTAAAGACCAATGCATCCTGAAGGACCAAAGCTAATATAGTTATGCTCCCTAGACAAAGACAAAGACCAATTCCAAACCAAGGTAACAAGGTCAAGGCATGATGGAGAGAGGCTAAGTGTCAAGAGCGCATGCTAAAAGACAAGGGTGCAAAGGCCTCAAGTAGTGCCTATTTCCAGGTTTTCACCACTTGGAGATTTTTTTATTTTTTCAATTTGTTTTGTATTTTTGCTTCCAAGGCGCTTGTTTCTAGGTTTTCACCAAGACACTTTTTCTTTTTTTTAAAATTTTTTTGCTATTTTTAAAATTTTTTTGTATTTTTTCAGGATTTTATATGCTTTTTAAAATTTTTTTAGCATCATATATGAATGTTTTTGTGATTTTTTTTCAGGATCCATAAATATGTACAAAGGATGCCCCCAGATAGAATGGGCATCAAACTCCCAAACAAGCTCACATCGTGTAGTCCCAATGTTTAGCAAGGTGGAGGACAAGGAGGGTTAGCAAGCTGGTGGAAGAGATGAAAGACAAGAGAATGAAGGAGAATGAAGGAGAATGAAGGGAAGAAATACTCAAAGGAAAACTCCTCAAGAGTACCCAAGCTAGGGAAAAATTTTCATGTAAAGCACATTTGGACAAGCAATGAAAGGCCAGCATAGGATAAGTCACAAAGGCGTAATGCAAAAGAAGGAAAGGATGCAGTCCAAAGGAGTAGACATGTCAAGAGGCTTCATAACATCGTGTTTTACTCTTTTTTGTATTAGATCAAGACCAAGGGGGAAAAGGATAACGAAAGGCTAAAATGAATGGAGGAAAATAAAAATGAAAGCTTAAACATGAATGGAATGAAAGCAAGATCATCGTAAGATAGCTCACAAGATAGCCAAATGTTCGTGTATAGATCAACATTGTCAAGATCAAAAAGAGAAGATGAAATGGATGAAATATGTAGAAGAACTACACATGATGCCCGATTGCTAGGTTTTCATCACGGTACTTATCCAAGGTGCCACAAGGGAGTGGTTTTCATCATAGGATGAATTTATTTCTCTTTACTTTTGCTACCAAGGTGCCTGTTTCTAGGTTTCCACCAAGGCACATTTTTAGTTTTTCCATTTTTTATTTTTTTTATTTTTTTATTTTTTCTATTTTTTTAAATTTTTTATTTTTTGGAAGAAGGCAAGCTTTTTAGATAATGCTCCTTGAAAGGATAAACCATGATATGCCAAGGATTGAAAATGATATGCTCAAAGATGCTGATAGGGAAAGGAAGATGGAAGAGAAAAATGGAGGATAAGGTTTTATGTAAAGTGAGTGAGGATGGAAGATAGGAGGAATAGGAAAATGAGGAAAAAGTATAGAAGATAGAAGGATAATGAATGGAAGGATCATGAAAGGGTAGATGGAAAGGAAGGCAAGATCAACATCAACACACACCTTGAAGGGTGGCGAGAGGATGGAGGAAACGTGAATGAAGGAATATGTGAAGGAATATGGAAAATGTTTAGCAGAGGTTGCGGTTCAGGCGCATGGAATGGAAGAATGTTTTTAGAAAAAGATGAAGTGGAAGCCTTTGGAAGCTTGAATGTCAACTTCACTTTTTGTTCAATATTAGACTCTTTCAAGAGAGACTTTGGAATCCATATAGCCTTAGGATTTTCATTTCTTTTTGATGATTTAGAGAGAATATCTTCAATGATGGATTTTGGAACCCATACTTGTCTTGTAGTTTTCTTCTTAGATATCTCTTTTGACTTTATGCCCCCATGTCGATTAGATGAGACATGGTGATTTTTTTTTTTTATGGATTCTTGTATTGCTTTTTTTCCTTGTATTGAACATTCAAGTTACTTCCAAAAGACTTGGGACTTGTGGAAGGAGGCTATGACTGGTTTAGATGGGTGGGTGAACGAAAAGGATTCAAGGGTATGCATCTATGTTGATCTTGAAGAAAGATAGGAGATGGAGGGATGTAAGGACCCAAGATAGATGATGAATTAGGAGAGTTAGGAGGGGAAAGTGAAGGGACATAAGGACCCAAGATGGAAGGCAGACGTGAAGCACTTAGCAGTGGTGGAAGAGGTCCGAGGATGGAAGTGGAAGATGCAAAAGGATAATCAACAAGCTCATCAGCATGTATATGATAGCCAAGGACATCAGCATCTTTAGAGTGAGCATTATGATTTGCAATAGGATCATGAACATCTTGAATAGGAGAAACTTCTTTTATAGGATTGTTCAAAGCTTGCAAAGACTTAGGAAGAGTAGAAAAAAGAAGCAAACATAGAATGGTAGAACAAGAAGATGAAATACTTTGATCTTGACAAGGATCTTTGGGTAGCATAAGCGTATCAACTTTCTTTTGATTTTCAATAGGCTTAACATTGGAAGTAATAACACCATTTTTAATAACCTCAATGGAAGTATCATCTTTAGAAAGTGCAAGTGTCATAAGGTTATTTTGATTGTCAATAAGCTCAATGGTATAAGTAGTAGTTTGATCTTGCTTAGGAGAAGACTTAAGACATGGTGAAATGAATGAGGAAGGGTGTAAAGGATCGAAAAAACCATGAAATGGATGAGAGATATTAAGAATAGGATTGGATGACATGGAGGGTTCTTGATCTTGATCTTTCTTTATGTTATTTTCTTTATCATTTTTAGAGTTCTCTTGACATGGAGCCACTTCTAAGGATGAGGAAGCATGTTGGAATCATATGGAAGACTTTGGATGAGATGGTGAAGGACTAGCTGAAGTAGGAATTATAGTGTATAAAGGCTTAGGCTCTTTAGGTTTAGCATTATTGAAAGTATTTGCAGCCAAGTGAAGATTAAATTGAGTTTCTTTAAGAGGTAGCCCTTGATGATACCTATAGGGAACCACATGAAAAGTATTAGGATCTTTGTTGGCTAAAGAATTTGTGAAAGATTTGGAGGACTCAGAATCTTTAGGAAATGTATGGGTATTGGAGAAAGTAGGGGATGGAAGGGGACCATCATAAGACAAAGGTCCATCATTAACATAATCTTGCTTGAGAGTGTCATCTTTATTTTTAGCATGAGAATTCTTAGAGGAGAAATGCTCATAGTATCTATGTTTATAATCAACACGGAAAGATTTCTCTTCCTCAATATAAGTAGATGTATCATATTGGTCACAACAAGCATCATAGTCTCTCTCAAAATCAGAGTCATATGGATCCCCATCACAATCTACCCAATAGGATGACCCTTTAGCAAGCACGAGCACACGATGAGGACTCTTAGGAATAGAAGTTTCATAGGTATGACTATATGGTTCATCATCATAGCCATCATAATAGTCATCATAGTCATCAAAGGTGGGTGTGTCACTCTTCATGGGAGAAGTATCACAAGGATTACTATATTGCTCATATTGAGGAGTAAGACTATTGGGAGAAGTAGAAGATGAACGAGATTGTGAAGAAAAGGAAAGTGAAGACCTAGTGGAGGAAGAAGACTTGGATAATGAAGAATGCCAATAATGCCTAGAAGAATCATGATAAGACTTGGAAGATGAAGAATTCAAATAATGTCTAGAAGAGTCATGGTAAGACTTGGAAGATGAAGAATTTGAATAATGTCTAGAAGAGTCATGGTAAAACTTGGAAGATGAAGAAGAATGAGAATACTTAGATGATGAAGAATGTTTGGAAGAAGAAGATCATGAGAGGATCATGAGCATGATTCTACCAAATTCAGGTGATTCACTTGCTTTCTTTTGTATTTTTTTCATAAATTTATCATCAATGAAACTGTTGGAAGAATGATATTTTTCAAATTGAGCAAGGAGATCAAGATCATCCATTTTCAAGAGAGGTTCCATAGCAAGATAGTTGAAACTCATGGTTCTAGAAGAGGAGGGATCAAGCATGAAATAAATGAATAGAAGAGATGAAATAGAAGAAAGTAGACTAGATAATAAGAGGAAAAGAATCAAGAAGACATGAATTTAGGAAGAATCATGAAGAAAGAAGAGAAAGGATGAAAATGGGAGACTAGGAAGACATGATAGATGTGGAAGAAAGAAGACCAAGAGTCATTGTTTTCAATTTGATACCATTGAAATTCATTTGGATATTGAGAAACATATCACAACACCTAAGATCTGAGATCTAGATTGACCAAGGAAAGGTTGAAAATGGCAAAAATTTAACAAACTGCAGAAAAATTTTGGGCGATACTTTCCAGGCAAACAGGGTGATACAATCTGACCAGGTGATATGTCGTAGTAAGTAGTGTGATGGTTTCCAGTAAGCCTGAGTGATACTTTCCAAGCAAGTGGGGCGACAGTTGTTTCGGGATGAACTGTTGCACGATATTTCTCAGAATAGGGTGCGACACTGTTGCAGGGTCGTATGACTCTTTGACCAGTGAATGTCAAAATCTCAATTTTTAAGGCCTATTTGTTCAAAATTTCAGTTTGAAGGTTGATTTTTTTAATTTCAATCATAGCTACAACATTAAATGGATAAGTTTTGCAAACAGTATGGGATCAAAACATGTCTTCAAACACTTGAAACAAGGGAAAAAGCAACCTTGCCAAGACAAACAATTGTGATATCAAAATTGAAAAATCCTACAAATATTACCGTGATGTTGAATATGCAAGAATGTTTACACGGGTATAGCACAATGAGAACAATTCAAGCACTTTCTATCCTAAAAAGACAAGGCTCAATACTTAGCAACATGGCCCACAACTTGATGCTCCATTGCCTCACACAAAGTGGTTGCCCACAATAGATATTGGTGTTGTCATGGAAGTGCCAAAGACACAACCAAAGAAACACATATGGTGAGTAATCTTGGGGTGATCCGGGTTATTCCACTTGGATCAATCCTTGCACCAAAAAGCTAAGCGGCAAAGTAGGGTGGCTTCTAACTATGGTTCTTAGTAAGGGCTTTCGTTCATAGCACCCCTCTTGCTCCTCATAAAGGACTATGACCTCGCGGCCTCAAGAGTACCTTAAGCATTCTTGCTCAATGCTTTCCTTATGGTCACAATCCCACAAGTTACTCACATCAAGCGAAGATAAGCACTATGTCTACCAAGGTTTTGTGTCCTTGATAGCCTTGAGTTTATAGTGGGTCAGAATAGCTCGGTATTAGCTTGTCCCCACTTGGGTCATTCCTCTTGATTGCTCAAGAGCAGGCCCGCTAAAAGATTCTAAATCTAAACAAAGAGTAGATCAATTTCTGAGATTCAAGGTTTTTGGTTCACCACAAGGGTGAAGAGCATACTCCCCTATCTCAAAAATTTCTCCCAAACACACCAAGCAAAGATTCAATTACCCCCTTGCTTTCAAAATCTCAAGATGGGTCAAGATTTCTGTTTCACCACAAGGGTGAAGAGCATACTCTCCTACCACCTCAAAATTCCTACAACAAGGTATTAAGTGCCTATGAAATGAAACAACTAGTATATGCCGCACTCAACAAAAATAATAATTAAACAAGCACTTGATTTGGTTTTTATGCTTAGGGCAGCCCTGCAAAAACCATTAGTAGCCCTCTTTGACATGCATTCTTTTGGAAAATTCCAAGCAATGAGAGCACCTACAAGCACAACTTGTTAGCTCCACAATGGTTAGCACATCAAAAATCAGATAATCTGCAAGTAAAATAGCTCATCAAATAGAAAAATTTGAAAATGAACCCAACATGGTTAGATCAAGCTCAGAAAGAGTTTTCCAATGATATATCACACTTAAACTTTTGATACTGTTTGTGAAAATTTCTAAAAAATGGGTGCCAGTTTTCTAAAGATTTTGAAAACACTAAAATTTTCAAAAAGATAGCAAAAAACTAGAAACTACTCACTGTCAGGCATAGGTGACAGTACAGTCACCGAAAAGGTCACGTGACACTATATGCTATACTGGGGTGACATTATTTTTCTATGAGACACTTCTCTGTACCTGCAGGCAACATAATGTTCTTAACAGTGCGACATTATCTGCCAAATAGTGTGACACTTTTAATTGGTAAAGTGTCATGCTGCTATACAAGAAACTGTCACACGACATTGGTGAAAAATGTCGTACGACACTCTGAGACAAAAAAATAGAGACTGAAAATAAGCTAAAAAATGATGAAAAATTTGACAGAAATGCAAAAAATAAAAGACAAAATGCTAATGTTCTGCCCCATAGTGTGCGCAAAAAATGTACACACAAAATAGTGCACTTCTATGGATCATTACAATCAAGAACACTCAAGAATGAGGTCTCAAAAATCGATCCATAGCTCTCTATGTATGGAGTTGCAAGATATTGAAATTGCTCTCAGCTAGAGCTATTAAACTTAATGACCTTGCTAGTCAACCACACAATGAGAGATTCAAATGAAGACAAGGGCAAGAATGCCAATATCCCCAAGAATCACTATGAAATGCAATGCAATGCAAGCTAATCTAAGAATGAGGATGCAAGCTAGTCTATAGAAATGAAAGAACAATGCAACTAATCTATGAAAGGAAAGAACAAGTGTTACAAATCCTTCCTATTTAGACTATGTGAGATTAATCTATAGCACAAAGGAAATCTATACTATGAAAGCATAAATATGAAACTACTATGCAAGAATGGAAGCTAAGCTATGAAGCAATGAAGAAATCCAAAAAGCTTGATGCAACAATGATCTCCAAAAAGCTCCAAAGTCTTCAAGAATTCTTGCAGCATAAAGTTAGCATAAAACAATTGACCTAGAATGAAGAAGAGAGCTCTCCTTTTATAAGAAATGAGAAATAATGGACCATGGAGATTAAGAGGCAAAATATCTAATCAAGGGTGGAGCTTGAAAGAGGAGCAATCCATGTGCACAAGTATCCTCCAATGAGAAAATAAGAGTTGACTTTTGTGTCCATATGAGACAAAAAGTGTTTTTTTCCCTTTTTATAAAATAAGAATAATGCTTTATTTGTGCAACTTAGGATAAGAGGAAAAGTGGGGGCTTTTTATTTATAAGGGGATGAAATATTCCTTTTAAATAAATAAAGACTTTAGGATAAAATGGTTAGCCCAAGGCAAATAATCAAAAATGATGAAATAAGATTTGATCAAGGAAATTGATATAATTGAAAATGCTGATTTTTAAAAATATTGATTCAGGAATTTGATAAATTGCTGAAATGGGGCCCAAAGTCTAGGCAACCATTTTAGGGTGCATACACTACACACATTTCTTTGGAAGTGAGATGCCCACTAAACAAGAGGGTAAAGAGGTTTTGGATCTGTGTGACCCGGTTCCCCTGCCACAGTGGCTCACTGAAGATGACCTCAATGTTCATTCAAGTCTGTATGAGATGATTGGACCCCCCAGACTGAAGTTTGTTTCTGAAAAAAGGTAATAACTTGACAAGGATCATCTTTTTCTTTATCCAACGTTTTAATTTATGATTTGATTAAAAGCATAGTTGTTTGTGATTTTTTTCTCTAACCCTATTCCAAGAATATCATCACAGACACTATAGTGATAGGGTGTTTGAATCTTTATATAAATGTCACAGTCATGTGGCATATGGATGCTCTATTTATCAAAACTACTTGTTGCATCAATAATCCAACTTTGCTAAGGTAATGCACTAGATAAAAGGGATCTATATGTTATCTGATGCCATGTATGAATGGCTTCTGGCATGTGTGTCATTTTTTGCTTTTGATTAAGATTTCACCAAGTTATGTTGTTGTAATTACATATGACATACACATTATTCACCATGTCCTATTTGTTGTTTTTGTTTACCTTGGAACAACTCCAATTCAAAGCATTATGAAAATAAATTATCAAGTGAAAAAATAAACTGTTAAAGTTATATTTAGACATGTAAAGGATAGCAGGATAAGTCATTTCTAACATTAAAAGGCCTCATTTAGGCGGGAGATCAAGCAGAATTGAATAATATAAACATTGTCAAACTATTGGGACATTGTACAGAGAATGAATCATTCACACGAATGTTTGTCTTTGAGTATCCTTCAAATGGGACACTGCATGAGCATCTTCATTGTGAGTTGTATGATGTCAAATCATACCTATTTTTTATTGTGTGAGATCACATCCCCTTGATTGAGATTTGTAGAGATAACTACTTTTATTTTTAATTTTATTCCAGATGCAGATGGATGGTAGCTAGGCTGGAATGCTCAGATGAAGATTATAGCAAGAGTGGCATATGGTTTGTAGTACAATCACCAAGAAATCATTCTTGTCATTTCCTTTGTGCATTTGGACTCCAATGCAATATACTTAACATAAGACTTTACTCCAAAGGTGTAGTTATAGTTGTTAGATGGATGGCTATTGTGTTGTTCATCCATGCTTCCACACTTTGCATGCATGTCACCATGAGCACTACTAATATACATATTGGTTTACATAAGTCTCGCTTTGAACACAAGATCTTAATCTGCTTACCCAAACCTTACACCTTAGTATTCCCACATCCCCATGAGCACTAGAAAAAGTTCATTCTGGGCATATGATATGCCCAATTCTTTGACTATGAATTGGGCATATCATTCTGGGCATATCCTATAGTAATAAAAGTCCACGACATAACATGTCATTGAGGCATTTTGTCAAACACTTTACATGCAATCTCTAAATCACCGCATTTACAATATATAGAAAACAAAATCTTGGCTAGAGTGCAATTGTCCCTACACAATCCTATGCCCCAATTATTTTTAGAGAGATTCGAAGAAATTAAGCTAATCACCTATATTGGCTTCTTTAAAACAATGATTCTTCTTATGCCACAACATGTAGTGTAAAATTGGCATTAGCAACATGCCCACCCTTTATCATTCACTTGGCCACTCCTTGAAATCATTCACAATTTCCATTCATTTGTGCATGTATTCTAAAATCAAGGACAAAGTGTGCGCCTTATTATTGACTTCAATCCAACTACATCCTACTTTATTTATCACTCCCCTGTCTTTCATCACCTTTCTTTGTCTTCCTCTATCATCCCATTTTCTAGTTGCAACATAAATGTTGGATACAAGCACATATGTTGCAAAATATTGTGGATCCAAACTAAGCAAATGCTCAGCAATATGAATTCCTAACTCTATATTACCACAATTTGTAAAAACACCAACCAGTGTCTGCTACACCACAATAATAGGTTTAAATGTCATGAATTTTTTAAAATCTTCTGCCTCAATTAACTATCCAACATGTCTAGGAAGGTGGACCATGCAAGCATAATGTGCTCTTCTCGTGGTAGGATACCATGATCCCTACTCACAATTGATAGTAATAACAACCTTATGCTACAAAGCCCTAATGACAACAAGCATGAAGAACTCCAACAAGAATTATATGGTCTAGCTTCATTTGTGCTGCTTGCATTTGTTCAAAAAGTTTAATGGAACCTTAGCCTTGTCCATGCTGTGCACATGCCAGAATCGTTGAATTCCATGAAGTTAAATTTATCTTTGATCTCCTCTTTGGCTTGTTTGTTTATGCATCCTTGTAATAATGGTTCCATTCACAAATGGGCCAAGTCTCCTCATACTATTCTTGTAACTGAGGATTCACTAGAGGGGCTTTCCATTTTTGGAGTCTTCTCATTCTTCTACAAGGAAATTTGTGATGATCTGTTAGCAGGTGTTAGTGGAAATTTAAAAGATAGCACAAAATTTGATTGAATCTTCTTTGTATTTGTTCATTTCTATAAACAGTTTAATGTCTAGGTCAAACAAAATCCAGGACAATGTAATGTTCAGAAAACATTGTGAGTATACTTAATTTTCTTTCGTAGGCTTCAAGAGTTTTATCTTTAGTATCTAATCTTTATTTAATATTTACAAATAGACCAAGTATAAATTTTTATTTGTGATTTTTCTAAATTTTCTTATAAGATATAAATAAACCATCATGCCTTCCCAGTAAAATTGTTGTGTGTTAAGTGGATATATCCTTCTAAAAACATAAAATTTTCTTAGACCTATCCACAAAATTGGTATCTACTTACGTAATTACATCTAGGATTTGATAGGAATTTTATTTTTTATTTTCTACCTATTTGTCTCTTGTATAGGTTTCTTAATGTTGTTCCCATTGTTTCTCATACTATTCTACCAATTGAGGATTCACTATAGGGGCTTCCTTTTAAGTGGTTCTCTCATTCTTCTACGAGGGAGTCTTTTGAGATGAATTTTCTCCAATTCAGACTTCACTAATATGATTTATTGTTCCCACAATTTGTAGTAGAGTCTCACACAATGTAAAAAGTAGGAACAAGTGACCCAGATTTTGTTTCCCATGACCTAGATTTCGTTTCCCCTGTGCCTGGCATTTTTTGATCGCTTTTGCTCACATCAACAACTATGGATGCCTAGAAAAAGTGCTTCAGAAAGGTAATATACATTCAATATTGTGAACCTATTTGTGCATTGGTGCAATGGTAGTATCTACAATATTGGTGGCTTGTGTTTATAATGTCCATCGATTTTTTAATAAAAATAAGAATGAATGTGTATGTTGTATGCTTATATTTTAATACACATTATTTTCTCATGTTATACACTATATAAATTTGTAACTTCAATTTTGCTTGTAGACTTGAGATTTTATTTTGATATTTCAATTTTTGTTGGAGACTTATGATGATGAGATTAAGCCAAGAGATGAACTTCTTCCAATTGCAGAATTCAAGCGAGCACCTGACTAGGTGTAGTGAAGATTGTATAATTTTTTGTCATTGTATTAGAGTTAGTGGCAATGCAAATTCACATTCTATTAATGTTCTATGTTTGCCTTTATGTATAATGTTGCCATTGAGTGCTATTTATGAATGCTATTTATAAGCTGGAGATTTGCAGGCATAAGAGAATAGAATTCAACCTTTGAGTTTTAGTGTGAGTTGAAGATTGAAATGCACATTTACAAAACTTTCTTCCTTTGTTGGACCCAAATTATTTCTTGACAGGATAAATTCATAAGTACTCCAGTTTCTTTTAGTAGTGAAGAGATGGTTGTCTGGAAAAGGAAGGGAATTACTGCTAGCTGCTATGGTGAGTTGGAGCCATACAATGTCCACAATATTGAATTTATCTATCCCCAATGGCTAGAACATCCTTAGTGTGTCACTATTGTGGTAAGCAGGACCAATTGATGATTAAGCTCCATTCATTGTATTGATCCAGGAAAGATTCAACAAACATTACTAGATATATTGTGGCAGCTTTCTTATCTTTCCTTGCAAGATTCCTCTTACATTTTAATTGGTGTAAGTAGGCCTCATTGGAGTGTGAGCAGATAACAATTACCAGTAATCTTTTCCAAGTCTGCACATAGTTGTATTTCATTTGCTGATTTTATGCAATGTATGTTGAAAGTTAAATAAATAGTGTTTGGCTCAATGCAATTTTCTCTAGCAAGCATTTCTGTATACTACATCTATCAATGTTTATGGAAAAGCATGAACGAAATCATAAAATAAATCCAATCAGCAAACTCTCACTATCCATTACATTGCCATTCAAACTTGCAAACAATTCCAAAAAGAAAATTAGTGCTGCATACTATAGTGTTAATGGAACTAATGTTTCATGTAGAGCTGTAATTTGTTACAGCAACACAACTAGAAATGTAGGTTTTCAAATCCTAAACACTAAACATGGAACATGATGGAATTAACAGTCATCAAACACATGACATAGTATGGGTATAATTATTCTGATGGTTGGTGATATATTTTGGAAGCAACTAGTGAATTATGAAAAACTTGATTTCAGATGTAAGAGATGAAAAACTTGATTTTAGATGTTAAGCATCTCTCTTAACAGAGTGATAGAAAGGTCTTCAATTCTAGAGGGAATCCAACAAGCCAACCTGGTGGGCAGGTGCTAAACCTCATCACCATCGTATTACTCCTCAAAAAATACAACATAATGCTCTATTGAAAAATAGAGGGTGCTCTATTTTTTTCTCCTCTAAGCACGATACAGAGCATTGTAAAAACATACTAGAAACTGCAAGAGCTCAAGTTACTTTCACAGAGCATTGTCAAAACAAACTGGAAATTGCAAGAGAACATATTAGTTTCACAGAGCATTCTAAAAATAGACTAGAAACTGCAAGAGCTTAGATTTGTTTAATTTGATGAGTTGCCAATAAAAATAAACTATAGGCTCAGCGATGCATGATCAACCTACCTTGCCTGCATTTGGCAGGAACTAAGTTGCCCTGCAACTCTTGTTCCCTTAGGCTCGATTGATGATCATATTGGCAAGATTAAACTGGGGTCTTCATTAGTGAGAAATCGAAGGGGTTTAATTCAATTTCTTGAAGGGTGGAAATAACTTTCAGTCAATTATTAGTCAAGCTAAAGGATAAGAATGAATATAACAACATGGTTGGGTGAAAAATGCTAAAGCTATAAGTAGGAATTTAAAAATGCAATCTATATGGTAAATTGTTGAAAATCATTTGAAATAAAGTTTGCAAAGTATAAGTAAAATTGAAATGATATATATCTTTGACAACTTTTTTGGTTTTGCAAGGTAAAACTTGGAAGAAATATTAGCAAAGTGGGAGCTGTAATGTGAACATGAGATTGCAAGTAAATTTGCTTTTCAGAGGCATGAACATGATTTTAAGTAAGTATAACATGAAAATTTAGAGCATCATCAAGCTACAGGTTGCTCATCAAGATGACAAGAAGCTGGAAAATTTATGCGCAAGTGAGATGCATACAAATTTAAGATCAAACTCAGTATAGAATTAAAAAAGCAAGCACAACATCATGATCAAGATTGTGAATAAAGAAAATCATACAAACATTAAATTCCTTAGGATTTATCCAAGTTCAATCAAAAGATCAAACTACATGAAATATTTCTACAAGTACAAGCAGAAGATCATGACATCGAGATTTCAAGTGCAAGTTCATGAACAAATGCAATGAGAAGATTTCCAAGAGATAGAGAAGAATTCTTGAAGATGAAGCAATTTGGGAGTATGCCATCACAATTGAATGCTTGATAATGTTGAGTGTGAAGAGATATTTGTCAAGTCTATAGGATAAGCATGCTAAGGTGGCGCTTGTTCATCTTCAACCAGTCATATCATGCTAAGTGTCTCAGTGGGAGAGCTCAACAATATTATGTCTAGATTCATTAAATTTTCCAAAAGGAGAAAAGTCAAAAGAAATTATCTTCTAAAGAAATATTTGTTGTAAACCCATGTGGCATTTTATCATTGGCCCATTGATTGGTACCTTCTTCTATAAGCTTCTAGCTAACCAATTTTATTATTGTCTCTTAAAGGCAATGTAATTTTCTTATTAGCCCACAAGGTGGTTCCCAATTGCAATTGACAAAGCATTTAATGTTTGTAGCAGTTAGGTAGGTTGGGGCTTTGTTGGCATAATCTTGGCCCTTGATTTCAAATCAATTAGAGTTACATATTGTATTGGGAACTACTATAAAAGGCAAAGCCTTGTCATTTGTAAGAGGAGAGACTTGAATTTTTTTTTCCATAATGCTATTAAAGTAATTACTAATTTATTTTTGGTCTTCATGGTGGATTACTTGTGTTGCTTTGGAGTATTGTATGGTTTCTACATTTCCTCACTTAGATTGGGATTTCATTTCATGTTGAATAGAAATAATGTTTAGTTTAATGGAGGATATTTTTGGATGCATTTTTGTTGAACTTTCTTAGACCAAACCACTAGTTGCTTGTTGATTGTAAGTTTTCCTTGCGTAGTCAAATAAAATATTTATGAGCTTTACTTTGAATGTGATGCCCAAAATCCACTGGGCATCACACAACTTAAATTTATACCAAAATTAATTTCTATAATGTTCAAATTTTATTTCTAAACCAAATGATAGGAAAATATAGTAAAGGTTTTATTATTATTTCACATAGAAACCAAAGAATTCTTAAATGATAAGTATTCATTGAAACCCTTTTCTTTTTCATTACATAATGTAAAGCAGAATTGAGTAGTAATTTTATCATCACATGTATTTGCAGGAAATTTAAATTATAAAACAGAGAATTTTTATATATCAATTGTTCATTTAAACTATAATATCTTTTAGAGAATTTTTCATAGAATTTGAAGGCAAATAAATCAATAATACTTCTCAGAATTTATCTTCTTTGATAATTACAAGTTTAAAAGTCATTTATAAAATTGAACATTTTCATCCCAAACAATTTATGATAACATAAATGTAGGATACTAATTTAAAGTATCTTTTTAGATTACAACAATTTAACTTTTAAAGAACAATAATTTTAATATGAAATAGCTTGAAATAGTAAATCCTTTTCACATTACAATTACATTATCCTTGAGTACAATAGGAGTAGTACAAGATTACTTAAACTCAAAATACTAGTGTCAAATCTTTAAATTTCTTTCTCTTAACTTTAACTTGAAACTTCAATTTTAAATTTCAACTTCACATCTTTCATAAACCTGCAACACAAAGGATTCTACCACATGACCATGGAGGCTCACCTCCTAGCCTAGGCCAATTCGTGGCCACCCTCAAGCTAGGGGAAACAAGAGTGGATGGGTTACAAACAAGCAACACACATAAACATCCAAATAACACATTGAGACAAGTACAAATGAAATTTTACTCCTTTTTCCCCAAGCTTACACAAAGGATTCTATAATTGAATCCATAGAAGGGTGAAGGTGGAAACTTCTCTTATGGAGACACCTATCTTATACCAAGACAAGAATTTCAATATATATCACATGCCTTCACAAGGCCCTTCCAAACATACAAATCAATTCTATGAGCATCAATCCATTCTTTATGACCCCCATACAAACATAAGAAGGCCCTCAAGGATGCCCATACATCCAAGTTCTCATACATAAAGAATTCCCAATTAGGCCCTTCACCCCAAGTCCTCCTCAAATCCTCCCAAGGATGAGGAGTAAACTTGCACACCCATAAACATGAATAAAAAACAAGAAGACAAAACAAGATTCAAAATTATAAACTCAAATGAAACCCAACCTAAACTACACCTTGGGACTCCACATAACCCCTCAAAAATTCCAGTTAAACTTGCATCCGAAAATGGAGTATTGGTAACATAAATCTTGGTTTCTTAAACCACCTACCTAGCTTAGGAATACTCAAGACCAACTAAGGAGAGGGTGGGGTCCATATTCCACTCAAGCATGCCATATCATCACAATGGTGTCAAGTGACACCTCACATAAGTACACATCACATACACACTTGACATGTTTAGTGGGCAAATTACATTTATATTTTTACAAAGAGAAATTTACTTACAAACATACATTTGCAATATTATCAACCACATACACACATGCATCACATTGATGAATAAAATCATGTTACAATGAGGTCGTACTCTTTTTAGAGCTGAGCTTGGTTTCAAACTGATTGCACTTAGATCCATTCTTGTTTCCCTGAATTTCAACCATGGCCATATCTTGCACACTCAATTTTGATGTCAGTACATCATAAAATCTTTGCATTAATAATCATTTCAAAAATGAAGTATTAACATCTAAACTTGACAAATATATATAACTGCATTTCATGAAACATTACATAATCCCCATTATACCCTAATTCTTCTAGCATCAAAATATCAATTTTATCTCCACATAAGCATATAATCCTAAGCTAATCATAGAACCATGATTTCACCAATATTTATTATACTGAAAGATAACATAACAAATGCAGAATGTAGAATTCATATATCATAGATAATCATGGAACCAAAATGAGCATATATAAAGAGTACGACTAACATCATCATCATAAAAATCAATAACAATCATCTCATAAGATCTAATGATAGCATATGTAAGCCAAAAAAGGTCAAATGTCTCTACTCAAAGTATCATCCTGATGAATCAAATGTCAAAAAGAATGTCGAGCTAAGATGGGTCAAGGTAGGACCTCACATCCTCCCCTCCTAGGCATGAACTTCCTCTTGAAGTTCATCAAAAAGATGGGGGTACCAATCTCTCATCTGTGATGTGTCCTCTCATGATGTTGTGACCTCATTGTAGCAATCTCACTAGACCCTAACTTAGTCCAGCTCTCGACCTCGAAGGGCCAGGGTCCTGCGAGCCAGAATACGTATTGGCTCCAAAGCCAACTATCTGTCTGACTCCACCTATAAAGCATCCCAATCAATAATATGAGACTCATCATATATATACTTCCTCAAAATAGACACATGAAACACATTGTGGATGCGTGATAGGCTAGGTGGAAAAGCTAAATGGTATGCTACTGGGCCTATCCTCTCCAGAATCTCAAAAGGTCAGACAAAGCGAGGAGCCAACTTAGAACCCTTTCCAAAATGGATTAGGCTCTTATGCAGCTAGTAGGATGCCTCCAGTCACGCGTAGTGCTCACCGACATAGGCAGAGACCCAGAGGTGGCCATGTGGTAGTAGAGGGAGGTGAGCAGGTAGCTGAGGGAGTAGGTGACATGCAAGGGCCCCCTCCTGTACCACCACCTAATCCCAACCAGGACATTCTTAATGCATTACACAATTTGGTTGATATAATTATGGATAGATTACCTTCGGGAGGCCAGTAGGTCGAGGTCAGGAAGCGGAGTAGAAGTCTTCCACCTAGATGAGTAGAGGAGCTGGTAGATCATGGGGATGATTATTTACACATGCTAGAACCACCACCAGTGATAGTGCCAAGAGTGCCCCGTGATACAGGGGACCAGATCATAAACCTCTTATGACTTGAACCACCACCCTTTTCAGGATCTATAGATGGAGAAGATGCTGAGGCTTGGCTTTTTAGCCTTGAGAGATGTTTTGGGTTGCACCCTTACAAGAGCAATCTTAAGGCATGACTTGCAGTTCACATGTTGAGGGGGACTACCTCTACATGGTGGAGGCAGGAGGAATATAAGAGTCATCTTGTCATAGATACCCTCACATGGGAGGCCTTCATGGAGAGATTTCGAGCCTGATATATGTCAGAGCATTTTAGATAGTGTCACATCGACAAGTTTCATGACCTACAATAGGGAGGACTATCAATAGCATAGTATGAGTGTAGGTTTCTCGAACTCCTTCCTTATGTTTATTACATGAAGGATGAGAAACTCCAGGTCAACCACTTTATTAAGGGGTTGAATTATGTCATAGCTAATAGAGTGCAGATGGTACCATCAGGTGACTTTTGTGATACAGTAGAGAGGACCATGATAGCTAAGGAGATCCATAAAAGGTCTCATTATGCATGAGTTAGGTCACAGAACCATAGTTTTGTACCACAGTACTCTGGTTTCCATAAATCCCACTGGAGGGGAGATCAGGAGGACTCCAACACACCACAGTAGTAGCAGTCTTAGTAGAGTCCCCCGCCGGGACCAGGGAACTCAGACTCAGTCCTCCAGAGATGGCTTCAGTAGGTCTGGTATGACAAGTGGGCAGTAGCAGTCTAGAATTTAGGGGAGTCAGTTCCAAGCTAGAGGACCATGTTATTCATGTGGTGCCATGGGGCACATTGCTAGAGATTGTCTTACGATTCATCCAGTCGGTAGTCAGATGTCAGCAGCTTCAAAGCATCTTAGGAGGACACAAAAAATATGAGAAAATAGTACCCCCATCTATTTGATGAACTCCAAGAGGAATTTCATGCCTAGGGGGGAGGATGTGAGGTCCCACCCCGACCCATCCTGTTGTTTTGACATTTGGCTTACCTTGTTGATACTTTGTTTAGAGACACTAGACGTATTTTGGATTTTTTTTTCCTATCATTAGACCTTATGAGATGGTTATTATATATGACGATGATGCTATTCATACTCTTTATATGGTTGTAATGGTTTCATGCTTACCTTATGATATATGCATTCTAGATTTTGCATTTGTAATGTTATCTTATAGAATAGTAAATGTAGATAGTGCAATGGTTTGATGGTTAACTTAGGAATATGTTTATGATTCATGATATGTAGTTTCTTTATGTATTGAGTATAGATGCTATTATTGTATCTACTTCTTGTTTGATATGATTATATATGCATTGGATTTATGTGGTACTGACATCTGAATTGAGTGTGCAGGTTGTGACCATGGTTGTAAAACGAGGAAACAAGAATGGATCTAAGTGCAATCAGTTTGAAACCAAGGTCGGCTCTAAGAAGAGAACGACCTCATTATAATGTGATTTTATTCATAAATATGATGCATGTGTGTATGTGGTTGATAATGTTTGTAAATGTATTTTTGAAAGTAAATTTTATTTTGTGGAAATATAAATGTAATTTGTCCACTAAGCATGCCAAGTGTGTTATGTGATGTGTACTTATGTGAGGTGTCACTTGACACCATTGTGATGATATGACATGCTTGAGTGGAATATGGACCCCACCCTCTCTTTAGTTTGGTTTTGAGTATTCCTAAGCTAGGTAGGTGGTTTAGGAAACCAAGATTTATGTTATCAATACTCCATTTTCGGATGCAAGTTTAACTGGGGTTTTTGAGGGGTTTTGGGGAGTCTCAGGGTGTAGTTTAAGTTGGGTTTTGGTGCCCCAAGGCTAGTACATGGGTTATGGGGCCTATTTCTACCATTTCCACGTCCCTAGGCCTCCATTTTGTCTCTTTAAATAGACCATCTTTGGTTATGACGAAAATAAAAATGTTCTCTAGGTTGCCTCACGTTCCCATGTGTTGAATTTCATCACATTTCTATAGCAAGGGCAAGTGTCATTTTATCTTGTATCTAGTAGAAACCTAATTTGTTTTGGGAAGAGGGATTGAGAGAGGAATGTTGGAATGTCTTTAGGGAGAGAGACTTAGGAAAGGGCACACTGGGTCATCTTGGGGAAGCTAGATTGGTGGAGTGAGAGGAAGATTAAGGAGAGATTTTGGCTAAGTAGATTGGAGAAGGAAAGCAAGCTAGGAATCAAGGGAAGCTCTTCTTCAACCCTCCAATTGTCTTTGCTTAGGAGATAGGTTGGTGGCTCTATCTTGTATTTGTTGTGAAGTTGCATTGAGATATATGAATATGTATGAATCTTGTGATTTGTAGTACCTTGTGTGTAAATTTTGTATTGAGTAGTTTCATTTGAGTTTATGATTTTGAATCTTGTTTTGTCTTCTTATTTTTTATTCATGTTTATGGGTGTGCAAGTTTACTCCTCATCCTTGGGAGGATTTGAGGAGGACTTGGGGTGAAAGGCCTAATTGGGAATTCTTTATGTATGAGAACTTGGATGTATGTGCATCTTTGAGGGCCTTCTTATATTTGTATGGGGGTCATAAGGAATGAGTTGATGCTCATAGAATTGAGTTGTATGTTTGGAAAGGCCTTGTGAAGGCATGTGATATATATTGAAATTCTTGTCTTGGTATAAGATAGGTGTCTCCATAAGAGAAGTTTCCACCTTCACCCATCTATGGATTCAACTATAGAATCCTTTGTGTAAGCTTGGAAAAAAGGGAGTAAAATTTCATTTGTACTTATCTCAATGTGTTGTTTCGATGTTTATGTGTGTTTCTTGTTTGTAACCCATCCACTCTTATTTCCCCTAGCTCAGAGGTGGCCATGATTTGGCCTAGGCTGGGAGGTGAGCCTCCATAGTCATGTGGTAGAAGCCTTTGTGTTGCAGGTTTATGAAAGATGTGAAGTTGAAATTTAAAATTGAAGTTTCAAGTTAAAGATAAGAGAAAGAAATTTAAAGATTTGACACTAGTATTTTGAGTTTAAGTAATCTTGTACTACTCCTATTGTACTCAAGGATAATGTAATTGTAATGTGAAAAGGATTTACTATTTCAAGCTATTTCATATTAAAATTATTGTTCTTTAAAAGTTAAATTGTTGTAATCTAAAAAGATACTTTAAATCAGTATCCTACATTTATGTTATCAGAAATTGTTTGGGATGAAAATGTTCAGTTTTATAAATGACTTTTAAACTTCAAATTATCAAAGAAGATAAATTCTGAGAAGTATTATTGATTTATTTACCTTCAAATTCTATGAAAAATTCTCTAAAAGATATTATAGTTTAAATGAACAATTGATATATAAATATTCTTTGTTTTATAATTTAAATTTCCTGCAAATACATGTGATGATAAAATTACTACTCAATTCTGCTTTACATTATGTAATGAAAAAGAAAAGGGTTTCAATGAATACTTATCATTTAAGAATTCTTTGGTTTCTGTTTGAAATAATAATAAAACCTTTACTATGTTTTCCTATCATTTGGTTTAGAAATAAAATCTGAACATTATAGAAATTAATTCTGGTATAAATTTAAGTTGTGTGATGCCCAGTGGATTTTGGGCATCACATTCTAACTATTGATTACACATTGATATGCATCGATGGATGATATTAATGGAATGGTAATAGTTTGAACATCTTACATTTACCTTAGGAGATCACACTTTCTTGGTTGATGTTGATGGCTAAACTAAGTCTAGTAGAGTCACAAAGGAATTCATCATCTCTTGCATTCTAAGAATTTTAAGTTCTATATCCATTAAAGGAATAACATAAGTCCCTTTATGATACCTAGAATATCAGATCATTATAACCGAGTGAAAGTTCACATTAAGAAGGAATCTTGAGGTTGTCTCATTTGATCACACAATCCATATACATTGTTTAACATATGAGGATCCTTATTGAAGAGAGAGTTGGAGATTTGGTATTTCATTTGGAATACTAAGTATTGAATTCTACATGTTGTAGTAGCATAAAACTTACATCAACAAGACCTATATATTTCACAATTGACAAAGGAAGATGACTAGAGTCATAATATTAGAAGGATGAAGCATACAAATTATTCTAGAAATGATACACAAGTTTTCATTCTATTCAAACTATAATTTAACAACAACATACTCCCCAATAAAGTCACCGATATGTTGGTTCCCCAATCTATATGTCAATAGTTTCTAAAGATTCATTAGATTTTATAATTAAAATTTTGGAGGCTTGACCAACAAATGGGAGAAGGGAATTGAGATATTCTCACCTACACTTCTAGATTCACAAAATCAAGATGAATATCACTCTACAACTCTAATTATGAATTCATTACACCATTATATCATAGTCCAAGTAGATGTAAATCTTAATACATTTTGACAAGGATTTGTAAAATCTCATATGTGGTTAGTTGATTTCACATAACCTTAATCCACATGTATAAAGTAAATACATAGTCAAGAATAATTTAAAGCAATATAATCAAGAATAAGTTAAGATTTGATGTTTTTCATTTTTAAAATGTGTTTGTGGTTGGTAGGATACACAAAGATGTATAGGTGCATATACATGAATCAAATAGTCATAATATAATGCATCATTTTTCTCTAATATTAGATAATTTTGGTGGTCATTATTCCTTGATTGAATATTATTTCCTTACAATAATATGACCTATGAATGGATTGTACATATGCAATCCTACTTAATAATCCATTTATAATGCACAATTCTCATTACTTCTCATGAAAGCATTACACTATTCATTTCTCATAAAATCACATAGACAAACTACTTAATACAACAAGTAGGCGTGAAGATATTTACAAACCTTGAAAAATGTACTTTAAGGAAATATTAAATTGAAAAATGGTGATGATAAAAAAATATAGCTTGTAGTTACACAATTTTAGCTAGAAATGAAATGTTATAATAGAAGACTTGTACAAACATTACAATAATGCTCTTCCTACAATAGACTAGAATCCACATTTTTTTGACCTCTAACAATTGAAATAGATCCATTAAATAGAACAAAAGAGAATGCAAGCTCACAAACAGGTTAGACTAGTCAATTTTACAATTGACTTGATGAATTCTCATCTAACAAAATAGGTGCAACAATTTGCAAACCACTTGAGAGTGATTTACCACAACTTCATTCAAGGATGATGAGTTAGGTAGAGATGAATTACTCCTAGACCACCCAAGTTTTTAATGGATTCTTCCTATAATAATGGTGGTGGAGAGTGATTGTGTAGAAGGCCCCTTCTTGAGTCCTCAAACCCAATCAATAAATGTTGTACATTAGGTTGTATATTGTTAGGGATGTCTCTGTTATGCATGTACCTCAATAGATAGTTATGACAAGAATATGAAAATGGAAAAGAATAAATAATAGCATCACATATCAAGACCATTAAGAAAGAACATATAAATATTAACAACTAAAGATTGTTCTTCAAGGGGTGATACATCACCTTTATCCACCAACATGGATAAGAGAACATTGAAGGCTTTGAAGGTGGAACTATAATGCATATCTCTTCATATTGGACTTATGGAACTAGCAAGGGATCATACAATGAATAATTGATGTTTACAACTCCCTTTTTCCAAGTGAATACATCATTATGGTAATCTATTTTTACTTAGTCCAAAACTTAGTCCAAGAGGGTGAGCCATGTCATCCCCATTCCAATTTCTCCCATCCTTAGAATTATTTCTTCTCCTCTACTCAATTCACAAGGTTTGAGGCAAGAGAACTTATAATGACCCAAAAAGTACTAAGAAGTAATTTAAAATAATTTCTAACAATATTAACAAAAAAAAACCTTTTTGAATAGACCATATATCTAAGCATGCCTTCCCTTGAACTCACAGTCTTCATTTATAACTAAATTTTGAGGTAAATTATGCCTTCAACGTGTTCTTAATCTTGATAAGTTCATACTAATTATCTTGTTCCATAACTATGTCATTCTTAATCATATATAGTACCTTGGAATACTTGCATGCATGTCTTGAAGATTTTGCAGAGTTTAAGTGATGTAGAGAATCAATACCACACAATGTATTTATCCATCCATTTAACATATTATTCTTTTGGTCCTCTTCTAAACTTAAAAATCTCTCCATATTATCCTCCTTATTTGGTCTTGTTGATCCCTAAGAGGATCACACCTAAATAAGCGTAGTCAAGAAGTTTCACAATTATGCCCGTCTCATTGCACCCTGTGTAACAACCTCCTCAATTTTAGAAGTTGACTCTTTGTCTAGTGGGTTTGAAAAGGAGAAATAAAAATTTCCTTAAAGTAGGAGCTAAGATAGGGGCAATTTGCCAATGCAAATCTTTTACAACACTTTAAAACCTCTCTGGAAATCTTTTAGAACACTTCAACCTATTCTACTTTAGGGATATACTGCCTTCCTAGATTCATATAAGATGCACCAAAAACCCTTCATTAATGGTAAAGAGGAACAAACACATGAAGTGTAAAGAACATAAAATGTAGTGTTCAGATCCTAATTGTGGGAGGCACCTACAAGGATCCAATAAAGGTACATATATCTCAATCCTCACAATAATTTACCATTACTGGTTTTTTTATTGCAATTGGTATGATTCATCTTCTAACTTATGGTAAATGCAAGATTACAAGGTTTACATGATCCATAATTCTTCAAGATAAGTGGAAGACAAAGAGACTAACATTAGTAAATAAGACCTAATATAAATATTAATAGCACTGTAGACACCTAAAATTG
The DNA here is from genome assembly GCA_027943335.1 of Chamaecyparis obtusa. NCBI lineage: Eukaryota > Viridiplantae > Streptophyta > Pinopsida > Cupressales > Cupressaceae > Chamaecyparis > Chamaecyparis obtusa. The sequence goes on along the minus strand of BSBK01010199.1, from coordinate 128,660 downwards.
TCCATTCATACTAATATTAATTTTTATTAATTTTTATCCTTAACATTATGGTTAATTTCATTAATTACCCATAATCGTTATATTCTTCTATTTATTTAATTAAATTGATTTTAATTAAATAAATTTATTTTTCCTTTGTATTTAAATTGTATTTAAATACTATAATATATTAAATTTGATTTAATATATTATCCCTCCATTTCCCCTTATAAAATAAATTTTATTTATATTATTCCTCCACTAGCCTAAAATTCTTGTAAACCATGATTAAATTAAATTTATTTTAATTTAATCCATTTTCCCTTTTCCTATGCTTACCTTTTTCTAAATATTCCTCTAATCTTGATTTAAAGGTGGATTACCTCCAAACATGTGCACAATCACCTTTTCCAAGGTGGCCACCTCTCCATCTTTTTTCTCCACCAATCATTTTCAAATCCCTTTTTCCCTCTCAAAGTGAAGTTTGACTTTTGCCACTTCACCTTTTGCCTCTTAATCCTATCCACTCATTTCTTTTGCCTCTTAATCCTATCCACACATTTCTTTTTGCCTCTTCATCTTTTCCAAACCCTACCTAACCTTTAATCCTAGCCACTCATTCTTTTGCCTCTTAATCTCCACCGTCCAATTCTTTTCATTTTCTATAAAAGGAGGCCTCACTCCTCATTTTAGGCTAATTATTCTAAGTTCAAATTCTTCTAAGCTTATTTTTCTTCTTATTCTCTTAGCTCTTGCATCTTCTAGCATTCTTAATCATTCTAGTTCATTTATTTATTGCAATCTAATCTTATTCTAGTTTCTTAATCTTGTTTCACTCATCATAGATCTTAATCTTGTTTTCATTATCATTATCTATAATCAATCTTGCATCATTTTAATCTTCATCATTTGTGAAGCTTGGGGCAAGTTCCTCATACTTGCTCTCAACTCCTTCACCATCATCTAGCTTGCATCCCATAGATTTGCATTAGTTTTGCATTTCATTTGTGTTGGGAGAGCATACCCACATAATCTCAAAGAGAAAATCAAACAAGGCTTTGGGTGCCCTTGTTTTAGTTCATCGGAGGTTGTAGTGAAAGTTACCTATTTTGTTGCATTTGAGATTACTAACATCTAATGTGTTTGTTTGATGTTTTGGTATTTTTTATTTGCAGCAAATAGGTCTACATTTTCATTGCATACAAGCACAAAACACATTGATAATAAGAAAAAGAAAAGCGATTGTGGCACATTCTTAGAACTTATTAATAGAAAACATGCTAAGGCCAAAACATAGGTCACCTATTAAAAATGTACAAAATGCATCTCTTGTTAAATAGATAATTTCCATAAAGATAAACAATCTCCTATTCAAGCCAGAATTAAAAAGTTTCTACTAAAAAACTAGACTCCTAGTTACAAAATAAACTAAGGTTTATAGATAATTCCCCTTTATTAACATACTAGGAGCTTGATCATTTAATCATGACATTGGTTACAACCATCTTCATGCCGAATATTTTTTAGCATTAATTATTATGCTCATGTCATGGACGCTTGCTGCACTTTTTTCTATCGGTTTGCCATCATGAGAAGGTAACATATTAATTCCTCTAATGTCTATTCACTTCCACTTGGCAATGTTTTTCTTTAAAATCAATCCTCATGATGTCCTTTGAAAAAGACATTTTTCTTACAAAGTGTGGGCCAGAGACATTTGATCTTTGGAGGTAAGCCACTGGCACACATCCTATAGGTGAAGGCCTTAAAAATGGTTTTGTAGTGAAATCCTCAAATCTCGCCATGTGGACGTATCAAATAAGGAGTAAGGACTTTAAATTTCTAAAAGCACACACAATGTCAATGCATGTCTACAAGATTGGGAGGAATGAGGGAAACCTTGGGATTGAAATAAGTCCAAGTTGGAGAACCCAAATGTTGTAGAAAATGTGTACAAAATTGGTAATTCACAAGGATCTTTTCTTGTTGAGAATGAACCCAATCTATGGTTGCACAAGTCAGTCCTTATCCATTTGACAAAGTTTTTTTTCACCAGCTCATGTTTAATGTCTTGGATTGGATCTCAACAATGAACCTAGTGTTTAAAAGGAAGCCTTCATGTGTGATGCATCATCTCTCTCACAAATCTTCCTATAAAAAATAAATTCTCAAAGTTAGAAACCTTAGTAACTTATTTGGTGAAATGAAAACACACCTTTCATTTCACCACTTTAACAGAAATATGTGTGAAAGACATGTCTTTCAATAAGAAAAATTAAGAAGGTGATAGAAATAATGGAAAGTATGGAAGACTTTCAACATAAAACAACACCCCAAAGCCCAAGAAATCTTGGTGAACATACAAAAGAAACTAATCTCATGTAATCGTTCAAAAATAATCAAGGGTGTAGTACTCCTAAGCCAAAAATTAGAGGAAATCTATTAAATACCTAGGCTTATCGTGTGATATTTAGGAATGATTTTATCAAGTGGCCAACTCTAAAATAAATTAATTTTACACTCATGATCCCATCTCATGATATGTGTTGACCATATATTTTGGTTGTGTGCATGTGTTTTCATTCCATCCTTGTTTGAGATAGTATAAGGTGAAATTTATTCCAAAGTAATGCTACATAGTTGGGCCAATCCCTCATAGCCAACTAGATAGAGCCTTGTTTAGATAGTGAGGCTTCTATAGCCCCAACAAGGATATTGCCTCAATTCTCATAGAGAATAGCTTTACTGTCAACTGATAATCCCAAGCTCTAGTAGTGTAATGCCCCGCCAGGGAACCCAAGAGAAACTAACCTAAAACATGTTACTAAGCTTATAGAATACTTTTTTTTCTTAAGAGCTTATAATCAACAAATACATCAATGTGGAAGAAAAATAGTGTAATACAGAACATACTCATAAAAGTAACAGAATGTGTAGATTACAATTCCCAAGGGTTCCTTAATGTAGAATTAATCATAAGTTAATTAATCTACTAAGTACAATAACATTATACAATCTCCACCTAATGTAAATGAATAACAAGTACAACATCATATAAATGAAACATAGATACAACTGATACCATAAGGTATACACAATGAGCTGCACAAGTCTCAAGGTATGCAATAACCAATCATATACAAGGTAGATGGACAATGTCCTTAAAGATCAGAGCAAGTCTCCAATAATGATGAACAAGGAAGAAGGTAATAATAAAAAGGATCATCCAACATCGGTTCTGTTGGGGCTCAAAAACGCTGGTCATTTTGAGGCCAACTGACAGGCACTGTAACAGGTGCCTCTGCAATTTTGGTTCAATCGAACCAAGGCTGGTAAACCTAAAATTAATGATTTTTCCTAAATGAATAAACAAAATAATCTAAAGAATTGCTATAATAAAAGGATAATAAAAATTAACTATACTTAAAATAAAGACCAGTGCCTACTCTTGATCATAAATGAAAAATATGTGTGATTACTTTAATTGAAGTCTACTGTCAAAATTCATTCAGTTTTATCTATTAACAACAAAATGAAAACTTGAATTAAATATAACTTTGGAGACAGATTATAAGAAATCTATCAATTGAAATTGATCAAATAACAATAGCAACAGGAAGACAACTATTCAGAAAGATTTTAATTTCCAAAGGACAGACCGATTGAATTTAATAACATCCAAAGGGCATGCTTAGCCATACACAATAGAAAACTAATCTAACGTAGCTCTCATATTCCTATTTGCAATTGCAATACAATAATCTCAAATAAAGAAAATATACTTCATCCAAAGCATCGAATTCAAAACAATCACAGAGGAATAGATGTTACCAGTGAATTCAGCAATTAAACTTCAAAAACCACTTGACCTATAAGTTGATCCAATAATTTCATATGATTCCAGAGCAAGAGAAATCATCCCATTTTCCAATATATTCCAAATGTATTTTTGTCAATTTTTTTCATGATCCCCTCTGTTTACAAATGTTTCTATATTAATATGTTTCCAAAAGGTTATCTGTGAAGAGTCATCTCTGTTCATAGAAACCTAATCTACAATTAACCCTAAAATTTATGCAATAAACTATTACAATAGTTTTTTAAGGAAATATTTCCCATTCAGAAAGTTGATTTGTAATCAATTTGTGCATAATAATCCATCGCTTAATCCCTGCACAAAAATTTTGACATTAGACAATCCTTTAACAAAACCTAAAATCAAAATATTATCTTCATAGTATATTAGGTTTTTGTAAAAGACCATTATAATTAATAAATAATTGAAAAAGATTCACACCATAATTTATATATGGATTTGATAAATGAAATGGCTTATAAAAATTTAAATATTAATCATTTGTAACTCACATTAATTATCATAACATTTTAATAAATAAACATTAAATAAAGTTATGACATTGTGTTTACATTTTTACTTTTAAAATAAACCATAATGCATTTATTTAAAATATCCTTTCACAAAAATGATATAAATAACATAATATCAATATTTCTAAAACAAATTTTTTTAACTCACCCTAATATCACAAAGAAATAAGTTACGTTGGGCAAGTATATTAATAATTTTAGAAAACATAATAACTCTAAAGCTTAGAAATATTATCTAATGTAAACCAATAAAAATCTCACAACCCCTTAATAAAATACAAATAGATCTTTAAAATAAAATAATTTCACCTTCTAAATAAATTAAAAAAACCCTAAATAGGCATACATTAACAAGATGAAAATAAAATCATTTACATTACATAATTATTACTTCCAATAATGAGAAAGTAAAAAAAAAAAAAGGTCAAATATATCCATTAATCCATTTTTACCCTAATATTTTGATTTCACATTTAAAATTTCAATAGGGTAAAATAAAAGATTATAATTAGGTATTTGAAAATTCAAGATTTATGCTAAAAAACCTCATGAATTTCCTTCTACACTTTTCACTTTAGGGTTTATGAGAGTAAATTAGAAATTAAAATTAAAAATGATCACATTAGTAAAATTCAAATCACGTAAAATATAGAATCCTTTAAAACATCATGCACAAAAACTCAACATCCTAATAATTATTTTCAAATTATTAAAAAGGGAAATAAAAACTCTAAAATTTATACCATAATTACTACCCAAATTCTCAAGGAATAACATAGGACAATTGGTTAGGGGGTAGGAGGGTAGATAGGTAGAACAAAAGGTTGGCTTGAGAGGTCGAGTGTTCAACTCCCTCTCGCTGCCCTTTTAGCCCAATTTTATACATATTTTTATTTTTAAAATTATTAATATTGAAATATGCATAAAATAAGACATTTTACAACCTAATACATGAGAATGAAAATAACAAATACACACGCCTTTTATCCATTTTAATCTTTTTATCAAAGGAAATTTATAAAATATAACCAATATCTATTATACTTCCCTAACGTCTTGTTCCTTTAGGAGCTGAAATTTTTGGTGTCAACAGGTTCAAGAATGTCAAAATCTCAATGGTAAAAGAAACACTACCACCCGAACATGTGGAACCAAGAAGTCCACTCCCATTGTGCTGGGGAGATAACATCAGACCCCACTCGGATAACAATACCACAACCAATCATACAAACTAAGCAAGGGATCTTGAAAGCTCTCTATCTCAAAGGGTACAACTCAATTGCAAAGGTATAAAAACTAATCCAGAGGCAAGAAACACAAGTAGGAAACCTAAGATGTATATAGGAAAGTGTCATCACATACATCTAACCCTTGATTTTTATCCTTGCAGCCTCTGTAGACCCCAACACTCAAGTGACCATATGCGGCATCAATAAACCTTTCATATGGACAATGCTACTAGTCATGCAAGACCTTAATCAAGCATCTTCTCCCACTCCCATCCTAGTCAAGACCTCAATCAAGTACTCATGTATAGGTGAGGAACATATCTTATTAATTCATTTAAAAACCCCCCCATTTAATGTAACATGTTATCACTTTATTAAGTTACTTGTAACAATAAGTGATCCTGGCAACCACTTATGGGTCCTGATGCTTATTGCAAGCCACTCCCATCTATACACCTAGATAACCTACCCTAAGCTCATAAGTCATAAAATCCATCTCATAAATCCAAAAGACATGATAATCAGATTCAATTCCATAAAAGATATCTGGAACACATATTGGTCCTCAAACTATAACATCACAAATATTGACCTCTCTCCCCTAGGCTGCCTCTACAACAATAGGCCTATCATGCGATAGCCTGACTTGTCGTACGACAGCCACTGCCGCTATAGGGCAACACTGTGGGGTGGGGACTGGGTCCCCCACCCCACGTCAATAACATTTTATATTTTTATTATTAAAATAATTATATATATTATTATTATTTTTTATTTATGTCAGATATTTCATCTATACTTTTTCTAGCAAGTACTTTATTTTTTAAATAATAAAATGAAGTTTCAAATTATAAATATATAATTTTATTTCTATTGAAAAGTAATTGATTTTCAAGAACCTAGTTTTGCTATTGAATTTTAATTGGGTTTTCACATTCAATCATTTAATGATTTCAATTTATATTTTTCTCTCGAATACTCTATTCAATAATTCAGTCAAACTCTTATTGGATCTAAATTTTTATATTTTCTTTAATATCAATTATATGTAGGTTTTCACCTTGAACAACCTAGGGTTTTAACCAAAACATGATTTTCTTTTGAATTTAAACACAAGGATTTCTAGAATACTATAAAAGATTTTTCTTATATACAAATTAATACATGTATGCTCATATGCATAAAAAAAACTAGAATTTATTCTCACACGACAAAACCCAAAAGTTTTTCAAATCCAAAACCTCCAACAATAAAACCATAAAAACTTCAATTCAAAACCCTACAACAATCTAGCAAACATGAAAAGAACAATCTTTTTAGAAAGAAAGATTTGCAAAGGAAAATACAAACCCTACCTCAAATTCAATAGATTCATGACTATACCACTCCAAAATTCAAGCTTCCAAAAATCCAAGCTTTCAAGAAAATTCTTTAACTCCAAATTGCAAGCAAAACCTGTGATCTCCAAATTTGTGCGTGCAATAATGGCTAAAATGATCTCTAATATAGAAAACTCAACAACCATAACTCAACATGCAACTCCTAATCAGGGATTAGAACTCAACTTTCTAACATTACTTTTATAAATTTCCTTTTTGTATATTTAATTAATTATAGTATTCATTATATGCACTTTCACTTAATAAGCCTTAACTCAACTTTCAACTTAAAATTCTAATTTAATTTATTAAACTAAATGTGCAACTTAAATTGCATATTAATAATTAATATTTTTACATATTAATAATCATAAAATTAAAAATTAAATATCAATTCATTAATTATGCTTTTAATTTTTATTTTAAATTTAATAATTAATTAAACTCTTTATTCACAAAATTGGACTTTTTAATTAAGCCTTTTTAAAGTAAACAAATGTATTTAATTAATTCTCATGAATTAAATACCCTCATATTAATATTTCTATAATAATAAGATTTAATTATGTAATCACTTAATTAACTTTAATTAAATCCTTTATCTATTTTAACACAAAATCACATTAAATCACAAACATGCAAACATGAAGAACCAACTACATCAATAATACTATAATCAAGCACAAAGGAGGGTTCATGAATTCACACCACCTTGATGAATTCGAAGGGTAGTAAAATAGATACTTTTCCACTATTTTAGGACAATTATTGGCTTAGGATTGGGATTTGGACCTGTCTATTATCTCCCCTCTCTTACCATTGAGATTTTGCAATGTGACACGCTCATCCTGACAATTCAAGCAAGTCGATGCCCAGTACCTAAAATCCTTCATAAAAGACAAGCATGTACATATATATATAAATATATAATAGATAATGGTAGATATCGGTCAATTGTGTGGATTTCACAAGAAAGTAACTACGACTCTGTCCATCAACCACATCAGACACATCAAACAAAAATCTAAAACATACACGCCAACCATACACATGCAAGTATGGGGTCAATAAAATCATAAACATAAATAACATCAAATCTAATTGAGGATCTAATATACAAATGAAAAGTGTCCTAAAAGAGTCTAGTCAATTGAACTGAAAACCAAACTATGGAAGGGGTATTACAGGTAGAGTTATTCACATCACTTGATCCTTTTTAAACTTTTAATTTTCACTTTTCAAAATATGATGACAGTGAAGTCACTTTTGCTAGGTTGGAAAGCAAGGTGGTAGCAAGGGGTGACCTTTAGATTTTTTTGCTTAATAAGATCTATGTTCCATAGAGTTTCAAGGATGGGGATGATAGGGGACAGAGGGACATTTTTCTAGTACGAATATAATTTAGGGCCAATTTTCAGGGGATGGTAGGGGACGTCTATTAAAAAATAGGGAGATTTTTATACAGAGAGGAATTTCAAATATGCATATAATAACATTGACAAAGAATTCATCGTAGACATTTTAGAATATTTATACATAGAATTAGACTTGAATTGAGATTTCACATGTAAATAGATAAGAAAATTAACAAATTTCAAATGCTTTCTTTGTCAATATATGGAATACATATAGCAAAAATGCCCAAAGCCTCCAAGTTTCAACCATGAAATGACATCAAATATTAAAATGTAAGTACTATAACTAAAATAATAAACAATAAACATAGAAGTCTATAATAATATATAATTTACCATAATCAATAGATGGTGTGCCTAAGAGTCTGAATCGAGTAGATTTGACGACCTAACCTCCTCTTTCAACTATTGTTCTTTCCTTGAGTAGATGACCTTCTCTTGTTGCTCTTCTCCTTTGCGAATGTAAAATAAATTTATTTTTCTTCTTTTTGGTTATCTTATGCTTAGATTGGGTTTTGGTGTTGTTAAATGTGGTTTGGGTGTCCTTGTGCGCTAGCTAACCTTTTTTTCAAATTTAAAAAAGTGTTATTATATTTTAACACTAGTCCATAAATGCCTTGGGGAAAAGGGGATTACCAGAAGTCCTTGGGATGGCTAGGGGACTCATAGTCATCCCCTAGCCATCTTGAGGACTTCTAGTTGTCCCCTACATCCCCAACCACTCTTAGAGTTGTTTCAGGGTCTAATTCTAAATTTCATAGAAAAGGGTACAAGAGGGGGAACCAAAAAATCTCCCTACATCCCCATACTGTACCAGAAAAGGGAGTGGGTCAAAAAATCCAGGGGATGTGTCCCCATGGGATATAGAATAAGAGTCTAAAAATCAGTCAAACACTATCTCATAAATACATTTTATATATTTATGACAAGAATTTTTGGAGGACACCACTACACTTTATGAGACATGTAATAACTCCAACATCCTCATTGAAGAGTTAGTATCCCAACAAGATCAAGGAAAATATTATCTCATAGCCATTGATATTAAATTTATTTAGTTCTTTTCTAAAATGAATGTGTATGATACTGTATGCACCCTAAAATGGTCGCCTAGACTTTGGGCCCCATTTAGCAATTTATCAAATCCTTGAATCAATATTTTAAAAAATTAACATTTTTCAATTATATCAATTTCCTTGATCAAATCCTATTTTATCATTTATTCGATTATTCCTTGGGCTAACCATTTTATCCTAAAGTCCTTATTTATTTAAAAGGAATATTTCCTCCCCTTTTAATAAATAAAAAGCCCCCACTTTTCCTCTTATCCTAAGTTGCACAAATAAAACATTATTCTTATTTTATAAAAAGAAGAAAAGTGCTTTTTGTCTCATATGGACACAAAAGTCAACTCCTATTTTCTCATTGGAGGATACTTGTGCACATAGATTGCTCCTCTTTCAAGCTCCACCCTTGATTAAATCTTTTGCCTTTTAATCTCCATGGTCCATTCTTTCTCATTTCTTATAAAATGAGAGCTCTCTTCTTCATTCTAGGTCAATTGTTTTTTGCTAACTTTATGCTGCAGGAATTCTTGAAGACTTTGGAGCTTTTTGGAGACCATTGTTGCATCAAGATTTTTTGGATTTCTTCATTGCTTCATAGCTTAGCTTCCATTCTTGCATAGTAGTTTCATATTTATGCTTTCATAGTTTAGATTTCCTTTATGCTATAGATTAATCTCACATAGTCTAAATAGGAAGGATTTGCAACACTTGTTCTTTCCTTTCATAGATTAGTTGCATTGTTCTTTCATTCTCATAGATTAGCTTGCATTGCATTGCATTTCATTTCATAGTGATTCTTGGGGATATTGGCATTCTTGCCCTTGTCTCCATTTGAATCTCTCATTGTGTGGTTGACTAGCAAGGTCATAAGCTTAATAGCTCTAGCTAAGAGCAATTTCAATATCTTGCAACTCCATACATAGAGAGCTATGGATTGATTTTTGAGACCTCATTCTTGAGTGTTCTTGATTGTAATGATCCATAGAAGTGCACTATTTTGTGTGTACATTTTTTGCGCCCACCGTGGGGTAGAGAATTAGTGTTTTTCCCTTAATTTTTTGCATTTTCGTAATTTTTTCATCAAGTTTTAACTTCATTTTCAGCTCTCAGCTTTTTCAGTCTTAGAGTATTGCGTGATAGTTTTTCCAGTATTGCGCGGTAGTTCTTGAATGGTAGCATGATACTTCACCTAGTTGAAGTATCACCTTGATTGAGACATTGTATCACTCTATTAAAGACATATTATCACCTGGTGTATGATGAAGTATCACCTAGAAGTAAACTATCACCCCGGTATACTGAAAAGTATCGTGCGATACTTCTAGTGTCTGTATTGTCACCTATACCCGACATTGAGTTGTCTTTTTTAATCTTTTTGGTCGAGTCTAGATTTAATTAGTTTGCTGGTTTAATTTGTTGTAGTTAGACAAATTCCATTTGCAGATTTCATTTGGATTTTGGATTTTGCTAACCTTGTGGGCCTAACTAGTTGTGGTTGTAGGTAAACTTGCTTGAGAAATTTGCCAAAATTGCATGCTAAAGGGCTACTAACGGTTTTCTTGTAGGGCTGCCCAAAAAGCATAAAAATACAAAAAAAAAATTCTTGTTGTTTATTTCATTTCAAGTGTGGCAATTACTAGTTGTTTCATTTCATAGGAACATAATATCTTGTGGAAGGAATTTTGAGGTGGTAGGAGAAGTATGCTCTTCACCCTTGTGGTGAAACAGAAAATCTTGACCCATCTTAGGATTTTGGAAGCAAGAGAGTAATTGAACTCTTTTTGGTGTGTTTTGGAAAAGCTTTTGAGATAGGGGAGTATGCTTTTCACCCTTGTGGTGAAACAAAAACCTTGAACCTCACAAGTTGATCCAATTTTTGTTTAAATTGTTAGAATCTTTTAGCAGGCCTGCTCTTGAGCAATCAAGAGGAATGACCCAAGTGGGGACAAACTAATACCGAGCTATTCCAACCCACTATAAACTCAAGGCTATCAAGGACACAAAACCTTGGTAGATGTAGTGCTTGTCTTCGCTTGATGTGAGTAACTTGTGGGATTGTGACCATGAGGAAAGTATTAAGCAAGAATGCTTAAGGTACTCTTGAGGCCGCGAGGTCCTAGTCCTTTTTGAGGAGCAAGAGGGGTACTACGAATGGAAGCCCTTATTAAGAACCATAGTTAGAAGCCACCTTTTTTTGCTTCTTAGCTTCTTGGTGCAAGGATTGATCCAAGTGGAATAACTCAGATGACCCCAAGATTACTTGCCATATGTGCTCTTTTGGTTGTGTCCTTGACACTTCTTTGACAAAGCCAATATCTATTGTGGGTAACCACTTTGTGTGAGGCAATGGAGCATCAAGTTGTGGGCCAAGTTGTTAAGTATTGAGCCTTGTATTTTTAAGATAGAAAGTGCTTGAAGTGTTCTCATTGTGCTATACCTATGTAAATGTTCTTACATACTCAACATCACGGTAGCATTCATAGGTTTTTCAATTTTGATATCACAATTGTTTGTCTTGGCAAGGTTGCTTTTGCCCTTGTTTCAAGTGCTTGAAGACACGTTTGATCCTATACTATTTGCAAACCTATAAATTTACTATTTTCATTGTGATTGAAACCAAAAAATCAACCCTCAAACTAAAATTTTTGAACAAACAGTCCCAAAAATTGAAATTTTGCACTTCACGGGTCAATTCTGCAGCAGTATTGCTCCTTGTGGAGAGAAATATTATGTGATAGTTCACCCCTACTGGACTATTGCCCCACCTGTCTAGATTTTATCACCCGAGCTTATTGGAAACTATCACCTGGTTTAAGGCGAAGTATTGCTTGGTCATAAAGTATCGCCCTGTGTGCCTAGAAAGTGTCCCCTGGAATCTTTTTGCTGTCTGTCTAGTTCCAGCCAATTTTCAATCTTTCCTTAGTGGACCAAATCTTTAGTAGGTAACTTAACCTATCGTTAGGGACCTATCTGTACCTTGGGTTCTTGTTTTTAGACCCCTTGAAGTAGTATTCTTTGATTTTCAAAGTAATCTTACTTAGAGTGGACAAGTTAAAAATCATCCTTTTTGAAAGGTTCACCTTTAGGATCTTTGATTCCACACTTGGAGAGTTTGAGTACTCTTTTGTCCAAATTCACTTCCATATCAATTCAATTTCAAAAATATAATTTGGGTAAATCCATCGTCTTGATTCATATGTGCAAGGATACTGGAATCCTTTGATTAAGCACCTCTTTGACAGTGTTGGTTTACACTTTTTTGCAATTTTCTATCTCACCATATCTCTTTTTGGACAACTGAATATTTTCACTATCCTAGTTTTCCATCAATGTTTCATAAGGTTAGCTTATCACTAAGGGTCTTTTCTTTCATGTTAGTTACAACAAGATACCAAGTTAGTCAAGGGAAATGACCTCAAGTTGTTTTCGATCAATTACCCTTAGTCAAAACTCATCAACAACGAAAGGGAAAGGAACCTATCTTTGACCAATCCCCTAGGAGTGAATTTGAAGTTTTCTTTGACCCTAGTAAGTTGGATACCTCTTTGGCACTTTCACAATCAAATATGGATATGAGTTATACATTGACTAAACAACAAAAAGAAGCAATGGATCAAACCCTTGATGACATTTATCAACAACATAGGGGTAATATGATTTATGGTGGCTCTTCTTATGATAATCAACCTGACTCACCCCCTATCAACTCATGTTATCTAGATGCTCACCAATGAGCTGAGAGACACTATACACAAGCACACCAAGATGCACGGTCACAACATGAAGACCAAAACAATGCATCTAGTGGTGCTCATGTCAATGCAGTGCATGATAATGATTGGTACAAACATTCAATACCCAAATCTCCACTTAGAACAAGTTCAAGATATGCGCATCAAAGGCTTAAAAGTATTGAATGAGAGAAATGAGCCTTTTTGGATGAGCAAGCCACTAAGGAGGAGAAGTTTAGACTCTTAGAGGAGGAACAACGAGCATTGATGGACATAGAGAGAAGAGCCACACAAGAAGAAAAAGATAGACTCCTAGCTCAACAACTTAATGCCCAAATCAACAATAGGGGTACCAACAATGGGACCAACTCCCCACCATCTACTCCCTCGGGCACCCCACACAACAGAAAGTATTCAAGATCACCATCAAGATCTCCTAGTCCTAGAGGAAGGACTTTACAACATGAATATCATAGGAGACACACACCTCCTAGATATTCAAGACAACCCTCCCAACAAGCTCATCATGGCTCTCAACATGGAGGAAGTAGTGCCAACCATGAGGCTCAAGACTTTATGTGTATGCAACAAGAGCCACTTTTTCAACAATATGTGGAAAAGTGTGTTGAACAAAATAAGGATCAATTCTTAGAAAGCTTGATCAACAAGGGTGCAAGGGTCCCTTATAATTTTGATGTGGATAGGAAGATAAAGAAATAGATTCCCTCACAAGAGGAGGAAATCAAGCAACTCAAGAAGATGATGGCTCCTAAAAGTTCTTTCAACCTTGACTCTATCTGTCCTAACCCCTTTGATAGGAGTGTGAGCATGATGGATTTTCCTAGGAAGGTTGAGTTCCCCCAATATGACAAATATGATGGTAATGGTGACTCACATGATCATGTGCATCAGTTCTATACCATGCGTTTTGAATTCCACCATGAAGACTCTTATTTGATGAGGTTATTTCCAAGGAGTCTGAAAGGTCAAGCTATGGAGTGGTTTACCAACATTACCCCTCCTATCAAAACTTTTAAAGAACTAGTCCACCGATTTGTACAACATTTTTCTTACAACTTATCAAGATCGGTCACCATGCTCGATTTGTGAAATCTAAAACAAAACCAAGGGGAATCCTTTGTCACATTTTTACAAAGGTGGAGATGATTGTGCTCTCGATATTCTTGGACAATTCCTGAACATGAACGAATTGATATCATTGTTAGTAATTTAGTGCTTGAGATGTGGTATGAAGTTCGGAAGATGGTCTTTGATTCATTCGACACCATGGTCGAAACTGCATGTAGAATAGAGGATGTCTTAAAAGAGCAAGGCATTTTGACTAAACATAACAACTCCAACAATAGTAAAGATAACAACAACAATCATAAGGATAAAGGCAAGAACTCACATTGGAATAAAAACAAACAAGTGGTCAATGACAGAGTTGTTGACTCTTCTCAACCAAAGGATCAAGGTGTCCTAAATTTATCTAGTGCAGTTCAAGCTATGAAGCTTGACACATCCTCTAATCAACAAGAGCCTAAACAATGATATCAAGACAAGTCCAAAAAGGAAAAGAGACAATTCTCTAAGCTTGGTGACTCTTATGCGGATGTCTTTAAGACTCTTATTGCTCACAATCTTGCACATCCCCAAGATCCAGCATAATTCAACATACTAGACATTAAGCCACATTGGTGGAATGAGAAAGCCTACTGCGTATACCACAATGGCATTGGCCATGACATAGAATTGTTATAAGCTTAAGCATCTTATTCAAGATCTTATTGAGAGAAACAAACTTAAAATTGATGGGTTGACTACTAATGTAGAACACAAAGCATTCAAGGAGCCTTTGCCCAAAAATGATAAGGGGGAAACCTCTAAACCCAAAGATGGCAAGGTGGCAATCAATTATATATACCCGTCTGTAGATAATGTGATTAATATGCTTGAAATTGTGGATGAGAATGTCAATATGATGGGAAGTAGAGATCCTTATAGTCATGATGTTGACTCTCCTCCAATATTTGATAAAGAACCCATGATTGTGCTTAGGGGTCCTCACTCTCAAAGGTCATCCCAAACTCTCAATGCTGCTAGGAGTCAAGCTCACGGTCCTATGGTCATTAGAGGGCCTAATTCCAAACCCAAACAAGTGACATCCAAGAATGTCACCAAACCTACAGTCACTCCAGACATGAGCTATAACCTTGTTGATCAGTTACAACGAACACCGGCTCAAATCTCTATTTTTGAACTCTTGGAATTGTCTCCAAGACACAAGCGTATCCTTGAGGATGCTTTACGTGCAGCAAATGTTCCTAATAACATAGATGTCGACCAATTCTAGAACATGGTCAATCACCTTGCTAGCCCACATTACCTCACATTTTTTGAAGAAGATGACAAAGCTCTGAGCCATCCGCACAATCTTGCCCTTCACATTGAGGTCATGATCCATAAAACCTATGTTAGGTGTGTGTTGATAGATGGGGGTGCTGGGCTTAACATTTGTTCTTTAAGTCTTTTGAAAACCCTAGGTTATTCAGAGAATGTCATTGATACCAGGAATAAAATCACCATCAAAGCCTATGATGAGGTTGAAAGGAGTTCTAAAGGGTTAGCTATTATTCCACTTAGAATTGGTCCTGCTGAAAAGGACATTTTGTTTCAAATCATTGATGCTGGTCCTCTAGCATACAACATCTTACTAGGTAGACCATGGATTCATGACATGAAAGCAATACCATCTACCTATCACCAATGTGTCAAGTTCCCATACAATGGTGTAGAAGTCTGCATACCAGGTGATAGCACATTGTCTGTAAATGCAATTTCAGTAGGGACCCATGTTCCCTTAAATAGAGCAGCAAAAATTTTTGATGCAACTCTTGAGAAATGCAAGAATAAGTTCAAATCCATAGACCTTGGTATGGGAGACTATCAAATTGACTCCTTTACAAAAATGTCAGTCTCACCTAGGTCCTATGGAAAGCTGTCACAAGAGAAGAGACCTTCATCTCTAGCCATGACCTTATTTGGTACATTTGTCGAATCCTCAGTGCCCATACAGGATGAAAAAGAAGAAGTGGTTGTTAGAGATTGGATATACAAAGAGGAAAAATACCAGCACAATGAAAATTTTTCCCCATCTCCTAAGGCTTATGGGAGAGGATACACTTTGGTTAAGAATATGGGCTACCCAAGTCATGGTCCTCTTAGCCATTGATTAGATGCTAAGGACGAACCACTCGATCATGCTCTTTTTGGTCATAGGAATAAGACAATGGTTGGCCTAGGTTTTGATAATTAGAAGAAAAATACTATTCCTATCCTAGCTGTGATGGATAGTGATGATGATTCAGACTACATACCCAATTTTCAAAATCAACAAGACATGTGTGAAGATTGGGTCCCTTCCAAAAATCTCCTTTGGGGAGATTCAGATGATTCAACAACTGCAAACATAGATGTAAGAGAAGGTGATACCCTTCATAACCTTGAAGCTTCTACATCAAGGTGTCCCAAGCCTTCTTGGTGTAAACACCCCAGCAGAGATTCAGAAACTGACTCACATGAGTATGAATGGGACTCTCTCTCTGATTGTTCCACAACTAACATGGACGTTGATGTTGTCCATACATATAGTGCCCAACCTACAGTAGCTAACGAGTCTAGTGTAGGATTAGAGGATTGGAATCCATGAGTCACCTTAGTGGATGATGCTTCGTTTGGAAGGGTAAATTCTAATTTGGGTACCTTAGAAGGATACTTGATGAATCCTAACTTTGCAGTCACCAGAGATGACACCTTTCATATCAATAACATTGAACCCACCATTGACTTACCCCTTGTTAATCCTTGCCTCATTGATTGGTCTTAGTGCTATCAAGAGCCTCAGCTCTTAACCTTCCATAATGACTATGAGATAGCATGCTACCTAAATGCCCTTTATCCTATAGTCTCTTCCACCAGTGAACCTATTACAAGCATGAAAGAGCTAGATATCAAGTACCTCAATCAAAAAATTAAAAGAAAAGAAAAAAAGAATAATGGTTCTGATGGCGAAAACCACTATGTGGTAGTTTCAAAACCCAAAAAAGTAAAAATAAAGGACGTATCCGAAGGTGAAAACCTCTCTGAGGCACCTAAGGATGGGGTACTTGATAATCTGCCAAGTTATTTTCAAGATAGGTTATCAGTGCTCATCGAGCCTACACAGCCAGTTAACCTGAGTACAAAAGAGGCTCCACAAGTTGTACATCTAGCTCAATCTCTATCTACCCAAGAAAAAGAGGCATACACCAAGTTCCTACAAAGAAAGAAAATAAATTTTGCTTGGACTTACTCAGACATGCCAGGGTTGGACACTAGTCTTATTATGCATCATTTGTCCATAGCTCTAGGCATCAAACCAGTAAAATAGAAGTTGAGGAAAATTCATCCTCACATAGCTCTTCTTGTCAAAGCTGAACTAGAAAAACTCCTCAATGCAGGGTTTATCAGAGCTATCAATTATGTTGAATGGATTTCCAACATTGTCCCAATTTCAAAACATGATGGGTCCATTCATGTCTGCATAGATTTTAGAGATCTCAATAAAGCTTGTCCAAAGGATGATTTTCCACTTCCTAACATAGACATGATAGTGGACATGACTGCGGGCTATGAGATCTATTCTTTGATGGACGGATTTTCTGGTTATAATCAAATTAAGATAGCTCCTGAAGATCAGGAAAAGACAACATTCACTTGTGCGTGGTGAACCTATTGTTGGAACGTCATGCCATTCAAATTAAATAATGCATGAGCTACTTACCAAAGAGCTATGACTACCATATTCCATGATATGATGCATAAAATCGTGGAAGACTATATGGATGACACCCTAGCAAAATCCAAAAAAAGGAATACACACCTCGAAGATCTAGAAGTCATTTTAGATCGTATGGAACAATTTCAGTTGAGATTGAATCCCAAAAAGTGCGCATTTGGAGTCACCTCCAGTAAACTTCTAGGATTTGTTATTTTAGCTAAAGGAATAGAGGTGGATCCCAAAAAAGTTCAAGCAATATTGGATATGCCACCTCCCAAGAACACCAGTCAAATGAGGAGTCTTTAGGGACGCCTTCAGTCTATCAGAAGGTTTATCTCATAGCTAGCAGATAGAGCTCAACCCTTCAATAAGACATTGCATAAAGGGGTTAAATGTGTCTGGAGTGAGGATTGTCAGAAAAGAATGGATCAAATCAAATAGTACTTAGCTAATCCTCCAATCTTAATGCCTCCTATTCTAGGAAAACCGCTCATATTGTATGTTTCAACTACAAAATCTTCCTTGGGGGCATTATTGGCTCAACTTGATGATGCTAGAAAAGAACAAGCTATCTATTACATTAGTCGCACACTTGTTTCCTATGAGGTCAATTATACTAGTATTGAAAAGTCTTGCCTTGCTATGGTGTTTGCTTCCCAAAAGTTGTGACATTACATGCTGGCACATACAATACATTTGATAGCCAAAATTGATCCTCTTAAGTATTTTCTCGGCAAGGCTGCTCTCACGGGTAGACTTGCTAAATGGATGATGATTCTTTCCAAATTTGACATTGAGTATGTCGAGCGTAAGGCCATAAAAGGACAAGCTATTGCTGATCAACTGGCTGATTTTCCCATTCAAGACAGTATACCCATTCAAGTTGAATTTCCAAATGAGCACATAATGTACCTTACTACAAGAACATGGAAGATGTTCTTTGATGGCTCTTTCATGCATAATGGTTTAGGAGCTGGAGTGTTGTTTGTCTCTCCTCATGGGTGTACTATTCCTAAGTCATATAAGATATTGTTCCCATGCACAAACAACATTGTTGAATATGAGGCCTTGACAAATGGATTGAAAATGGCCATAGAATGGGGAATTACAGAGCTGCACATCTATGGGGATTCACAATTGATAATCAACCAAGTTAATGAGGAATATCAAACAAAGGATGACAAACTGATACCCTATAAGAAGATGGTTGATTCATTGCACCCATATATCACTTTTGTTACATTTCAATGAGTCCCCCGAGTAGAGAACAAAGCAGTCGATGCTATGGCTACACTAGCTTCCATTCTTTAGCTAGAGCAGCATGAATGTAGATATGAATTCCTGGTGGAAGAGCTACGTCACCCCATTTTTGACTCCTCAAAAAGCCATGTCATTTGTACCTTGGTTAGTCATGAGTCATCCCGCTATGGTGCCATTTACTCCTATTTCCATGATGGCATTATTCCCGAAACCTTCAACTATTTTGAAAGAAGAAACCTTGTCCGTAATGGCTCTCGCCATACCCTTATCTCTGGTGATTTGTATAGGAGGGGTTTAGATGGGACACTTCTTAGGTGCTTGGAAAAGGATGAGTTTGAATGAGCGTTAGTTGACATTCATGAGGACATTTGTGGAGGACATTCTAATGGTCTTTCCATGGCCCAAAGGTTTCTTAGGGCAGGGTACTATTGGCCCACTATGCAGATGGATGCTATAGCTTTTTCCAAATCATGTGAAAAGTGTCAGAAACATGGAAACCTGATTCATGCTCCAGGTAGGGAGCTTATTCCTTCTATTTCTCAGTGGCCATTTCAGTGCTGGGCCTTTGACCTTGTTGGGCAGATTCATCCCAACTCATCAAGTGGACATAAGTTCATTATTATTGCTACTGACTACTTTACCAAATGGGTAGAAGCTGTTCCTCTTTCTGTTGCTTTAGGGAAGACGATTTCTTTGTTCATCTTGAATCACATCATTTGTCAGTTTGGGATACCTTCTGAGATAATCATTGATAATGGAGGTCAGTTCAAAAACAAGGACCTTACAAACCTCTACAAGAAATTCAAGATCAAATAAAATTGGTCCTCCATGTACTTCCCATAAGGAAATGGACAAGCAGAGGCCTCTAATAAAACCATTCTCAAGATTCTCCATAGAACAGTTCACAAGAATGGTAGAGACTGGCACCTATAGATCAATCCAGCCTTATGGACTTACAGAATGAGTATACATACTCCTACAGGGGCTACTCCTTTTGCCCTTACTTAAGGTGCTGAAGCAATATTACCTTTAGAGGTAGAGATTCTGATGAAGGGTGCTCCCCTTAATACCACAAACACATAACAGAAATAGAGAAACAACAACAACAATATGCAAGAACAAAAAATTGGCTCCTTATTATCTCCACAAATGTGGAATTACAAAATTTTAGAATTACAATATTCTGTAGGACAAAGCCTCGAATCAGTACCCAAATCTACTACCCGGAATTGCCCTAAACAACACTACGGGCCTTCTTTATATAGGCAATTTCCATCGCCCGAGAAGGTTCTAGAAATTTAGCCCTTAGGGCCAACCAAACTTAGAATTATTTTATTTTACAATTTATTACATCAAAGTCGGCTCAAAATGAGTTTTGAAACCCAAACATAAATTTTGAAGAAAAATTATTTTTCATCATTTCAGGTGACCCAACTTCCGAAGACCATAAGTCATCACTCGTTGACCCGATTGGCTATTATAACCCCATTTTGGAAATGCCACGAAGCACTCTACAGGCTTGACTAGCGTAATGCGCTTGTCACCTAAATTTTCAACCTCATCCAGGGCCTCTAAAGCCTTCAAAACTGAGTTCAAAGTTTCTGTACCCTACTACCAATACCAAAAATCTTCAATATCTTCAAAACTACACTTGATCTAGGCATGAAACTTTGCTGGCAGACTGATATGACTGAGATGAACCTCCATATGTAAAATTAGACATTCTGAGATCGTAAGACCAACTTACTAAAAATAGCAAGTTTCCATAAATAGCAACTCTGCACAAGATAGCCCTTATTGAATACAAAAACATAAATATTTTTGGGTGATGCAAGATTGCTCTTACACCCAGGATGCTCCTGCATCAGACACCTGGGGTAATTTGAGAAGTGACACTGTCACGACTCAGGTGTGCAAAGGAAAACCAAGACGGTTAATCTCCTCCTTTGTTAGCCATGATGAATCTTCAATAGGTCATCCTTTCCATTTGACCAAATACTCTTTATATGTCTTGTTCCTTGTGCTTCTACCAACATGACTGTCTAGTATGTCTTCAATCTCCTTGATATCTGAACTGGTTGCTAGAATACTCAATTGTGCTGCTGCAACCTCATCTTCAACACCTCCTTCATGATACTCTGTCAAATCTAAAATGTTAAACACTGGTGAAATATTCAGCTCAGTAGGCAATTCTACCTCATATGCATTTCCTGAATCATGCTTCTTCAGTATCTTACATGGCCCAAACTTCTTCATTTTCAGCTTGTTATATGTACCAACTGGAAATTGCTCCTTCCGCAAATGAACCATGACTTCATCTCCAACCTGAAATTCCTTATGCCTCCTTTTCTCATCTACCTTAGCCTTATACTGTGCATTCATCTTCGTAATATGCTTCCTCACCTTCTCATGGATGTTCTTCAAGTGTTCTACAAAATCCTCAGCTTCAGCACTACTTATTTCTCCTTTATCTATCTTTCTCAATTCAGATGCATTTCTTGGACTACTTCCATATACAATCTGGAATGGTGATTTACCAGTGCTCCTGTTGACAGAATTATTTTATGCAAATTCTGTCTATGGTAAAATCAAATCCCATCCTATTGGCTTATCTCCAACCAAACATCTCAGCAAATTTCTCAAACTTCTATTCACCACCTTTGTCTAGCCATTAGTCTGTGGATGATGTGATGAATTGAACTTCAAATCTGTCTTCAACTTTTTCCACAATGTTCGCCAGAAATATCCAACAAACTTAGTATCTCGATCTGAAACTATGGTCTTAGGCAAACCATGTAGTCTCACCACTTCTCTGAAAAACAATTCTGCTACATGAACAACATCATTAGTCTTCTTGCAGGGAATGAAATGTGCCATCTTTGAAAATCTGTCAACTAATACAAAAATTGAATCATGTCCCCGCTGTGTCCTCGGTAAACCAAGAACAAAGTCCATACTGATATCCTCCCAAGGCTTCTTTGGTACAAGTAATGGCTGATACAACCCTGTATTTTGTTTCGCTCCTTTCGCCATCTGACATACTCTGCAACTTTGTACAAACTTCTTCACATCTTGCTACAATTGTGGCCAATAATAATTCTTACCAACCAAAGCAAGGGTTTTATCACGACCAAAATGTCCAGCCAATCCTCCACTATGCTTTTCCTTGATGAGATTCTCCCTCATAGAACTTCGTGGAATGCACAATTGACTCCTTCTGAATAGCATATCATCTTAGATGGTAAAATCCAGCCATTTCGTCCTGTCTAGAGTAACAGGTTCTGTACAAGCTTTCCAAACTTCACCAAAATCTGGATCCTCTGGATATAAATTCTTGAGTTCCTTGAACCCAACCACTTCAATCTGCATCTCTATCAGCAATAGTTGCCTTCTGCTAAGAGCATCCGCAACCCTATTAGACTTTCCACTCCTATGTTTCAAAATAAATGTATAACTTTGCAAAAACTCAACCCATTTCAAATGCCTCTGATTCAACTTTCCTTGACTATTCAAATATTGCAACGCTTGATGATCAGTATACAAAACAAACTCCTTAGGAAGCAGATAATGACTCCACTTATTTAATGCCTGAACTATAGCATAAAATTTCTAATCATAGACAGAATATTTTCTCTTGGCATCATTTAACTTCTCACTGAAATAAGTAACAGGTTTACCTTCTTGGCTCATAACAGCTCCTATTGCAGTACCACTAGCATCACAATCTACTTGAAACACCTTATTAAAATTTGGAAGTGCTAAAACAGGTTGTTCTATAACTTTTTGTTTCAACAATTGAAAACTCTTTTCTGCCCCATTAGTCCACTTAAACTCTTTTCTATCCCCTCTCATTGTTTCAGTCAAGGGTCCACAAATACTGCTAAAATTTCTGATAAACTTTTTGTAAAAGCTAGCCAAACTATGAAAAGATCTTACCTCAGTAGCACTCCTTGGAGTAGGCCATTCAAGGATAGCCTGTACCTTCTCTGGGTCCATTTTTAGACCTTCTGCTGAAACTACAAATCCCAAATACACTAACTCTTTCTTCACAAAACTGCACTTCTTCAAGTTAATTAATAATTTCTCATCTCTTAGTTTCCCAAACACCATATGAATATGCATCATATGCTCCTCCAATGTCTTGCTAAAGATCAAAATATCATCTAGGTAAACAATGACAAACTTACCCAAAAATTCTTTCAGAACCTCGTTCATGAGCCGCATGAAAGTGCTCGGTGCATTGGTTAGCCCAAAAGGCATGACTAACCACTCATACAGTCCTTCCTTTGTCTTGAAGGCAGTCTTCCATTCATCTCCTTCTCTGATCTGAATCTGGTGATATCTACTCTTCAGATCTATCTTTGAGAAATATACAGCTCCACTCAAACAATCCATAATATCATCCATTCGTGGCAATGGAAACCTATACTTGATTGTGATCTTGTTTATTGCTCTAGAATCTGTACACATCCTCCATCCTCCATTCTTCTTTGGTGCTAGTACTGCTGGTACAGCACAGGGACTCAGACTCTCTCGAATCAACCCCTTCTATAATAACTCATGTACTTGTCTGTTCAACTCTTCACTTTCTGCTGGTGTCATTCTATGTGCTGCCTTGTTTGGCAAACTGGCTCCTGGAATCAAATCCATCTAATGACTGATCTTCCTTACCAGTGGTAATCCATCAGGTACATTATCATATACAATATCATGAAACTCATTCAACAAATCTACAACCTCTACAGGTACATCCTCTACTTCTTCTTTACCAAAATTTGAAATTAAAGCAAAACACACATGCTCATGCCTCATACCATCTAGGAATTTTCTTCCATCAACAAATGTTATTCTTGCATTACCACATACTTTTTCTTCGGTCTACTTCAATGGCTTTAGCTTATGTTGCACTCCATCCTTTGTCAGGGAATAGGTATTTGCACGACCATCATGTACAACACATCTATCAAACTACCACGGTCTACCTAACAACATATGACATGCATCCATAGAGATGATATCTCATAGTACCTCATCTTGGTACCCGCCGATCTTGAACTTTACCAGGCACTATTCACTGACCATGACCTTGTGGTCATCTTGCACCCAGGCAATTTGATATGGATGTGGGTGTTTCTGTATCTTGAGCTTCAACTTTGTCACCATCTCTTCTGACACCAAATTGTCAGTGCTTCTACTATCGATAATCACATCACAGTATTTACCCTCACACTTGCATCTAGTGCGAAACAGGCTCCTCTTTTGTTCAGGTTCATTCTCACCACTCAGCAAGACTCTTCTGTTAATTAGCATTTCTCCTCTTTCAGCATCTTCAGAATTTGATGATCTAGCATCTTCATCTACATGTGCAACTCTGGCCTGGCCTTCATTTCTCCTGTTTGTTCTGCCTTGGCACTGAGGACATTCAAATGCCCTATGACCTTCTTCTCCATAGTGAAAACATGTTCCACGGAAGCCTCCTCTTCCAGATCCTTGTCCTCTTCCTCTTCCTCTCTGATCTCTATTACTCTGATCCTGGAAATGATTGAAATTATTTCCTCTCTAATTCTGACTGCTACTGGCCTCATCCTTCTTTTTCAGATCTTCATTTCAGCCACCATATGACCATCCACCAGATCTTCCACCACAACCTCTTCCATTTTGTCTGCTCTCAAACTTCTTGTTCAACTTTTTCTCTACTTTTAGGGAAAACTAGTATGCCTCCTCAATACTGTTCATTCGAACCAGATTCAACTCCTCCTGAATGGTTGGCCTTAACCCATTAAGGTATCGGACAACTTTCTCCTTATCAGCTTCTGCATGGGCTGTTCTGATGAGGAGTCGATAGAACTCCTCTGTATACTCCTGAACAGATCTTCCTGCTTGCTTCAAACTTTTCATTTTCTTTAGTAGGTCGAGCTCATAATCAACAGGAATGAACTATCACTTTAATTTATCCACCATCCGATCCCATCTTGTGATTTTATCTTTCCCTTTTTTATTTCACTCCAATTGAATCTCTTGCCACCAGATCTTCGCATGACCTTTCAGTCTGGCCTTTGCAAATTTGACCCTATCAGGATCCTCAACATCTTCATACTCAAAATATTCCTCACATTCATTGATCCAGTCGATCAATTCCTCTGGGTTAAGATTTCCAGAAAATGTAGGAACCTCAATCTTAGGTCTTTTCCCAATCTTGGAAATCGCTCGAAAAAGTCTTTCTTCCTCCTGGTTCACAATTTCAGCTTCTCCTTCTTGATATTCTTCTTTGGCTTCATCCTCGCTTTCGTCTCTGACATTAAGATTCATTCCTCTATGAATCTCTTCTTGCAATGCTCGCACTTGTCTCTGTAGCTCTCTAACCTCAGGTGTCACAGCACCAGCTCTTCCACCACGTTCTCTTCGTGGAGGCATTTTCATGATGCACTCTGAAACCCTAACCACGGTCCTGGTGCAAACTACCTCACAGTCAGTGATCTGTTTACAGACTCAAGAACTCCTGCTCTGATACCACTTGATGAAGGGTGCTCCCCTTAATACCACAAACACATAACAGAAATAGAGAAACAACAACAACAATATGCAAGAACAAAAAATTGGCTTCTTATTATCTCCACAAATGTGGAATTACAAACTTTCAGAATTACAATATTCTGTAGGACAAAGCCTCGAATCAATACCTAGATCTACTACCCGGAACTGCCCTAGACAACACTACGGGCCTTCTTTATATAGGCAATTTCCACCGCCCGAGAAGGTTCTAGAAATTTGGCCCTTAGGGCCGACCAAACTTAGAATTATTTTATTTTACAATTTATTACATCAAAGTCAGCTCAAAATGAGTTTTGAAACCCAAACAAAAATTTTGAAGAAAAATTATTTTTTGTCATTTCAGGTGACCCAACTTCTGAAGACCATAAGTCATCACCCGTTGACCCGATTGGCTATTATAACCCCATTCTGGAAATGCCACGAAGCACTCTACAGGCTTGACCAATGCAAAGTGCCCGTCACCCAAATTTTCAACCTCATCCGGGGCCTCTAAAGCCTTCAAAACTGAGTTCAAAGTTTTTGTACCCTGCTGCCAATACCGAAAATCTTCAATATCTTCAAAACTACACCTGATCTAGCCATTAAACTTTGTTGCCAAGCTGATATGACTGAGATGAACCTCCATATGTAAAATCAGACATTCTGAGATCGTAAGACCAACTTACTAAAAATAGAAAGTTTCCATAAATAGCAACTCTGCACAAGATAGCCCTTATTGAATACAAAAACATAAATATTTTTGGGTGATGCAAGATTGCTCTTACACCCAGGATGCTCCTGCATCAGATTCCTTCACTTAGAGTCTCTCTCAAAGGTTTGATTGCAGATGAAGATTATCGTACCATGAGATTACAAGAGTTAGAACTTCTTGATGAGAAAAGAAAAGCGTCATTTGATCACATGAGAGTTTACCAAAAGCGTATGTCCAAAGCATTCAACAAGAAGGTTCGCCTTAGAGAATTCCAAGTAGGAGATCTTGTCCTACGCAAGAATCTTAAGAACCAACAACATAGAGAACAAAAGGGTAAGTTTGAACCTAATTGGCTTGGACCATACATTATTACTGCTGCTTTTGGGACAGGTGCTTATTTACTGTCTGATCCAGAGGGAGAATAGCTCCTTGATCCTATCAACATTTTTCACCTCAAGAAGTTCTACCCATAATGCCTATTCAGTCAAAGAGGGGCATCCTTTGTACATATTTTATTGATCCTGAAAAAATTTAAAAAAATTCATATATGATGCTGAAAAAATCCTAAAAAGCATATAAAGTCCTAAAAAAAGAGCATCCAAGTGAAAACCTAGCAATAGGCACTTTGATGTCTCATCAAAAAATTCAAAAAATTCAAAAAATTAAAAAAGTGCCTTGGTGAAAACTTGGAAACAGGCGCCTTGGTAGCAAAAATACAAAAAAATCAAAAAATCAAAAAAATCTGTCAAGTGGTGAAAACCTGGAAACAGGTGCTACTTGAGGCCTTTGCACCCTTATCTTTTAGCATGCGTCCTCGACACTTAGCCATTCTCCATCATGCCTTGACCTTGTTACCTTGGTTTGGAATTGGTCTTCATCTTTGACTAGGGGGCATAACTATGGTAGCTTTGGTCCTTTAGGATGCGTTGGTCTTCGGGACATTTCACAAATGGTGTTTCTCAACACCACCCCAATTGTGTTTTTCAACACTACCCTAGCATCAAGTGTTTCTCAACACTTATCAGATATCTTACCCACAGTCTAGTATGATGTGATATTCCTCACTAAGCAGATATTATACTCAAAGATTGACTCTATGACCTACACACACGCACTTAAACATTCGACTCGCTGAGACTTGTTTGACTTTGTTTTCTTTGTATGCTATCTATGATGATTTCTTTGATGAGTGTTCTCTCCCTATGATAGTTTTTGATGATGCATAGCTAGAAAGCTGAGGGCGCGAGGACATGTTTTATTGGTTTTTCTACTTGTGGGTATATTTTGTTGGTCCTAACTGTCATTAGCATTTATGCTTGATCCACTTGATACTTAGGACCTACAAGGTATTATCCTTGACTATTTTGCAAGTGCATACTTATAGCTATCTTGACTTTCTTGTGTCTCGATGTGAGTATAATCTTGCCATATCAAACTTAGGCAATCTCACTGCACTAGTCATCTTGACCTACATGTCTTCAATGCCTAGCTAGGTGGGATTCCCACATTCTATCTGATATAGATCATATTCAGATTCACATAGTCATACTAGTGTGCATTGTATGATCTTATGATGCTACCAATAATGCCCAATGATGATAATAAGATTTCTATTAGCGTTGTGACCTTGCAAGTCAACCACTTTCATAGTAGCTTGCATTTTGGGTTCATGATAGTTAGTTTTACACTTTGCATATGGAGAGAGCTCTCCTTTTCATCTTACGTGGACCTGTTGGTCAACTGTGCTCACCTTTTCCTTTTTCTCAATCATGTCTTTCACTCCTTGTCTTTCACATCACGACCTATTCCTGTCATCAAAAGGGGTTAATCTTATCATCATATCTATATCCCTAAAAATGTCATTTTTAGAAACATGAGTCTATATCATACACATGAGAATCAAACATACATACATGAGAGAGAATATACATGAGCATTTATAACATACATTTTGAGCAATATGACAAGACAATATAAAAACTAATACATCCATCACAAGTGAGACAAATACACATGATATATCGCAAATTCAGTAATCTCATATATAAATGTCATGATACAAAATACAATATGGGATCCCAAAATCTGGATCAATGTCTCAAGATATGTCCAAAACATCAAAAACCTAAGTCGTAAACCTAGGACTCACTCTCCCCATCACGAGGACCTAGTGGTGGAGGAGGTGGTGCCATATCTGGTACTACATCTGATCTACCCACTACAGTAGAGTAAGAAGGAGCTCTTTGACCCACTGGTATTGCCTGAATGTAGAGACCATGGTAGTATGTGGCTCGCGCTACCTCTCTTTGCCTCTCTACAAGGGCAACCTGTAAGGCTCTCTCTCGTTGCTCTATCTCAACCCTTTGATATGTGAGCTGCTAATCCCTAACAGCTATAGCGATCCTAAGCTACAACATCTCAGCCTCTAGAGCCTATATCCTGGCTCTCAAGTCCTCTCCCCCTGCAGGTGGATCCTGCCTAACATCTGCTTGTCGACAAGCTGGTCTCACCTCATCCTCAGGAGTCGCTGATCTCCATCCCCGTGACCATTTTTAGCCACCTACTCTAGATCCCTCACCTATCTCCATAACTCTCCCTCCCCCTCCCCCTCCATCCCCTCTACCTCCCCTGTCTCCTCCATCATCACCATCATCACCCTGAGCTACTGGCTGTGCGTTAGGAACTGTGAATCAAGGGAATGGGACCCTCCACCTCTCTACCTTGTAAGTTGCATCTGATCCTGCATCTACCATATCTGGGAGGTACTCCCAAGACTCCCTCTGAACTGTAGCTATATCTTGTACTGCCTGCTGGTAATCCAGCATCGGCAGCCACCCATGACCCTCCTCGTCCCGGGCCCATGCATAAGTCGTAGTCTCAGTGGATATGCGCTGCTGGCACCCAAACTACCTCCAAACCTGAGTGAAGACAAATCTCTCAACAATCTCATGATGTCGACCTACCAGTGGTCGACTACATAACATGTAGCTCAACTCATCCTCTGTGTCTCCCCACTGCTCAACCGACCTGTAAGGTCTCCATGTGAATGATGCAAGCTCATCAAGTATCCTCTGATAATAAGTCACATCTCCACTGTGATTCTGTGCTATGAACCCTGTATATTTTTATATGAACAGATGCCTCTGATCTCTAGGCTGTATCCGAGGGTGCACCACAACGATGTGCTCCCATGCCCACACCTGTGCCAGAATGGCCCCGCATGCCCATGTCCTACTCTCCCTATACACGATCTCATGGAGCTCGTGGTACATGTCTACTAATATCACCAGACCCCATGCCATCCGACGTGAGTGTGCTACTAGATCAACTAACAATCGACTACATCCCAGTGGAAAACACTTCTGACTCCTGTTAGGAAAAGGGCTTGTGCAATGATAGAGGCAACTATGCATGGTACTAGGTAATCTCTACCAAAATAGTCCATCAGTCGATCCCAGCTGGCATGTCTATCTAGGATGGTGACATCCTGGAGAAGACCCTGGATAGCTCACCGCCCCCCTCGGTCGCATCCTGATCATAGTATACCTGTGACATCACACAATCATGTCAGTTTCTATTATATGGAAACTTTACATTTATGACTATCTATAAAACATGATTATACTTATAGGATCACCATGGCTAGGTACTCAGAGGATCCGATAGACATCCTCTAGTGTGATGGATGCCTCTCTAGTAGGCAGGTGACACTAGTAGAATTTGGCAAATAAATGACTAAGTGACTAAAACTTTTAGTCACGTGACTAAAAGTTTATGCACATGACCAAAACTAATCATATTTGGAAAATAAATGACTAAATAAATGACCAATTTGGTCATCAGGTAAAATCACAACTAAAATGACTAAATAAATGACTAAATAAATGACCAATTTGGTCATCGGGTAAAATGACCAAATAAATAGTTTGAGGGGTTTTTCCTTTTTGGTTTCACAATTTCATTCATTTTATTGTGAGAGCATATTTTCATCAAGCAAATTTTTAGTCATCGCTTACTATTTCGAATTCTTCAGAAATAAATCTCACAAGAATAGGGATGGAATTGGAAGATACTATAGTCTATCTATCTCAGAAGGTATCTCAACTCATAATTGACCCATGTGAGTCCTCAAGTGAAACCAAACTACCACTATCCGCCATGAAAATATCCATCAACCACAAAAAAAAAAAGATAAACCCCTCAAACTCCTGTCTCAAGTCATATGTGATCATTGCTAGCTTTGAAAAGACATGCACTTGCTAAAAATAGCCTCCATAATTGTCCATAACGTATGCAAATTCAAAACTCCCCAAAAATCTCATAACACCCTCAAAAATCCAATTGAGTTTCTTTATTTTTCCTTATTATTGCATTTTAAACTTAATGTTTATTAAAGAGATTATAATTGACCAATTGATAAAAAATAATTACATTATAATTTTTATGTAATAATAAAATAAAAAATAATATTTTATTTTATCTTAGAATTTATAAACAAATAAAATAATAATAACATTTTGTTAATTTCTCTTCAATAGATGTTATCATTATTTTATTTTATCTAAAAGTACAAATTAATAACAAGCGACATCAAACCTCACTTTTCAAAATTCGCATATTGACAAGATATATCAAAATGAATTTAAAAAATAAAAAAGAAAAGGCGCTTTGTAGCGGCAGTACTCTAATCTTACCCCGCCATTTTCTTTTCATCTTTTGACTCTGTTCAGTCTGGGCCGCCATGGAAAACTGCTAGGGTAGGGAAGAGAAATTGAGATCTCCACAAAGCTTCATGTTGCAGACATGGGTCTAATGGTGAGTTCTTGCTACTTTTCCCTTTTATTCTTTCTACATATGATTTTCGTCTAAATTTTCTCTGGAAAATAGTCATAGCATGATTA
This sequence comes from Chamaecyparis obtusa, assembly GCA_027943335.1. NCBI lineage: Eukaryota > Viridiplantae > Streptophyta > Pinopsida > Cupressales > Cupressaceae > Chamaecyparis > Chamaecyparis obtusa. The sequence goes on along the minus strand of BSBK01010199.1, from coordinate 97,245 downwards.
TACCTCTGTATACCTTTTGATGCTCATTAATGTTTTAGCTATAGACATCCCTGAAGGCTATAAAAACAAGAGGGTTTCTCTTCTATGAGCTCTGAGGCTTAATTTGATCATAAAATTATGCAAACATATGGATCACCTGAGATAATCCTGTATTTCCTCCATGGCTCAAACAAGGGTTTTAAGACATGATTTGTGCCCTTTTGGGCTTGACATTCCAAATAACACCAAAAACCTGGCTTAAATTTTTTCTTAGTATTTTCTTGAGTTTTCTTGGACAAAATTTCACATACCTATTTAGATCTAGGTCACGGTTTATCTTATTGAAACCCTATATAGCCATCAATGACATTAGGAGGCTTTTGTAAAATATGCTATGTTCGGTATAAACGAAGGCTTCATTGTATACTCAGGCTTCCTTGTTTCCATCTATTGATTTCTTTGGAGATTTCCTTGTTTCCAAAAGGTTGTAACCTTATGTATCTGATTTGCTAATGGTCTCCGTATTTGCTAAGCAACTGAAACATTTCAGAAAACTTTACTCTACATTGCTAGGAATTCAAGTAAAAGCCTAATTACTTTTGGGCCTAATATGGATTACCTTATGCAATTTTACTCCAAGAGCACTACTACACAATAGCATGTTTTAAGACATATGTTTGAGACAAAATTATTCTTTTGTCTTTAACTTTTCTACTTTTTCCATTTTTTATTTTTAAAATTAATACTTTTTTCTCAACAACGACAAAATAGAAAAGTCGTCAAAAAATGAGCGGGAAATCCATTACGTCATTTGTTGATAATGTGTTATCATTTTTTGTTAGATAATCAAAAGAGTTGGTTGTTTGCAGGGATCTCTGAATACTATGAACCTTGATATTTTTAGATTTACTTTTGGTTCTCTGTCCTTCATTGAAGTAACAATTCCATGGAGATTGGTTTTCATAAATCTTACTATGCTTCCATTGAAGAGATTGATTTTGGTAGATCTTACTATGCTTCCATCGAAGGGAAACTTTACACAAATTGGGTTTTCCTCATCACCGTTGTTGATAAGAGTTCACAATTTGTGCATAATCTTGAGGTAAGTCACCTGCCATCGAATTCATAAGGTTTACTTTTCAGATTTTTTAGGTGGTTGAATACTTTTAAGTTGGTTTTATTTCATTCTAAAATAATTCTGTTGTTATTTGGGTAGATGCACCAGAAGACTTCCTTTCATTGCTTCATAAGCTTATAATTATTCTCAATTATTTGATAGAGCGATAGTGGATGAAATAATCAAAAGCAAAACCATGAGATTGGTTCCCACCTAACCACCCTTCCAAGATCCACTGGTGATAGGAATCCGGTCGAGCCATTGATGATAAGGCAATGGCATATCCATCTCCCCGCTAGCCCATAGCCAAAGCTAGCCAACTACTTTGCCCATAGGAGCAGTAGACTAAGTAGTTCTTCTCATCATAGATCTAGTTTAAACAGCTATAGAGGAAGCAAGGATGTATGGAGCAGAACTAGAGCGAGCCAGAGCAAAGATAGTAGCGCATAGGAGGGATTATAGAAGTTGGGAGGGTATTATAGGGAGGGTGGTGATTAATCGGTAAGAGAATAATGTTGGTGGGTGCATAAAGGGCACAAAAAGAGAATCTCCTCCCCCTAGACAAACCTATAGAAAGAAGCCCTAATGTTCTATGGGAAACAGCGTTTACATTCAGACAAAAATAAGGCATCTCTCAGCCGGTAAATGTAGGCATGGTGCTAAGAACTATTGTTTCAGTATAAATTAAACAACTATCAATCCCCTTTCACCCATTTTCATTTCCTTTCCCTATTTTCATTACCTAATTTTAGGGTTTTCTTTATTTTTTTCCCTTTCTCTACAAAAAAAATCTTAGGGTACCCATATTCTTTTGCATCCCCTACAACACATACGATGTCAAATTCTAGAACAAGGTAAATGAATTTCTAAGAAAGTTGAGGAATCTTTTCCCGAGTGAATGTCAACAGTGGATTGGTGGCTCTTGAAAGTGTTTTGCTGGTGAATGTGACTATGGCCCAAGATGACACTGGTCTTACATGACTGTTATAAAGGTTGTGAATAATGCATCATCCTATAACAAGGAGTGATATATTATATCAAGAAGGGGGCTTACAAAAATGTGGTGATTTCTAAGAAAGAGATTATTGTATTGTTGATTGCTGAGGGAAGGACCAAGACCATTGTTGCTTCCAACAAAAACATCAAGATGGCTCAACTACTTCTTGGTCTGCAACTTTCGGAATGCTCGTCTTTTGTTCAACTGAATTATGCGGATTAGGAAAAAGATGTGGTTGAAATTATATGTTAGTATTAGCTTAATACTACAAGGAGGAAATTTCTCATCTTTGTTGGTTGGGGCTTCCAGCCTTTCCATGCACATAATTTAATTTTTGTGGTGGCATTTTATGCCTCTGCATTTACGGTGCCAAGGAAACCTCACAGTCCACTTGTTTCTCCTGGAAGGTTCAGTTGAGAAATTAGCAGTATCTAGTAGGATCAAGAAGCCTACCAAATATTTGGTGGTGTAAGGAAGATTGATAGTTCAGCTAGAACATCCTATGATTTTTTTATGTTATTTTCCTAAATAGTCCATAAAAAATGATCTCATCTTTTACCTGGAAGATTTAGGGCCCCATGCTAAGTCTAAGGAAACCAGAATTTTTTAGACGCTATATACTATATAATTGGAAGATTATTATAAGTTATTAAGAAGATTAGTAGTTCATTCCAATTAATGGAAGGTCTCTAGTTTAACTCCTGACTAATCTATAAAAGATTTGATAGAATATCAAACTTTAGGATAGCAAAATTAGACGAAATTATGATCTCTGAGAATATGCATGTGACTTAAAAAATGTGCTGGAAAAATGAATCAACAAAACCACAAAAAAATGGATAAACTAAAAAAATTGATTGTTCAATACTGAAACATCCTAATTGCAAATGAAAGATCCTAAATAATATTAGTCCATAAAAAATATTAACATAAACTTGTAAATAAGAAACAAGATCCTTGAGATTTCTTTCCTGTATCTACACCATCAAACAGTTAATTTCTTAAAAAAGTTATGTGCTCTGCACTTGTTCCACACAGATCAATTTTTTTTCCTAATCTTATATCAACACCTTTGTATAAAATTTATGTTTCCTTTTCTTCATATGTACTATTTAAGGTTTATTCAAATTTGACAGTGTAGATAAATTTTTTGTGTTCTACACTTGTTTCAGACGGATTAGAAAATTGTCTGAATCTTGCATCAAAAACTTGTATAAACTTTCTGTTTCTTTTTCTCTTTAAGCTTAATTCAAATTTGAGTGTGTGGATGAAACGTAAAAGTGAATTCATTCTTTTCAACTAGAATCATCTCTCCTCTGTAGTATTTCCAATGCAGATATCTAGTTAAAAATTAGATCTAATCTTGACATATTCTGCTGTCTCCAAAACATATTTTAATTGAGAAAGATTTCAAATCTGAATTCTTTTAAAAAATTCTTTTCCTATGCATTTTGTGTGGTTTAAAATTTAAATTATTTCTTGCGAAAATAAATGATAACTAGTAATCCCTTAATGAATGCAATTGTGTCTCTTTTTCTTGATAGATAGTCTTTAAGGTTAATTCAAATTTGACAATGTTGATTTTAATTTGAAATGGAAGCTCATTATCTTAAACAAGATTTATTCTCTCCTCTTTCTTATTTCCAATGGAGATATCTAGTTACAGACAAAGATATAATCTCACATATTTTGTTGCTTACAAAACTTGTTTTAAATGAGAAAGAGATCAAACCTGTAAATATTTCATAAATTCTTTTCTTGTGCATTTTGTGTTGCCAAGTTCAAATTATTTCTTGCAAAAATGAAAAAAAATAATTGTTAGTCCATTGATGAACATAGCTACAACCAGAAAAAGTTTTATTGCACGAGAAATGACCTTCGTGAACAATGCACAACCGAGAAAGTATCAAGCCTTTGCTCAACATGTGGGGGCCTATTACTCTGCCATTTACTGCTACAACATTCTCGGTCACCATGACGCATTCTATGTCAACTGCCTTTGCCAGTTTTATAGAGAATGTAATATCTATAGAACTGTAGACTTTATTTTCAGCAATACAACCATGGTTTTCTTGAACTATAATATCATTGTGAGGAGGCCAATGCATAATCAGATGGAAGTGACAATAATTTTAGAGTTTGGCAGGTGTGCACATGCATTTGAAGAAGTACATTTCAAGGGAAATGAAGAAAACACTACTAATTCTGGATGATGTTTGGTCTAGGACAGTTTTGGAATATTTACTATTTAAAAGACCTGGATCCAAAACTCCTATAAAAACTAAAGATAAATCTATTATCCCTTCAACTCGGTCTACTCAAGTGTATCAATTGACATTGTTATGCCAAGAGGATGCATTGCCACTATTTTGCCTCCAATGCTGTTGGGAAGACATCAATTCCAAGCACTGCAAATGCAAATATGGTAAATGAGGTATATATTTTCTTTTCAGCTAATCAATTTCTTTCACATTATCATTTTTATTATCTAATACATTTTAATTTTCTTTTCAATAATGCACAATGAATAAATGATTTCATGTAAATTTCTCCAAGGAAACTAAATGGTTACTGAGCCAAGAATAGGAAATTAGATAATTCTAATGTTGAAAATAAGTTTTGTTGAATATTATGGCTTAAATTAAATATAAAAAATTATCTCACTCTCTAATTGCTCTAATTGGTATTCTAACAATGTTCTTTACATTTTTGGTATTACATCTTCTGACAAAATGTGGTGGCCTGCCACTTGCCTTAAAGATGATCAGATTCTCTTTGCATGAAAAACCCCACGAGGCTTGGGAGAGGGTGAGGGGAAATTTTTCTAAAGAAGAATGCATATCAGACCATCACTAAAAAGTACTAATTAGACTATTGTAGATTACTATTGATTCCTTAGATGATGTTGCCATAAAATGCTTCCAAGACTTATTTTAATTTCTAAAGGACATGAAAATATGTGCTAATGCACCATTAAACATTTGAGTTTATGTTCAAAATCTCCAGTGGCATAATGCATTTTCCATTTTGTCAGATCTTGCAAGAAAGGATCTTCTGATTTTAACTAGCATTTAAGGGTAATTTCCTTTTTTTTAATATATTCTAGTTGATACTGTCATTTTTAAACATTAATTTGACATAATAGCACTTGTCAAGAGCAGAGCAAAAATTTGAAATAGAAATTACCTTGGAGCTGTATTTTTCTTAGAATAATGTAATGCGATAATTGGCCTTGCATTTGGGGTGCCAAGACAGTGTAGTCTATAAGAAGAGGTTGGGGATGCCCAAGAAGGAGCAGAGTTTGTCATAGAAAACTGAGTTTTCTAATGGGACAACATCTGATGCTCAGCTTCTTTGTATTCACATAGGTCAGTTATCACATAAGTATTTTATATTTTCATTAGCTTTCCATAAAAAGGATCTTTGAAATGGTAGTCATAATTTCTAATGTTGACATTATTTCTTTTAGCAACTTTGTTTTTTATTATGATAAACATTTCTAAGTTGAGTTATGAATCTGTTCTACCAAATTCCCATCTTACAAAAGGAATTGACAGCTTGACTGGATGAAGAAATTCTCATTTTGGAGGAAGGGTTTGGGAGCTCATCAATGTAGGAGAAAACATGGCAATCATCCACAACTTGGAGGAGCTCCTTCTCGTAAACGCATGTGGGGAGAAGGGATTCATCTTTGGCACTGGTAAGGGTCTTTGTATCTATCTCTAGAACCACTTGTTAATAAACTAAAATGTTGATAGAATTACTTTTCATTTGATCCCTAGATTTAGGTCTGCTGGAACTAGAGAAAGTTGTGATATGATTCTTTTTATTCTTTACTACCTGGCTGCTTTATTAGTTGTAATTTTTCTACTTTCATCCCGTCAATGCAATGAATCTTTAATGATTTATTGTACAAAATAAAAAATTACCCATATGCCTTTCACAATATGAATTTGCTTTTAACAATGAAGGTGGCATTGAGTGTGATCCACAATGGAAGGAAGAGTTTGGTGGGGGTCAATTGGAAGGAGGTGTGAATATTTAAAAAAAATATTATGCAAGAGAAAGGCACCCATATTTTTCAATTAACTCAATAGAAATTCCAACATAAAGTTAAGCATAGTATGCAAAAAATACAAAGCACATCATTACAATTAAGGAAAGAATTTTCTGTAGAGTACAACTCAAGACTATAAATTAAATCTCATGATAGAGATTTTAGTTGTAGGTATGGGGAAAGCCCTCTATTCAAAATAAATTGTATTTTTTACTTATTTTTGTACAAATCCAACTAGGATGTTTCTGCATACTTTCTTTTTTATTTTTAATCCTTGTTATTTTCTGCTATACACAAGGTGCAAGGTTTTGTTTAAATCTGTAACTTCCACATAGAGACTCCACTGCATGAAGCTTTCTTTAGAGACTCCACTGCATGAATCTTTCTTTGGTGCACAGCTAACATATTTTACATAAATTATGAGTCTTCTCTCCTTCACTTTTTCTAACTTATATTCTGTGTAAGAGCCAAATCAACCAGGGTAGCTAAGCTCCTGCCATTGATACCATTTTATATCCTTGTCAGGCTTATTCTTTTGCTACTTATGGTTTCCAAATCTCCAAGGGTTCTTCTCCTCATCACACCCATGAGGAGCCCCGGATTAGGAAACTACAAAACCACCCAACTCCCTCAAGATTATGCCAAGACTGAATACACCAACTTTTAAGGTCAACCTTTCATGTTAATATTGCTGTACAATAAATCACTAAAAATAGATTAAATAAAATGAGATACACTACAAGCCATTATTAGCCATTCTATTAATGATAGGGAGGTGACAACAAATCTGTCACTTTTTAGTTCAACTAACTAGCATGCAGTAGAAGCTTCATGCTTCCCAAAACTTCATTACATTCCATTTACTCTACCATGAATAATTCATGTAGGTTCTTATTTTCTATTTTCTATTTTGATGTGAGCAACAACAATTGCTTCAATGGTCACTCAATACATGTGAAAGATTACACATTGTCACTTCTCCACGCCTACTGTATGGGAGATCACTACTTGTTAGAGAGGAATGCCTATATGCATAATTAAAGACAAAGATACATTGAGAAATATCACAAATAAAACTTCTAAGTAAAAATGGTACTAAGTATAGCCAGAGGGTGAAGGCAGGGATAAGGAGGTGGTTGAGTGAAGAGATAAGGAGCTGTACCTGAGAGTAAGGGTGTAAAGGAAGGATACAAGGGTGAAAGTGAAACCAGTCGGTAAATCCTAACATTCCATGGGGAGGTATCACACTTGCAGTCTAGATGATTTCCCAGACATCCTGATGACTTGGAGAATTTTGGACTTGAGGGTGAACATCCCAATTTTCAGAATTGGACAACCTGCTCCATTTGGTGCATAAAAATAGGAGGTAACATTTTAGAGAAAAATGCTAAAACCCATTCAAAAGGTTAAAAATGGGAGAAGGTTATTCTACATTCAGTATATCGCATTTACCTTTAAAAAATTTAGCTGGTTTTAGTTATTCAAGTTACTTAAATAGTCATCCCGTTGCCATCCCAAAAATTTGGCAAAGTTTTGGCCATCGCTGATACTGTATCTCATGTCCCCATAGTCTCCCATTCTAGAAACTTGGTGGAACAGTACTAAATCTCACCAATCTAAACCAGATCTTGTTGGAGGATAAACTATATTACATTTCAATGTAATCAGATTTCCAAAATCCATTAGAATTTTAAATAACAGCTTCAGGTTTTGATTGTGTAGTTATTTTTAGCATCAATATTTCAGATCACACTCCATGATCCATGATCAGGATGGAAGAGAGTGTTGTAGTTATTTTTAGCACTCTAGACTGTAAATTTATTGTTGCACACAATTTTTAAATAAAAATATTTACTATTATTTAATAATATAGAAATAATTAATTAAAACCTATCTTACAGATTTATCTTTAAAAAATTAAGAATTATTTTAAAAGAGTCTTTATTTTTTAAGGTTCTGTTAAATTTGTCTAATTTGGGGACTGATTGATTCCATCCTATTTGAAGATAAGCGAAATATCTATTTCCCTTTTATCATGAATACATCTTCTAAAGTTTTCCCCAAATTCATCACTGCGGACTGTAAATAAAATTTTGCTTCCACGAATTTTCTTCTTTTTTCATTTTAATCTGTGAACATATTTTTCCGTTTGGGTGTCAGACAATACTATAGAGCCAACTTTTGGAAATATAGGGATTTGGAAGGGCTCTCTTTCGTGGTACCGTCGTCAAGAGTTCGAGAGTTCTCCAAATGTTCAAGTTGGTCAGACAATATTATATTTTCTTTTAACTGCCTGCTGGCTTGAAAGTTTGAAAGTCCCTTTATCTACAGTCTCATTAATATTTATTGGAAATTTCTTTATTTACAGTCCACAGTGATGAATTTGGGGAAAATCCTTTTGAAAGTTATGGTTATAACAAGAAATGCTTTTGGATTTCACTATATTTTCTATTGTCGATGTGTCGAATCAAACTCTATTATCCATTATCACAACAAATAGCTGGAAAAAGGAAATGAAAGATTGTAGCAAATGAAATAGAACTTATGTCTATTATTTTGTTACCAATGTTTAGAATCAAACTTTATGATCCATCGTAAAGATAGAAAGCTAGAGAAGAGAAATAAAAGACTGTAGCAGACCAAACAAAATCATAGAATTTAATCCAAAATATTTACAACAAGAAACAAACATAATCAAAATCCAATTGTATCTTATTATCATTCTATGATATATAATGTAGAAATATCATTAATTTGAAAACTCTTAAACTTGCCTCCCAAAATAGTAGCTTAATAATTATGGGTTGAATGTTGTGTTATTATAGACCCACTTTGAGACAGCAGGTCCAAAGATCTAAGAGGACACCCTTGGCCAAGTAGATAACTTTGTGGTGGGAATTGAGAGTCGAGGAACAGTCTCTAGTGTGGGAAGATACCTCAAATCCAAGAATCCCAAAGTCAAGGTATGGTGAAAGCTATAAATTATGTTTCATTTTAGGTGTTTTAGTTTAAGAGGCTATTTTCTCTATATTGTATGTATTGTTATACTAGTTCCTTGCCCTATTCATTCTAGAGTCTACATTATACATAATTTTTGCAGCTTAGCTGCCATCCAACTCAAGGAAAATATGCCCCCATATTTCTCCATTATTTAGAGCATATCATCTGTAGATTCAATGTATCAGATCTTCTCTTAAGTTGCAAGTATTGCTTGATACAATATTTTGTTTGTATTCACACCACAAAATGTTAGGATACCTCCTCTAATGACAACACCATTGATTCTGGTTAAATTGTAGAGGAAGGAATTTGGGCTTCCACTCGTTGCTACTTTGATAAAATTTGTTTTTGAAATCTCTCAAATTTCCTCCAAGATTATTTTTCAACGTCCAAATCCCAAAACAGAGCAACCTTGTAAAGCTACTATCCACACCTATGCTTTAAAGAGAAACTTTCGTTGTGGCAATTTATTTTCAAACTAGACATCCAATGTTCTAAACAGGCAAATACATAGAGATTATTTTATATCACTTTGTAACATATTGGAATTGAACTTACTACTGAATGATGTAATCCATGGGAATCTATTCTTAACTGGAGGTGGAAGTGAGTGTGGCGTCGTGGAGTGCTATCATGAAGTGCTTCTCCTCCATTCTCGTTTGATATAATTAGAGACTCATCAAAAGTGGAAAATCATAGAGGTACAAACGTGAATAACCTACAAATTTATAGACCCTCCAATTGGTAAGAGGACTCAAGAAAAAAGAGAATGTGAATACAACATGCCCTCACAAGAGAACTCCATAAGTTACTAATATGTTTGAAGGTTTTTATTTTAATTTTTTTTTGTAATTTCTACTGTCCAAGAAATGTATAATTTAATTTGTATAATGATTCTAGAATTTCTCTTTAATAGCCATGGAAAACTTTTCATTAGTCTATTTAGTCATTATTCTACTTAGGTGCTTTATGGTTGGTAAATATTTTAACTTCAAACTTTCATGTACTCTTCTAAACAAAATTAAAAGAATTTTTGTTATTTACTAAGATAAAATGTTATAGTTGAAGGGAGCCGTTGAGATGGTTGAATTTTATATTTTTTTAGACATGGTCTGATATATCAAAATTGTCTTTTTAAATTTTAAATTAGTTTAAAAATAATTTAAAAAATTAAAGAAGGGTGGACATCTAGAGGGACCAGTCATAGGACATCGTCAATCAAAGACATTGCAATAGGGTACACAAAGTATATCACATTTCTCTTGCTGAGTATAGTGGATGCAAATTCCCTACTAGATGTTTATGAAAAAAGTAAAAGAATCAAGAACATATAGATCCACAATTACTTCTTACCATTTATTGAGATCACATGTACATTCCTATAATCTCTAGCTAAATATGCACATTCGCTAAAGAAATAATTTAGATTTTGTTTAATTAGATGGGCACAATATCTTTGTTTTTTATATTAAAAAGCAATAAAACAAGAGTGTTAATCTTTAAAAAAAATAGCCCAAGATCGTAAAGATCATAGCAGAGTTTCAACAACACATTATTAGTGCATTAACATAAAAAATTAAAGAGATTCCCACAATTGATTCTAACTATATCATTATATATGTATGGTCTCTATAAATTACTTTCTATATCTACTATTTATTTCTCTCATTCTCATTCTCTCATCTCCCCATCTCTATATATAATTACATATCTTTATACCCCTTTTAATTCTCTCTCCATATCACCTCTTATTCTTTATTTCCCTTTCCACCTATATATCTCTACTTTCCTTTTCCTTTAACTATTGGTAGGAACTTTGACACATTGCGTCTCTTGTTGTTATCTCCATGGTTTTGTCATCATCTCACAACACTACTTCTAAGCATCTTTTAATATCACAGACTATATATCACTATCCTCAACCTAATTTTTTATTCGAGGCATTGTTTCTATTTAATCATTACTATAACAGTGGCCATTTTCCCTTCTTCTGTATCTTTTACTTGTCCTTATATATTGCACATTGAATAACTTCACCATTGAGTTTAAAGTATCACTAGTCATCCTCCCCTTAAGCTTTGCTACCCTTGAACTATAGATGGAAAAACTTGAAATCATGTTTAGTAGAAAGTACTAGTATACATGGTATGATTATTCTTTAAAGGGCACTAGCTCAATGGAAGAGCACCTACTTTACAAGTAGAAGGAAATAGTTCGATTCCATTGTGCCCTAATATGACTAAATTAATGACACAATAAATGACCAAATAAATGATTAATTAAACAACCAAATAAATGACCAAATAAACGACCAAATAAATGACCAAATAAACTACCAAATGAACAAATAAATGACCAAATAAACTACCAAATGACCAAATAAATGACTAAATATATGACCAAAACAATGACCAAATAAATGACTAAAATATTTTAGTCATAAATTTGGTCACAAGATAAATGACCAGCAATAAACTACCACTGGTCATGTGACCAAAATTGGTCATTTATCTACAATTTTTGGTAGTTTATTTGGTCATATATTGCTATTTTTGTACTAGTGTGAAAGGTGTTGTGCTCACTATGCCATCTCTCGGCAAGTGCAATCAACAACCTGTGGTCAGCTCTAATATAGGGTAACTGTAGCAGATACCCGAATCCCATCGCCCTCAGATCATCCCTGCCCGGATCATCCAGATCTCGGACAAACCGTATCCCTGTCACCTTCGGCGCCCTAATGAGTAGCACCAAAAATTGCTCCCGCAACCATTAATCCAAGCCCGATGTCATAACATATCATGATGGATGTCTAAAAATTAGTACAAAACATCTTCAAAATGCAAACATTGTTTGGACCCATGTTATTTTGCTCAAAATCACTAAAACATGTCAAATTTTTAATTGGGCGATACTATTTTTGGTTAAAGTATCGCGCGATACTTTCTTTAGTATCGGGGCAATACTATTTTGTCATGTGATACTTTGCATAGTATCACGTGATAGTTCACCAGTTATTGTGCGATACTGGTTTACATAGTCGTGCGATACTATTTGGACCCGCGAAGTATCGTGCGATAAAACCTCCCAAAGAGCACGATACTTCTAAAGTATCACGCAATATTTCACCTAAAACTAAAATTTAAAAATTTAAAAAACATGTTTAAAATGTATTAAATGCTCATAATGACTCAACAAAATGACAAGTTTTTCTAAAAACATACCGGGGCACCATAGTATGGAGGCCGGTTGTGCAACCGGGAGAGCTCAAATCGATGTCGGTGGACCAGGACGCCTACTTGATGAGCCATTTCTCTATCTAAGCTCTTGAAATTCTCAAATCAATAAAAGTCAAATGATTTTGAAAATGACACTTTTTGACCCTTTTATAGCGGTTTGACTTTTTGACCTAATTTTCAAAACACCTCAAAATTGGGCAAAAATTGCACCCCTACCTAATTTTGACATCCTGGATCCATTTTCAGGATCGAAATTGAAATCCAAGTTCATCTTGATAGTCAAAATCATGTTTCAAAATTTCATCCTCTTCTGCGCAGTTGGCTGACCTTTTAAGGCCTAATCCTTCAATTTTTCTTGGGGCATTTTCATTTCCATGTCTTTCAAACTTCTAGTCTTTCATTCACCCCCTTCAATTCATCTCTCTGAGGTTTGACTTCATTTTTATCCTATATCTTTCTCGGTCAAACCTAGTCAACCTAGGGCATGTCTTCACTGCTTGATGGTTATCCTATCATGCTCCATCCTTCGATTATGACTTCTAGTCACTTGATCAAGTTTATCAATTTTATGTTCTCCTCTACCTGATTTCGATTCCGATTCTGAGGGGGTAGTACCTATCAGCTTTTATCTTTGATTCAGCTTTTTAGCTCAGCTTGAGATTCTTATCTCTTATTTTGAGACTTGGTTAGCACTTAACAGTAACAGTGTTGGTCTTGTCTTTCAGCCGACTTATCTTTGTCCGGGTGTGTTCCTAGAATGATCACATGTCTGGATTGTTTTGTGATCCCAAATCGATCCCAAATCGATCCCACATCTCAATTCTTCTTTGACCACATGTGTTCTCAAAATGATCACACATTAGTCAAAGAGGAGAAAATGTATGCACCCTAAAATGGTCACCTAGACTTTGGGCCCCATTTAGCAATTTATCAAATCCCTGAATCAAAAAATCAACATTTTTCAATTATATCAATTTCCTTGATCAAATCCTATTTTATCATTTATTCAATTATTCTTTAGGCTAACCATTTTATCCTAAAATCCTTATTTATTTAAAAGGAATATTTCCTCCCCTTTTAATAAATAAAAAGCCCCCACTTTTCCTCTTATCCTAAGTTGCACAAGTAAAGCATTATTCTTATTTTATAAAAAGAAGAAAAGTACTTTTTGTCTCATATGGACACAAAAGTCAACTCTTATTTTCTCATTGGAGGATACTTGTGCACATGGATTGCTCCTCTTTCAAGCTCCACCCTTGATTAAATCTTTTGCCTTTTAATCGCCATGGTCCATTCTTTCTCATTTCTTATAAAATGAGAGCTCTCTTCTTCATTCTAGGTCAATTGTTTTTTGTTAACTTTATGCTGCAGGAATTCTTGAAGACTTTGGAGCTTTTTGGAGACCATTTTTGCATCAAGATTTTTTGGATTTCTTCATTGCTTCATAGCTTAGCTTCCATTCTTGCATAGTAGTTTCATATTTATGCTTTCATAGTTTAGATTTCCTTTATGCTATAGATTAATCTCACATAGTCTAAATAGGAAGGATTTGTAACACTTGTTCTTTCCTTTCATAGATTAGTTGCATTGTTCTTTCATTCTCATAGATTAGCTTGCATTGCATTGCATTGCATTTCATAGTGATTCTTGGGGATATTGGCATTCTTGCCCTTGTCTCCATTTGAATCTCTCATTGTGTGGTTGACTAGCAAGGTCATAAGCTTAATAGCTCTAGCTAAGAGCAATTTCAATATCTTGCAACTCCATACATAGAGAGCTATGGAACGATTTTTGAGACCTCATTCTTGAGTGTTCTTGATTGTAATGATCCATAGAAGTGCACTATTTTGTGTGTACATATACCTCTTATTATCTCTGATGTCACATGCCCAAAACCACAAATTGAATGTCCACCAAGAGAAGGAAAGCCTCAGAAATGTAGCTCTAGTATGTTAGGCATCTTCTCATCATAATTACTATTTTCCAAAACAATGAAAGCTTGTGCATATAGAAAGGTTTGAGAGACTATTAAATTAAACCACCTTTGCATTAGTAAATCATTTTGATTATAGCAAATCTCTATGATTTACTTAGGTGATAATCATGGTTAGCGAAATAGAAATAATTTCTCTAGAGAGTCCCATACGTTTATCACCACAAATCCCCAAAATTTCTTTCTAGTTTGTGTTATAGACAGGTGAATCATGCATCTTGTAAACACAGACAATGACTTGGTTTTGTTTTTTTCTAAGTGGACACTTGGAGAGGATCTCCTCAATAGCGAGGATAGATATTGTGTGAACATAGATATAGTATCTATGTTTTTATACTCCCTTCTTGATTTGGGTGAGCCAAAGGTGGGGGTTGTGAAATAGACACATGGGCTTTTTGGAAATGATTATATTGGAAATCTTGACCAAGTTCTAATGGTGGTGTATTATGGAATTAGCATTCTTGTGGCCATGAATCTAAAGGATTAGTTAGAAAGGGACATGATTGTGCCTTGGCATCATTTTATCTCTAATTTATGCACCATGTCAATTGGTGCTCACATAAATCATGTAGATTATACAATTGGATTTAAAAAATGCTCACTATTGACAAGCCATAGAAGGAGGATATATTTGTTGACAACAAGGAGGAAAATGAAGACTTTGGAGATGAAAAGGATGATGCCTCTATTGATCACCTAGGCCCTGTTGATACCTAGTATTTTCTATTTTTTCCTTTCTAATATGAAAAAAATATATCAACAACTTTTATAACATTTTTCTCTTAATAAAGAAAAGTTCAACATCTATATACTTGTAAAAGTTTACTTATGAATATTAACTCTTTATGTGTAAAATGTTTTTTGCACATGAAATGTGTCTTTCCCTTTTTGCAATTTACTTTATGAAATTCTTCTCTCTCAGCATGCAATCTTAAATTATGAGCATGAAAAGCATTATTAAAAGCATGGAAAACATTTATCTATGATTTTAATGAGGATTTAGTTTGGCTTGTGAGAACGGTGGAGGACCCCTAAGGTCAACTCAATTCCTTCTCTTTGGTCTTTCCATATTTCTTGCTTTTGATTAGGGATGGTGCTGATTCCACAGTTTTAGTTTTTATAACATGGCGTTCAAAGAGAAAGAACTAAGTACAAAATATTGTACTTCATTTAATTAGAGAAAAATAATTAAAATTTTTGAACTGTAAAAGGGAATTTGTCTGTTGTGTATAGTAACCAACAATGAACTAGAGAATATCTTTCTTTAAGAGAAATGGATGTAAAATTTAGAAAACCTCATTCAAGCCTTAGCATGTTTATCTCTAATAATATATTCGAATGTGAATCGGGAATGAGTGCACTAAAAATTTCTATCACCTTTGTAATTTCCTTTTCTTTGGCCACATGATGATGTTAGTTGATAAACTGACCTTTTGCAGTCGTCACTCTTGTTGGAGACCCAAGAAAACACATATTGGATGCACTTAAGGAAAACATGAACTATATAGAAGACCTTACTAGAAAATGAAACATAGCACTTTTTGGAAGGCAAATAGAAAAGATCTACCTACCCTAAGCTAACTAGCTACCTAACAAACAAGAGAGAACCATTGACTGGAATTTGGAAGTAACTTCCTCTACAACCTAATTTCCTATATTTTGCATGACTTTGCTACACAATTTAGGATGCACTAAAAGTGGCTTTAAAAATTTTTGCACATTAGGAAAAATGATATAACTATTATGCTTCTGCAGTCACCTCCTAATGACACTAGATCAAACTTACCTTTGACGAACTACCCTCGTATTATGAGGTGAACCTGACTGGGGGTTCTCAGTGAGCTTTTTTCTTTACTAGATACCTAATGGGGAATTTGTGTGCAGGTGCAAGGTGTTTCTTGTCAAAATTAGGACAATTCCTTACCACTTAAGAAGTTCAGAGGCCAAACTGAAGTTGAGACCATTTAAGAAGATCATTTAAATATAATCCTAAAAATTTGCAGTGAGGTATTGCTGGCCCTTACTTGAGTTTTCTACTTTTATAGGACTGATTTAAGGGACCTTCAAGATATAGTGGCAAAGCTTGAGCTGGAGTTAGATGCCACTAAAATTGAAATAGATAATGGTAAGGAATAAGGAATATAGTTTATTTATTTTTGAAACAATGGATAAGATATTGTTGGGAAAACAACATTACTTCCTGAAACTGTTAATCAAATTTTTCTGTCATTTTTTCTGCTGAGAACAAAAGGAAAGGTGGATTGCTGGCCTTTTGGTGGTAGCATTTACTTCAAATTTTCTACTTTTATAGGACTGATTTAAGGGAGCCCAACCAATCTTTTGTGCACCTTTCTCTTGATGCTGTGTGGATGCATGTATTTGTTGTTGTATGATAGTGTTAAATCAGTGCAAATATGAAGTGTATTTGTAGTCCTTTGGTAGCATTTGATGAGTTTATGAAATAAGTTCAGAATTTTACATTATATTTCAAATCTAAGTTTGTATTTTAATCTGTTGTAGTTTCTTATAAATTTACTCTAAACAATCTTTTATGCCGAAAGAAAGTTGTGTTCAATTTATATTATATTCTCCTTTCTCATTCCGAGTCAAATTTTGAATTCATTTTCAGAGCCCTAGAGCCATGAGAGTCTTCAATTTTGGGTAAACCCTATTTTTTTAATTTTCTGCTGCTGAATTGAAATTTTCGTTGTTTTATATATGGGGAATTTTTTTGGGTGGCACTTGGTTAAGGTACATCTTCACTAAAAATTAGCCAAATTTAACAAAAACGCTTACCGGAATTAGTTACTGATTATATTTTTTTTTGTGACAGTTAAATTGTTAATAAGAAATTTAGGGAGATTTATAAGATTTTTAGTAATGAAGTTAAAAAAAAGCTTGAAGAAATTTAGGGGGATTTATAAGATTTTTACTAATGAAGTTAAAAAAAAGCATTTTCGGAATCATTTGAAATATATGAATTAGTTAATGATTTTTACTTTCTTTAAAATATCTCAAAATATTAAAATATCAACGTCTCTCAAAGTAGTAAAATATCAATTTTACTTTTTTATTGAATCATAGAAAAAAACATTTCTCCTAGCCTGGATTTTGACGGTCACCCTACCTGTCATATGATTTTTATGACGGTTTGGTCATTTTACATTTAATTATTTTAAAAGCTCATCTGAATTTCATCCAATAACTATTTTAAAAGCTCATACAGATTAAATAGTTTTATCATATTTACTTAATTTCATCCAATAACTAATCCAATAACTATTTTAAAAGCTCATACGGATTATTTTAGTATAATTTTTTTTAAAAAAAAATTAAAAGATCGAGAGTTCTACAAAAAGAGGAGCAAGGGAGGCAAGCCTCAAACACCAAGCTCAAACATCAAGTTCAACTGAGACAGTTAATCTTGCACAATATGAAGAAGTTTACGAGAGTACAAAATATAGTGCTGAAAACTAATGCAAGAAATCATCCTGATCTTCAATCCAGGCAGTCCATCCTTGAGCACCTTCCATCCAGACAACTTTCCTTCTTTCAAGAACGTGAGCAAAGAATTCCAGTTTATCAACAAAAGGTCCTCTAGTGTCCCTGATCTCCTTCAGCAGTTTCTTCAAAGCACCCTCAAAAGCAGTCTGATCATTAATGATGCTAGCCCACTCCAGCCCATGTTTCATCTCATAGATAAACATGGTAGCATATCCGTCCTGTAAGAATCTTTTCAGTTTATCCTTTTCAAGTTTCATGATGCAGAGCACATACGAAACAATCTTAAAATGTATAAGTTTCATTTGAAACGAAGTAAGGGATCTGCCTAAGCCTTGGAATTTGTCTTCATTCCTAAGCTTCCAAATGAACCAGAGAATATGAGAAGATAAAATGTTCCAAAAAAAATTAGCATCCTTTCTTAAACCAGATATATATCCAAGCATAATATCCAGCACAGAAACATGATCAGTAATAATGATTCCAAAACTTTTCCATATAATCTTAGCAAATTGACAAGTAAGAAAGATGTGCCTTAAACTTTCAGGAGTCCTGCAAATAGAGCAATAATTAGCATTGCCAAATTGATCTTTAATGATAATTCTATCAAGAAGAAGTTGCCACTTGAAATGTAAAATTTTAGGAGGAATATGTGATTTCCAAAACCTGTCAAGAATTTTATGCCATTCTGAAAAATCAAGATTCATATACCAAATAGAATTAAGGTGAGAAAGAATAGAACTATCCTTATTAAGAGCTTTATATATGTCTTTAGCTTTGAGTTTATGCAATAGATTACCATCCTTCCAGCGAAAGAATAAAAATCTGTGAGAATCCACATCACATCTACGAGGAAGATTAAAAGATCTGCAAGCTCTGGAGATCAAGTTATAAGTGCACTTATGCGACTCAAACAAATTAAATTTATGTTTGAGATCCTGCCAGGTAACAAGATTATCATTCTCAAGAATATCAATAAAATAATTAATTCCAAGTCTATTCCAAAGCTTAGCAGAACATCCCTGCGTAAGCGCCAAGGGCTTTCCATTATGCATCAAGTTCCACCAGATGGAACGTTCACCATGAATGGTATGACCGCTATCACAACCAGAATTAGAGATAAATCCTCTCACAAGTTCCCAGGCCTTCCATATTGACTTAAAAACCAGAGAACCATGAACAGAGACGGGAAAGGTACCAGCAATAAGGTCAGCAAACGGAAGATTCTTCCAATACTTAGCATGTTTAGGACATCCAGCAAGGATATTATGCCTTAAAAGAATTTTCCAAGGCTCTTGACCATGAAAGGCCTGAAAGATCCATTTGGCCACGAGAGAAATCCCTTGAGTCCTAAGGTCCTTAAGACCTAAACCACCTAATCTCTTATCTATATGACACCAACTCCATCTAACAGCATGTTTTTTCTTATTTCCTTTACCATCAGACCATAGGAATCTCCTGATGGCCTTTTGAATTTCAAAGAGTTGATAATTGCTAAACATCCAAACCGAAGAGTAATAAATACTGTAAGAGGAAAGAATCTTTTGGCAGACTTGCACTCTACCAGCAAGGGAGAGAACTCTGTTATCCCATTTATAAAGCTTTTGAAAGATTCTATTCTTAACCCAGAGCCACATCTCCTTGAGAGAGGGGGAAACAGAAAAGGGAACCCCCAAATATCTAACAATTTTATTAGGTCCCCCCCAAGAATAGTTAAATTGTGAGAACCAATCAGGGGGGACCTCATTCCAACCAAGCATAACAGATTTGGATTTAGAAATGCGAGCACCAGAAATGATTTCAAAAAATTCAAGTTTCTGATTAAGATGTTGAATATTAAGACACGATAATTCAAGGAAGAGAGAGGTGTCATCAGCAAATTGGATATTGAGAAGTTCAGAGTTGTCAGGGAGCAGGACACCATTCACTTTGGGAGATATAGTATTATCTCTGAGAATATAAAATAGGGCTTCAGAGGCAATAACAAAGAGAGCAGGAGCAAGAGGACAGCCTTGCCAAATTGATCGAGACAAGGGGATGGGATTAGATAAACAACCATTAATATCTATTCTAGCAGAAGATTCTTTAAGAAGGATCTGAACAAATCTGACAAATTCATCAGGAAAGTCGAAGGCCTGCAGCATAGATAGGATGAAATCCCATTCAACGCGATCATAAGCCTTTTCAAAATCAATCAGAAACATAGCAGCATTTTGATTGGAAGTCTTGGCCCATTCCAAAGATTCCCAACTGGTAATGAGATTTTCAAGAATGTACCTTCCCTTAATGAAACCAGTTTGTGTGGGGCATATAAAACTAGGAAGCACATTGATAAGTCTGGAAGCAAGGGTTTTAGCAAGAATTTTATATGAAACATTAAGGAGAGTGATAGGTCTCCAGTTTTTGATGAGGGATTTATCTCCGTCTTTGGGGATAAGTTTAATAATTCCCATATTGATTGAATTGCCAAGAGTTCCCCGATCGTAAGCCTTAGAGTAAAGCTCAAGCAAATCCTTAGCAATCCAGTCGACATTAGTCTTATAGAATTCAGCAGGCAAACCATCCGGCCCAGGCGCCTTATCCTTTTTAAGAGCAGCTATGGCATCTATAATTTCCTGAAGAGTAATCCTATCTCTAAGAGAATTGACATCTTTTTCAGTTAATTTTTGAGGAATAAGCTCCTTACATTTGTTCCTAAGATCCTTGGCAATGCTGGTGTCCTCAGATCTGAACAAGTTCTTGTAATAACTTTCAAAAGCCACCGCAATGTCATTGAAATCGCAGAGTTCCTGATTGTCTATGACAATTCTGTCAATTTTTTCCTTACTCTGCTTAAGTTTAAGATAATTAAAAAAGAATTTAGATCCCTTGTCTCCAAATTTTAACCATTGCTGCCGCCCTCTGATAGCAGCTCCCATGGTTTTAACATGCTGATGTTTCCTTAAGGAATCCCTGATAACAGAGGCCCTATTCACACTAGGAATGGATGAGGGGTTGGCCTGAGCATCCAACTCCGCCAAATACAATCGCTCACTTAACTCATTCTCAACTGTCCTATAATTTTTGGCCTTCCTTTGGCCTAAGGTCTGAAATATAACTCTCCAAGAGGAGACATTCTTATTCCAGCGGTCCATATGCGAAGGAAAGTTATTACTAAGATTAAACATTCTAACCATTTTAATAGCAATGATGGTGTCCTGATCATTAAGCAAGGAGGTATTAAGGATAAATTTATCATTACGCTGGCAAGAGGGAGGGAGAGCATTCCTAATATTAATAAGGGCAATAATAGGAGAGTGGTCTGATAGCGACGAGGGAAAGACAGAGACAGGGGAATGAAGGTAATTGGGGGAAAAGGAGAAAAAATCAGAGTTAACATAAAACCTATCCAGCCTGGAGTAAATCCTATTGTGTCCCTGTTGAAAATTACACCAAGTAAACCAAAGACCAGAAGTGTCAGATTTTCATCCTTCCAAGGGATCAAACAAATTAAGTTTATGTTTAAGTTGGTCCCAATGAGTTTTCTCTTGGTATTTCCAGAGAAAGGGGAGACCACCAAGTTTATCTTCTTGGTTTTCAATCATGTTAAAATCACCAGCCAGAATCCACGGAATGTTGGGAAGGTTAGAAAGCCAATCCCATAGAGCAATTCTATCCTTAAGATCATTAGGGGCATAGACAGAGCAGACCCCAAACAAAGAGCCATTGAAATCAATTATGGCCCACGCCACACGATTACAGGGGGAACTACCAGAAGATTTGATAAACTTCCCCCAAGAGGCATTAATTAATAAGGCAGCACCCCCTTTCCCTTTAGAATGGTTGGTATAAATTTTAATGGCATCCCTCCAGATACAATCCAGAGAAGAATTAAGAAGAAAATTAACCGCTTTAAGTTCTTGCATCATAAAAAAATCTAAATTCTTATGCCCCAAAAGAAATCTCTTAATAATATGCTTCCTATTAGGAGACTCAAGGCCTCGAACGTTCCAAGATATGCATTTGATGATGAAGGGTTCAAGAGAGAGCCAGTACTGGGAGCCGAGATCTCCCCTTTCTTTTTATTCTTGGAGCCAAGAGGCCTGCCCTTTTTCTTATAAGTATTAGAACCTAATAAGGGATCCTCATCCTCCTCTCCAATATTAGATTGAGAAATATCCAACTGAGAACCTAGCATATCAAAATCCCCAATAGTACTCGATCCATACCTTGTCTAGGTCACCATACTATCCGAATTTCCAGAATTCTTCATAAAGCTATTCTTACCCATCTTGTGAGAAGTGGCTTTATCAGAATTTTTATCAGCAAGAATAACTTCAATAAAGTAATCATCCTTTAATTCATTAAGGGAAGACTTGGAAAGGCTGGTGATATTGCCAGCTGAGGGTGTTGCATTTAGGTTAGGAAGATCATTAACCGTGCAAGTATGACCATCAGACATGATAATATCACCAAACTTTACAATTTGCCTTTCAGATGTGTTCAGATCAATCATATCCTTTTCCACATAGGGGGTGGCTTCAATCAACAAATTAGGGGAAGCTAAAGCAGCAAATGGGTTAGACTTAGTAGGGGCACAAGATTGATCAGAAGCCAATTGTTGAGAATGTTTCTTCCTAGGTTTCTTGTTTTTGACCGTCTAGAACCCTTCACTATCTTTTAAATAAACTTTTTGATTCAAAGCGGGTTGTCGTTGCAAATTTTTAGGTTGATTAGATAAGGGATTGATGAAGCTATTCTCCTTAAAATCTTTACCTAGAGCCATAGCTGTGCTTTGTTTAGGAGCCGAATTATCAGGAACAATTACAAGTTCTCTGTTATTGCCATCGCTAGGTATGTTTCCATGTGTTGTTTCAGAATCCCTTCTACTGATAATTGGGCAATTCTTCCTGATATGCCCTTCCCTTTTGCATAAAAAGCAGGCATTAAGACCCCCTAATATCTCTATTGGGCAGGAAACCACCTCGCCATGAACTTTCAGAGTAAGCTTATGAGGAATGTCAACTCCCAGTTTAAGGGAGAGCAAAACCCTAGCATCAAGGTTGGAAACTAATCTTGAGGTTTGATCTATCCTGATGATTGACCCAAAAGGGGCTAGAAGCTGAGCAATAAATTTCCATAAAAATGGTGGAACCTCTTTAAGAATAAGCCATCTAGGAGCAGACAGGGCTAAAACCTCATCACTAATCGCATCATGAGACCAAGCAAGAGCCCTAAATGAGGTTTTTCCAACATTCCAATACTGCCATTTGAGGACTTCTATTTGGGCTTCATGAGTGTTAAAGAAAATAATGAATAAACCTTTTTGCACCTGTCTACAGAACGAAATTTTCAATCCAAGTTTGATATTCCATAGATTATGCATCCAATCATCTAAAAATTTCCTAGGAGGGCATTTTTCAACATCCACACATGCGAAAAAAATTGCTGTGTCACAGAGCCGAGACTTCTCCAAAGCAATTTTGTTCAGCATGGCATCGTTAGGAGTGAAAACAAACTCATTCAAAGCTTGGGCAGATTCCTTACCTTCGGTGAACGATCTCTTGCCTCCAACCACCTACACAAATTTTGCATCAACCGGGACGCCATGGTTAGCGGGCTCCACCGTTTCAACAAATGATTTCCTCTATGGTAAGGTCGAAGGACAAGGAAGGCCATCAGAGGGCATAGAGCTAATGGGGATTTCCTTCGGGCTAGCCGAAGAAGAAGGCAAACAATCATCAGATGAGGAGGAGGGAGAAATTCATGCAGAAGAAAACAGAGAGTTTTGTTGATTAAATCCATCAGATCCGGGCTTCATACATGCAATAAATGACAAGCAGATAAACAATAAAGGCAGGTTATGACACCCAAACTAGGCAGGTGGAGGAGCGAATCTCCTCCATGAAAACACGCCAGCACCCCAAATCAGTACATCCTCGGTCGCAGAGCTTGCAGAACGCTTCGCATCCTCTTAGTGGTTCCTTTATTCACCTTAATTAAGATTTCATCTTTAGTATAATTTTGAAAAAAATCAATGTAAAAAATGTTGAAAGAAGATTAATAATTAAAGAGATAAATTTATATATTAAAAATATAATAAAATTTTGAAATAAATGTTTTATTGTAAATGAATTAATTATAAGTGTTTTTTGTAAATTAATCCTATTTGTCTTTGTGTGTAAAATAATTTTGGATATATCATACTAAAAAGGATTTTTATTTATTTATTAACTATAGAGAGATCAAATACAAAATTTTAACAGGCGAGAGGCCCAGCCTCAGCCACCACCAGGAGTTCACCGAGTTAACATAATATACATCAAGTAATTAACAGTCATAATACAAGACTAAAGAAGAACATGGTTGAGATCCTCAACCCAGGCAGTCCAACCACCTCGGCCTTCCATCCAGACAATATTTTTCTTTTCCTGAATTTGAGCCAGCATCTTAATTTGATAATCAGTCATGCTCTTGTTCATGTGAACCTCCTTGGCAAGCTTCTTCAAGGTAGTTTCAAAATTAGCGAAGTTATCCATATGGTTTCTCCAGTCAAAGCCATTCTTCAGCTCATAAACAAACATTGTAGAGTGGCCAGCTTGGAGAAATCTCCTGAGCTTCTTCCTATCCAGAGTCATATTCACATTAACCTATGAAAAAATTTTAAAATATGTGAGTTTTCGAAAAAATGATCTGGGAGAGTCTTGATACCTTTCTTCGTTTCTACATTTCCAAATCTGCCACAAAATGTTAGAAGATAGCATGTTCCATAAAATATTAGTGTCTTTTTTAGCATGTTAGAAGATAGCATGTTTCATAAATTATTTTTTAATATTTTATATTTAATAATTAATTTGGGTTATTATTAATATTTTTATCATTTTTTGGTCAAATAACTATTAGAGCATCAATCATAATATATATTGTAGTCTTTTAAAAAAATTCTATGTGAATGAATTCAATTAGATTAAAAAGATATTATCTTGTAAAATAATGAAATATAAGAAAAAAAAATATTGCAGAAAAATGAATAAAAGAGTGTTTTGTTATTCTTAAAATAATTTTAAACAAAAAAATATTATTTTTTATATTTTTATTGTAATAATTAATTTAAATTTATAAAATAGTACATGTAAGTCAAATAAAGTCTAATTCAAATAAATTTTTGATTTAAATCTTAATTTTATAAAATCTCTAATTATTTTTATACAAAATATTTTTTTTAAATGCGTTAAAAGTTAACAGTTAATTTAAATTCTATCATATTATAAAATATGACATGTTTTTCTACATAAAATTTATCAAATTTTCATAATTTTTAATTGAAAATAAAATTAAAATATTTTAATATACAAATAGAAAAAAATTATTAAACCATATGACACACGAATTAGAATAAAATAAAATACAATGTATGCTGCCAACTTTTTAGAAAATTCAAATCCTAACTCATAAATGTAAACTCTACATATTAAAATAATTAATATAAGATAAAAAATCGTAAAATAATTAAAAAAATCTAATTCTGAAATAATTCTTTACATTATAATTTAATATATTATTAAATTATATATTTATTTGAAATTAAATAATAATAATTTAACAAATCTATAAAATTAATAATAAAATAAGAATGAAATATCAAATACATGTATTAGTAAGTAAATCTTATTTATTTATTAATACATACTTGATATTTTTTTTTTCATCAGTCTTTCTATTATTTCTATTTCTTTTCATTTTTATTTTCATTATTCTTATTTCTATTTATTAATAATAAACTTGGTTGAATTCACTTTTATTTTAAGTCTGGTTAATTTGTTGAATTATTTAAATTATTTAAAGTAAATCTTATTTAAATTTTTTTATTGTAAAACCCTGAACATAGTATTCACACCTTTCTTATCAGCTGCAAACGTACGGTAGTGGTGCTGCAGTGATTGACAGAGTCCTATAGCATGAGGATGCGGCTATCCTCCCGAAAGAATGCACTGCTGTACCATTTTAGAAAATTTGAAAATGCAGTGGATTTTTTTTTAAATTTCAGCATCTGTTCTTCTTCATCTTCTCATTCTGGATCGAAAACAACCAACAAATTTCGAAAAAAAATTCTGTATTTTTGCAGATTTAAGAAAAAAAAAAAATTCAATAGTGGTGTGTTCTATCAAGAAGATAGCCGCCGCCATAGCATGAGGTGCAATTTTTCGGCTGGATAGCCACTGCCAAATATTACCTTGGCCTGCAAATTGAGTCTGCAACCAGTCCTCCTCTGCCCTCTGAATTTTCTAACTGGGAAGACTCTAGCCAACCACCACTGTGCAGCGCATTGTTAATTTCATCCTCCCATATCATCAGACTCTCCACTCTTTGCACGTCATGACATTATCTTCTCTGTCGGATATATAATTGTGGCAACGTCTAAATCGTAAACTAAAACGTGTATCTTACCAAGGGGGACACTTCATTTTTTTTTTGGAACTTTTCCAAACTTCCCTTTTATATTTTACATTTTAGTTTACGATTTAGCCAATACCGACAGAATGGATGTTTTGTTTTAGAAAATACACATAAATTCTCTTTAATGACATTCTTCAACTCTTTTTTTAAGAGTACGAAGTGATGCTTCTGACTCTGGTAATTCTTATACATAAGTTTGAAGACAAAGTGGATGTTTTGTTTTAGAAAATGTACAACTCTTAATGACATTCACGACTCTTTCTTTAAGAGTGTGGAGTGAGCACTTCTAATACTGCTTTTGATTTGTGATCTTTTAGATAGATTTTTTCCATGTTTAGCCACACTTATCTATCTGCAATCATGGTTTAGGGTGAAGAAGGAAGGTTTACCGACGGATTAAACAAATCTATACAATCTATTAGATAAGTCTTTGAATTGCCATAAATTTTCTCTTAATGTAGTAAGTGTACCAACCAAATGCATTTATCTGTTATATTGTAGATCATCGCCCAATGTGTCAACAAATAGAATGAACACCACGAAGAAAAATATATTTACAACAGACTACTTCAAGGATATACTATCGACAGACTACTCCAAGGATATGCTAGCAACAGACTTCTCAAAGGATATACCAACGCAAAGAATTTGAAGAATCCATGGTATTTTCGTAAAAACTTTGCCCAAAACTTTACCCATATTTTCTCATGTATATTGATAGTCATAGGAAAATAACCATTCTAAATACACCAAGTTTTGATCTTTTAATCTAGAAAATTAACTTCTAAGATGGGAACCCCTAATCTTCTCATATTTTTTCTAAATTGAACCATGTCTCTCACCTAGCATCTATAAGAAAACACCTCAAATTGTTAATTGTGTTTGCACAACTGAAGTGAAGAAAATAAATTGTAGATGGGTTACTCAGATTAGAATAAGAAGCACTTTCATATCTGTATTCTACCCTGTATCACTCCATTCTAAGGATGCCCTAAGTATGATAAACTCCACCTACAGGAAAGCTCCGCAAATGGTCTATAACATCAACAACACAACAAATAAATCCATTGGTCAGTTGTAGTGTCATTTCATGCATCCTTCATACCTAATTGATATGTACACAAAAATTGGGATCATAGATAGGCACTTGAATTGTTTGAAAGAATGCCTCAAAGAGATGTTGTCTCCTGGAATGAAATAATTGTAAGATTCTTAGACCTTCAAGCAAATGCAATTGCCTGTAGAAAGCTAGGTTTTTTTTCTAGCTTCTCCCTAGCATGTGCCAAAATGGTCACTCAATCATTTGACAAAACATCTCGAAGAGATCAAGATGTCATCTCATGGGATGCATGGATTGTTAGAGTTTGTAGAAAATTGATTTCTTGATAAGGCCTTATGAAGTTGTAAGTAGAAGTAGTAGACATAGAGTAAAAGATAGATGTATGGCCTCTAAGAATCTAGGGAATATAGACTCTTCCATTGTCAATTATAGCTCATCGTGGAAATTTTATTCCATATTAGTATTTCTTCTAAATTTATACTACTTTTCTTTTTGGGTGATTATCGAAGATCAAATATAAATATTAAAAATATTGCCTTGAAGGGTAAAAGCTAGAGATCACCTCTAAGTATTCAAGGTATGCACAATTACTTGTACAATCTCTTTAAGTTATACACTTTAAATTTTTCTCTTCATTTAATTAAGATAAATTGTTAGCATTAGCCAATTAAAATATTTTCTTTTCTAGAGATGAATACTTGATGATCAAGAAAATGAAACAAATAAGATTTATCATCTTTATCAAAAAATAACTTTCTTTCTTTAAATTTACATATCTATTAAAATAGTTACAAATAATGGATTTTCTAATATGTTTCAATTCATTTGAATGCAAGGTCTTTATTAAAAATAATAGATTTCCATCTTTAATTTATCTATTAAAATAGTTACAAATAATGGATTTCTAATGAGTTTCAATGCATTTGAAAGCTAGGGTTTTTGAAGAGGAGATATAGAAAGCACAAAATTACAATAGTCTAAATTTGTTTCATCCAAATTGGGTACTAATTGCTCAAATGAATCTCATTCTCTCCAAACAATGATAAAGCTATAATAAAAATATGTACACAATTATACTATACAATGATACATGTTTATTGATCTATACTTTTATGCACTTACTTATGTAATGTTAAAGTTCATCAATACTTCCTCATCAATCACCTACCGGTGCATCCCTTGCACCTCCATTGGGTGCAAGTGCTAGTATTTAATTGATCTAAGGACAAATATTACCCCTTTAGGTCAATTTACTTTTTATGATGAGAGACACAAGGCTTGTCGAAGGCATAGTTGTCCTCTAGAGGCATTGAGATTGTTTCACCAAATACAACGAACAATTGTACACCTACATAATTTCACCTTCCCCACTATTCATGGAGAGTTCTCTAGACATGGATCTTAGTGATGAATACAGTGATTGAAATGCACACAAAATGTCAAAGCATGAAAAAGGCACACAAATTGTTTTAAAAAATGTGTATCATAGATGTGTTCTCTTGGAATGCAATAACTACTAGATTTTCATGAAAGCGGGTGGTTGATGAGGTTTTTAGGTTCTTTGAACAAGTGCCTCATCGAAATGTGGTCTCCTAGACTACAATGGTTGTTGGGTATGCACATAATGGGTTTGTTGATAAAGTGTGGGAGTTTTTTAAGCATATGAAATAGGAAGATATAAAACCTAATCTAACAACATTTTCTAGCATACTGCCAGTTTGTGCAAAAATGGGAACTTTGCAATAGAGTATGGAGGTTCATTTAAAGTTAGCAGAGAGTGGAGTTTTGCTACATGTTGTAGTTGTGAAAATGCTAATATATGTGTATGCATAACATGGAAGTATGTGAAAGGCACACAAAGTGTTGGATATGGAAAAAATGGGCTTGTTGATAAGTCCTTGGAAATTTTCAAGCAAATGAAATTGGCAGACATAAAACCTGACTCATCAACTTATGTTAGTATCCTCCTAGGTTGTGCTCAAATTAGAAATTTGAAAGAGGGTATATAGATCCATTAAAAAATAATTGAAAATATATTATTGTTTGTTGGGTTGTGATTGTCCTATGCCAAATGTGGCAACATACAAAAAAATGATGAGTTGTTTGATAAAGTGCAATGTGGGGTGGCATGGTTATTTTTTAAATTAATTTTAATAATCTTTTACATTTAAAATGTGCAAATTTCACTCTTTACATATCAAAAAATAAATTAAAAATAAATTGTAAAATCAAAATAAAAAATAATTTACCTTTTCAAAAAAATAAAATTGTTTTTAATTAATAATTTTTGTATAATTTTTTATTTATTTTTATTTTAATTTGAAGCATGATTTTACTTTGTAAAATTTAATTTAAGTTTAATATTGAGTTTATCTTTCTTAATATTTTGTATTAAGGAAAAAATAGGTTTTGAGGGGACCCTAAAACCCTATACTATCAAATTTCCAGGAGGATTTGGAACCCCACAAAGAAGAGAAGATACAAAAGATAAATCATAAATAGACCAGACACCCAAAGCCAACAAATAGATAGTAGGTTAAAAGATGAAGGCATACAAAGCACCAGCTACCCCCAAACAACCCAACAAAAGAGGCCAAAGCCTTACATCAAAGAGAAAGTCTCCTAAGCAAGGAGATCCATGGGGTTTTGAAGGCTCCCAAAACCAAGCCATTAGGTTTTAACATAGCTCCCAAAATGATCATTCAATACTGGCACAAAAGATAGAGCATCAAAGATCTAGCTAAAACTATGGGGAAAATAGAGGCTCCCCAAACCAAACTGGGTTCTGACTTTGCTCCCAAAACCACATTGGGTTTTAAGATGGCTCTCAAAACCATACGAATCTATCCACATACAAGGATAAAATAGGAAAACACCAGCTAGAAGATAGGGTTTTGAAAAGGAACCCCAAACCTTTTAAATATGGGTAGCATAGATTTCCCAAATGAACAGATCCAATCCCCCAACAAAACTCCCCTCCACCTCAATAGAAGGGGATCCCAACTCAATAGGATAGTTTGAAGAAAGAACCATCCTCCTCAAAAACCACTTCCAAAAATACCCCTCCTCTCAACATCTATTTATAGGAGAAAGCCACTCAATGTCACAGTCAACCTCACCCTCAAAATACATCACCACCTCCATAGATAACAAATCCACCTCAATAGGAAAATTGAAAAAAGGAGACAACAACAAAAAGAACCCAACTCATCAACAAACCATATAAAGGCACCTCATTAAAAAAAGGGGAGGTTTCACCTCTATAGAAGTCTCCAAAGGAAGAAGCAAAATAGTGCCCATTAGAGTCCACCAAAGCAATGACAAGTAGAGGCACCCGAATCCACCAAGGGAATGAGCTTCCCCAAAACCTAAAAGCCTCCTTAACCAAAAATGGCCAAAGGCCAAAGAGGGCCCTTGAAAATTATCAGCATCAAAATGGTCACAACTCAAAAAAATAAACAACAACAGAAGGAGAAATCCCCCTTCCACCTCAAGACCTGAGCTAAGCTCGTAGCCCAAAATCAAACAAAATAACCCATAAAAGAAAAAAAGAGCTTAGAGGTCACGTCACTGATCATAGTAGGACCAAAGCTACTATAGGAGTTGGAAGCACACTAGTCATAAAAACCATCCATGTGCAGTGAAGAGACACAGCCAGAAGAGACAAGCCACTTTATGGAAGGTGAAAATATAGAAATTTTGTGTTATGAGACCATATAGATGTTGTCATTAATGGCAACATATCTCTCTGGTATGGGCTCTAATTTTGGTGATAAGTTTTGGTGAGATAGTAAAGTGAAATTTATCTAAGTCCAAGATGGAATCACAGGGAACAGTTGGACAGTTTTGGTCAGCGACAATAGAAATGATATCATATATGGCTACAAGTTTGGAAATATAGAATACATAGTGTATATACACTTCTAGTATTATCGCCTATGCTTATATGATGATTGGTATGTGTTAGAAAGTAAAGTCCGCCAAGATGACTGAGAGGGGGGGGTGAATCAATTATCTGATTAAAATAACTCTTATTAACCTTATTAAATCTGAAACATGTGATTAACATAAACATCAACCATAAAAAGATAACCATACATAATGACACAAGAATTGTTAACTAGGGAACCTCTTAATCAGAGAGTAAACCCCGGTGGGGATGGTACCCACAAAAAGATGTACTAATATAAAAGTTCCTTGTGAGAGGATGGAACCTGTTAGGAGTCTATGAAATATATTTAGTACATATTAGTCCTTGTGAGGAGACTTTGAATCTCTGTGAGGAGATTCCAACCCTGTTAAGAGTTGTGGAAGGCAGAAGGACCCACTATCCAAACAACTTCAAGAGAAAGAACGCCAAACACACTATCCAAATGATCTCTATATTATCCCAAACAAAATAATACCAAATATAACTGATCTCAACAACTTTTTCTTCTCTCCTCTAATTGTGCCTATGTTGCACCAAATACTTCCCATATCTCAATACCATATCTGCAAACTCCGCATCACATAATAATGCCTTAGATTTCTTACTCGCATTATTTCACACTTCACACCTTATATTTCTTACAAATCTTCATCCATTATCAAGGAAACAATCATTCCTTTATACCAAGCCTAAAATTTCATAATTGAGTCAGCCAATTAGGCATTATCAATTACAAAATATAAAATAATACATGTTACATATTAATTTCATAATTACACAACACTATCGGCTCGCAAACTTAATAAATCTTCACATGTGCAACCTCTGACTATGCTAACTTAGCTAGATCACCTTCACGATGTCTTCAACCTTTGTATAACTTCGCTTGTCCAGATTTTATCCTCGTTAGGAGATATAATCCAATCATCATAAACTGCTTCTCAGGAACTCTGTCAAAATATAGTCTTCACTAAATCTCTGATAATTGTCACCATTATTTTACTTTCCATATGCTCTCTTGACCATATCATCATGACACTATGTATAACACATCCTCAACTGTGCATGACCTCATCTATAATCCACTACGTGCACTAACTCAAACTTTGTCTACTACTCTATCAATCTTCAATATAAATAGTATGTTGACATCAATGAAAAAAGTAGTCATAAATGTAACATGTGACCATTCCAGTAATGATAGAATACTCCCCTATAGGATATATTCAACATTCATGCTAACAATCTCCCCCTTTGGCATTGATGGCAACATAGATGAAAAACATCCAAGTTCCATGAATACCAAAATGTAACTCTGTTGCTCTTGTCTTTTCAAATCCTCTTCATCAATTGTTGCTTACATTCTGTATGCTCACTTCTCTTATAAATTCTCTCCTACATTCCTAGGAGATGTTTTTCATGCATCCTTCTCCCCCATTGACATCAATGAAAAAGGCATCATTATGTCAATTCAATCTGCTGCTCAATAGTTCTAACTAGCTCAAGTGTCCAAAGGCACTATTTAAAATACCTCTTACCAAGAGTCCTTTATGACTCAGCTCAAACACAGATAGTCCCCCATAGAGGAAGCATCAACATACACTCCAAATAAAACATAGTGCTCTATACCATTAGACTGATGCAAATTTCTGCATCACTACTCAAAATTAGGTTGGGGCATAACCCCAAGCATACCTCTCAAATACTCAAATGTATCCTTAGGTAAAGGCTTTGTAAAAATATTTTCTATCTTCTCCTTTGTGATGATATACTCAAGTTTGACTTCCTTTTCTGCAACATTTTCTCTCACAACATGATACTTTATCTCTATATGTTTTGTCTTTGAATGTAACACAAGATTCTTAAACATACTCATTGTACTTGTGTTATCACAATGTATGATAACCTATTCATTATACTCAATTCCAATATCCTTCAACATTTGTTTCATCCATATTATTTGATTACAATTATTTGTTGTTGCTACATACTCTGCTTCCATTGTACTCTATGAGATACAATTTTATTTCTTGCTTAGCCAAGAGACCAGTCTTCCTCCAAGAAAAAATGCTCCACCACTTGTACTCTTTTTATCATCCATATTACCTCCCCCATCCACATTTGTATATGCACATAGGGTAAAGTCATTTGATCTGTCATACCACAACCCAAAATTAGTTGTACCTTTCAAATATCTAAATATCCACTTTACTATTGCATAATATGATTCCTTAGGATCATCTTGAAATCTCACAATAATCCCAATTGCATTAGCTATATCTGGTCTTGTATGAGTCAGATATTTAAAAACTCCAATCATAGCTTTTTACTTTCTTTGTTCAACTGCAAGTGCCTCATCTTTGCTAGATAACTTGACCAGTTACCATAGGTGTACCAACAAACTTACAATTTTCCAAGCCAAATCTCTGCAATAAGTCTTTCAGATACTTAGTTTGAGATAAGAAAATACCATCATTTTTTTGCACAATCTGCAAACCCAATAAAATTTTTATTTCACCAATCATGCTCATCTCAAATTCTTTCTTCATTTCATCAACAAATTATCACTTGCTTCATCCTCTCCTCCAAAGATTATATCATCCACAAAGATAACATCAATCAATAGACCATTCTAAATTTCTTTTAGATACAAGTTACTATCTGCAATACCTTTAGTAAATCCCAATTTTGCCAAATATTTATCCAACCCCGCATACTAGGTTCTAGGTGCTTGCTTTAATCCATATAGTGCTTTGTTCAACTTGCAGACCATGTCTCCTTCTTGAGTCAAAGGAAAACCATCAGGTTGCTCAATGTAGACTTCTTCTTCAAATTCACCATTTATAAATGTTTACTTCACATCCATCTAATACACTTTGAATTTCTTATGAGTTGCATAAACCAAGAAAATTCTTATTGCTTCAATTCTTGCAATAGGTGAAAATGTTTCTTCTAAATCTATACCTTCTTGTTGTGAGTATCCTTTACATACTAGTGTTGATTTGTTTCTTACAAATTCACCTTATTCATTCATCTTTTTTCTAAAAACCCATTTAGTTCCAATAACATTTTTGTCCTTAGGTTTGGGGACCAATTCCCAAGTGTTTTTCTTCTCTATCTGGTCCAATTCTTCCTTCATTGCTTGAATCCAATGATCATCCTTGCAGGATTCATCAGCATTCTTAGGTTCAATCTAAAAAATCAAACATAATTCTTCATGTACCTTATTTCTTTTCATAACTCCTTTATCTTTTCTCCCAATAATCTGATCAACAGGGTGATTCTTTATTAAATTCTTGTTTGGTGTTACTGTCTCAAATCTTGCTTCAATTCTAGGTT
Organism: Chamaecyparis obtusa; assembly: GCA_027943335.1. Taxonomy (NCBI): domain Eukaryota; kingdom Viridiplantae; phylum Streptophyta; class Pinopsida; order Cupressales; family Cupressaceae; genus Chamaecyparis; species Chamaecyparis obtusa. The sequence continues at coordinate 62,599 of BSBK01010199.1, read as the reverse complement.
CAGATCTTGGTTCTTCTCTTTGTTCTTCAACTTGAATCTCATTTTGCAAATCATTGTTAGTTTCATAAAATAACTTAACATTCTCTTGATTATTTTTAGGATAAGCTTCTTCATCTGAGTCATAATCAAGTATTCTTTCTTGAATTCTGAAATTTTCATCCACTTTAACATTTGCGCTCTCAACAATAGTTTGTCTTCTGATTAAAACATCTATAAGCTTTGCTTTTCAATGAATAACCAAGGAACATACCTTCATCACTTCTCGAATCAAACCTACCAATGTCATCATCTCTTTTATTGTATCCAAAGATTCTGAAGTACTTTACTGATGGTGCATGCCCAAACCATAATTCATAAGGAGTCTTGTTTGTATATGCTCTAATCTGCACTCTATTCATTGTATACACTATTGTATTTACTACTTCTCTCCAAAATATCTTCACCACGTACATCATTTGCAAACAATATAGCTCTTGATGCCTCAATTACAGACTTGTTTCTTCTTTCAGCAATACCATTTTACTCGGGTGTTTTAGGGGCTGAAAGTTGTCTCTTAATGCCATTCACCTCACAAAAAAGTGTCAAACTCATTTGAAGTAAATTCTCCACCTTTATTAGATCTTAGAAATTTAATCTTCATTCCTGATTCATTCTCAACTCTATTCTTAAGCTATCAAAACTTTTCAAATGCTTTTGACTTTTCTTTAAGAAATGCTACCCACATCATCCTAGTAAAATCATTAACAAAAATCATGAAATACCTTTCACCATAGACTCATCTTGTTCTTGTAGGACCACTCAGATCTGTATGAACAATCTCCAATTTTGTTGTTATGGTGAACTTATTGTTGGGAAAAGAGCTTCTATTCTATTTTTCCATAACAAATTCCTTGCATACCATGTTAGTAGGTTTCACAATCTTAGGAAAATCTCTTACTGCAAATGTAGTGCTTGTTTTCACAATGTTATCAAAGTTTATGTGACAAAACCTTTTGTGCCATAACCAACTATCATCAACTTTAGCAATCAGACATGTCATCTTAGTAGGATTCAACTAAAAAATGTTACCTCTTGTTCTTGCACCTATACCAATCATCTTAGCATCCTTATCCTTGATAATACAAGTCTTTTCTATAAACTGTACCTGATATCCCTTATCAACTATCTATCCAACACTTAAAATATTATGTTTCAATCTATCCACAAAGTAAACATCATCGGTGTTAGTCTTTCCATCAAGAGTAATATATCCTACTCCTTGTATGTGATAGGGTACATTATTTCCAACTCTAACAATTCCTCCATCGTAGTTGTTAAACTTGAAAAACTTATTCATATAGTAGTCATATGATGTGAATAACCACTATCTATGATCTAATAAATTTTCTTTCAACTTGTGACACCAAATATTTTTCTTCTTTGACTTCTTTTTAGGATCTTCTTCTTTCATTGCAACAAATCATATATCATCACTTTCATTATCACTCTCACTTAATAATTTTTCCATACTAGCTTCAAATTCTTCATCATTCGCATAGTAACATTCTTTAGGTCTTCTAGGATTAAAGTTATTCTTGTATTTATTCACTCTCTTAGGAAATTTAGAAGCAAAATGACCATATTCTTGACAAGTCCAACATTTAAATATTTTCTTTCCTTTTGGTTCTCTTTTCACCAGCAAGGAAATTCCTTCTTCAATCTTTTTGTCTTCTTTAGATTTAGATCTTTTGTTGCTGGCATAATCTCCACTGATACTAGCACTCCTAGATAAAGTAGGGCAAGCACTAAGTGCGCTAAAAGCAGTCTCAATCCTGGGAAAATCTCCAAATTATTTTAGACTTATCTTTGTTGCTTCCAAGAAGAGTCTCTCTAGTAAACTTCTCAGTACAAGGTATAACCTGTTCAATCATCTTTGTTGTCTGCTTAAATGCTGGAGTCAAAGTTTTCAAGATCTTCCATATAATCTCATCTTCATCCTTATTTCCTTCATAAGCTTTGATACCTACAATAATCTCTGATATTATGCCAATATAACTTCTAACATATTCATCTTCCATCATTTCAGCCTCTTGAAATAAACATATCCGATTTTGCAATCTGATTCTCTTAGCGTGCTTATCACATTCAAAAGTAGATTCCAACACTAACCAAATTTCATGAGATGTTTTTTAAAATTTTTACCTAATTGTACTTGTTCTCAAGAAGAGCTAAAAAAGCGCTTCTCTATCAAGTATGTTACACATGAATAGATCTCTTTATTTTTCAGTACAATCCTCAATCTTGTTTTCTTCAATGATAGTTTTCTCATTCTTAGTGATCATCCAATATCTTGGCCCTAAACATAACAAATGTTTCTTCATCTTCTCTTTCCAGCTATCATAGTTAAATCCATCAAACTTAGGACTTTCTTTTCTGAAATGACTTGCCATGGATCTCCTTAAGCTATTAAGCTTCTCCTTCAAGGACTTGATGTTATGATACCAATTGTTAGAAAGTAAAGTCCACCAAGATAACTGAGAGGGGGGGGGGGGGGGTGAATTAGTTATCTAATTAAAATAAATCTTATTAACCTTATTAAATCTAAAACATGTGATTAACATAAACATCAACCATAAAAAGACAACCATACATAATGACACCAGAATTGTTAACTAGGGAACCTCTTAATCAACAGTAAACCCCAGTGGGGATGGTACCCACAAAAAGATGTACTAATATAAAATTTCCTTGTGAGAGGATGGACCCTATTAGGAGTCTATGAAATACATTCAGTACATATCAGTCCCTGTGAGGAGACTTTGAATCTTTGTGAGGAGATTCCAACCCTATTAGGAGTTATGGAAGGCATAAGGACCCACTGTCCAAATAGCTTCAAGGGCAAGATCATCGAACACACTGTCCAACTAATCTCTATATTATCCCAAATAGAATAATACCAAATATAACTTATCTCAGAAACTATTTCTTCTCTCCTCTAATTGTGCCTCTATTGCACCAAATACTTCCCAAATCTCAATACCATATCTGCAAACTTCACATCACATAATAATCCCCTAGATCTCTTACTCACATTATTTCACACTTCACACCTTATATTTCTTACAAATCTTCATCCATTATCAAGGAAATAATCCCTCCCTTATACCAAGCCCAACATTTTATAATTGAGTCAGCCAATTAGGCTTTATTAATTACAAAATATAAAATAATACACGTTACATATTAATTTCATAATTACACAACACTGTCGGGTAAAAAACTTAAAAAATATTCACACGTGCAACCTCTGACTATGCTAGCTTAGCTAGATCACCTTAACAATGTCTTCAAATTCTATATAGCTTCACTTATCTAGATTTTATACCTGTTAGGAGATATAATCCAATCATCACAAACTACTTATGAGGAACTCTGTCAGAATAGAGTCTTCACTAAATCTCTTATAATTGTCACTATTCTTTTACTTTTTGTACATGCTCTTGAAGATATCATTAGGACACTATGTAGAACACATCCTCAACTGTGAATGACCTCATCTGCAATCAACTGTGTGCACTAACTCAAACTTTGTCTTCTACTTTGTCAATCTTCAGTATAAATAGTATGTTGACATCAATGACAAACACAGTCATGAGTGCAACATGTGACCATTCCAGTAATGCTAGAATACTCCCCCATAGGACATATTCATAATTCATGCTAACAGTATGTGTTTTGATCGAGCGAAGTGAAATTGGCATAGTATAATAGTTATTCATAACAGTTTTGAGTGATTGAGAAAATTGACCTAGCTAATTGAATTATTTGGACAATTCAATTGCTTGGCAATGTAGGGATGACATCCTAGATGTTAACCTTTGGATAGCATGGTATTCTTTTTATTATTAGAGTTTTTGCTACATGTTTTTTGGAAGGATTTTCAAGACGACTAGAATAAAGAATTGTGACGATATAAAGGAAAGTATTTTGGGATGCGAAGTGTGTGTTAACAATTATGGTTATGTTATGATGTGTGAGAATTGATGTTGAATATCAGAGAAGAGTAGATACATATTTCATTGGAACTAATCAAGCATATTGATGCTAAGTATAGTTTATTAATATTTATGTAATATCTTTTATGTATTGGACAATGAGTCCTTAAAGGTGGATTTGACCTTTCTGTATTTGAGCAGTGAGCTCCCTTTTGTTCTTACTAACTCCTAATAGGGTTGAATACCTTTAACAGGTTCATTCCTTTAACAAGGACATATGTACTATATGTATTATATCGATTCCCAGGGTTGGTTCTCCTAATAGGGACACTTTTATTCTAGTGCATTATCTTGTGGGTACCATCCCCACTAAGGTTTTCCCTTGGCCAGGGTTTCCTCAAGAATAAATGATTGTTTTATGAGTTATCTTATGGTGTATGGTTTATTATGATTTATCACTTCTATTATTGCATGGTATTGTTGTAAAAAGTGTTGCAACACTGACTAACCCCCCCCCCCCCTTCTTAGTGTTTCTTGATTCTAACAATTGGTATCAGAGCCTAGTTCCTTGGAAGAAGTCTTACAGCTTGAGGAGGATCTTGATGGAATCAAGAAACCTTCACGAACATTTTGAGGCATCACTTTAGGACTTGGATAAAGAAAATTTAGATAATGTTATATTGAAAAGTAAACTCAAAAGTGCAGAAGATTACATCAAGAAGCTCAAAGAACATATTGATATCTCAAGGAACAAGAGATAGGAACTTGTTGAGAAGATTAAAGAGCCTAAATCAAATGAAGATGAGTTAGATATAGTTGAGAAACTTTGTAAGGAAAATCAAGAACTTAGATATGAATTTGAGATGACATCACTTCAGATGGCCAAAAAGATTGAAGATGGAAAAATGTAGAAAGATAAGCTTAAAAAAATCTAAGAAGGAAGACAAATAAATGTCATGATTTGAACACTCATCTTGGAAAAATGAAATTGGAACTTCCAGATTCAAGATCCAATTCTTAGGAACTTGAAAGATATACCACTATTGTCAAGGGTGAACTTGTAGAAGCAAAGTTACATATTGAGAAACTTCATTCAAGCAGTGAGAAGATTGATGAGAAACTTCAGTTATAGAAGTATAAAGAAGACATGACTAGTCTTGGATACAACAATGCTAAGATTTCCAAAATAGAAGAAGAAATGACAACACCAAATAATGATCAAATATCTAATCAGAATAAATCTTCCCAGGAGAAGATTAGACCATTCAAGGGAAAGTGTTTTGCATGCAATAAGTTTGGACACATGAAAAGAGATTGCAAAGGTAATTTAGATTCCAAACCATTCACTAATTATTGTTTCAATTATTGGTTTTATGGGCAAAAATCACATGAGTGTAGATCCAAATCCAATCAAAGGAAAAATGCGAGATCCAATCCTAGTTCTGGTGATAGAAGATTAATTAGGTGTTAGAATGATTTTAGAATAACTGAGAGGGGGGTGAATTAGTTATCTTCAGGTCTAGATGTACCAATTGAACTTTTAAGCTCTTCAACAAAATTAGATTTAATCATCAATTCACTCGGTTTCTATAGAATATATCAACAACATAAAAATTGCAGTCCGCTGTACAAAAGTAATCAAATTGCAGAATATAAAAATTTAAACAACATTCACATCAAATAAAATTCACACAAGTATAACACCAAGATTTAACGTGGAAACCCAAATTGGGAAAAACCACCAGTAACATGCTACTAAATTTTCACTCTTCTGAAGTGATCTCTATGAGAAGCCAACCCTGTTAAAGGTTTACAACACACACTATTAGGTGTGACCCTGTTAAAGGATTTAATTACCCTATTAAGAATAGCCTGGTTAGAGGGCTTAAGAACATTACATTAGAGTGTCACCTTGATTAAAGGGTTTACAAAATGACTGTTAGGTCAACCTTGATTAAAGGTTTTTGACTAATAAAATGGTTAGAAAGTAACAATAGGTTCTCATCTAAAATATACAACTCACTTTGCAAATACAGATCCACTATGCTCCAATGTTGATTTACTGATTGACCTTCATTTTCATCTCCATCTTAGATCTTTTTAGAAAAATCTTCAAGCAATCACCTCAACTTTGTTCATCTCTTCACAGCTCCTCTTAGCCTTCTGCTTAGGTTCGTCAGTCAATAACATCAACATTTTTCACACTCTCCATAACCTCACAATTAGGTCATCCTTATACCTCCTTGATTAGGTAGATTAATCTTTTTCCACTTAATCTCTTATGTAGATCTTAGGTTTAGGTTAGATTCATCGAATCCTTCCATCATTTTGTTCTCCACCTTTCCTTCTAGATACATCTCCAAAATTCTCCTTGAATCCATAAGAAAATGGTTTACTATGCATTAAATGCTCCATATCATTTATTAATAATTTCAACACATTTTACACATCCCAAGGATTCAACTATGTCAGTTGGGATCCTCAATTCTTTCACAAACTATAAATTACAGACGCTCGGTCAATATTGTGTTCATCTCCTCAGTCATCATTGGATATCTCAATCATCGCTAAAACTTTTCTTCTCGACACATACTATCTTCACTTTGTTAATAAACTGTTGCTCGGTAATTGCTAATGCTCGGTTGACACTAAATTTTCCCAGCTTCTAGTGGCGCTTAGTCGACACTAAATTTTCCCAGCTTCTAGTGGCACTCAGTCAACACTAGCATCACTCGGCTTAAAATAAATTTCTTCACTTTTGCTCGGTTAAGCCTATGCTTCAAATCAATTGACTTTTTCACTTAGTGTTAAAGATAAACAACACATTACCTTGTCAATGTGCCAACTAATCAAGTACCCATTGAAATATCACATAACTCAACCTTTCCTTAAGTTCTCTTGTTATCTCCTCTTTTCAGATCCTCTTCATCAATCAAAAGATGTGGTACTCTACTAGATAGCAATTATCTTACCAGTTAAGGTTTGACATCAATGATAATATAACAATTGTTTCAATTGTAGTTTCCAACAATCTCCCTCTTTGTAATTGATGGTAACACCACATATTCAACCATAAAACCCAAAAAATGTAATGAAGCAACTTTAGTCAACTCCCTCTATGTATTAGATCTTCATTAATATCCTTAGCTTCATTCAGATTCTCAGCCAAGTATTAGCTCCCTCATGGATAGATTTTTCTTTGTCTGTTCATATTTACTAAATCTCTCCCTCTTTCTTATTCAATCTCTCTCTCTTTTCTATTTCTCAAGTTTACTAAATCTCTCCCTCAAGTTTACTCTTGACAACACCATCTAAATCTCTTTGCAGTCTTCTACTAAATCTCTCCCTCTTTGACAACAATGCCAAAGACATTCATCTTCACCATGTAGATATCTTCTTGTTAGTTATCTAAACTTTATTACTCCCTTTTTCATCTTGCTTATGACTAATCAACATCTTTTGCTTTACTTTTCACAACTATAGGCAACTCCTAAAGTGTGACCTCCTTTGCATCAATTTGTCAAATATTCTAATTAGTACATTTGATGCAATGCTCCTATATGTTACTAGGTAGCCTTAGTTAGGGGAATCACCCCTAATTTACCTCTAAGGTATTCATGAGCATCTTTAGGTAATGCTTTTGTGAATATATTTGCTAATTGTTCTTTTGTATTCACATATTCCAATCTCACTTCTTTGTCTTGAACTAGCTCTCTCAAGTAATGATACTTGATAGCAATGTGCTTAGTCTTAGTGTGCATTACATGATTCTTTGATATGTTGATAGCACTTGTGTTATCACAGAAAATAACAACTGGCTCAGTAATTTTCTCATTCATACCTTTTAACAATTGCTTAATCCACACTAAATTTGAACAATTCACTGTTGTTGCTACATATTGAACTTTTGTTGTAGATTGGGAAATGCAATTTTGTTTCTTGCTTATCCAAGAGACTAATCTTTTTCCTAGAAAGAATGCGCCACCACTTGTACTTTTTTTGTCATCCAAATTTCTTGCCCAATTTGCATCAGTGTAAACTTTTAGTTCAAACTTGTCATTCTTCCTGTAATACAATCCATAGTCCTTTGTTCCTTTAAGATATCTCAAAATCCTTTTCACTGCCATCATGTGACTCTCCTTAGGATTTGTAGAAAATCTTGCAATAATCCCAATTGCTAAGGCAGTATCCAGTCTTCTATGGACAACATATTGTAGCTTCCTAATCATAGATCTATACAAGGTTTGATTTACTTTAGTTGTATCATTAGTTTTTGATAATTTTTGTCTTGTAGCCATGGGTGTACTTACTGGTCTAGAATCTTCCATACCAAAAGTTTTCAGTATCTCTTTGACATACTTAGATGGATTAATATACCTTTCTTCATCTGATAAAGTTGCAAACCAACAAATAATTTGATCTCATCAAACATAGACATTTCAAATTCAGTTTGCATTTCATTTGAAAATGTTTGACATAAGGCATCTTGTCCTCCAAATATAATATCATCAACAAAGATTTTAGATAACAATATCCCTTTACCTTTTTTAGTCTTGAAATATAGATTGATGTTGTCATTTGTCCTCACAAATCCAATCTTTATAAAATAATTGTGCAATCTCTCATACCATGATCTAGGGGCTTGCTTTAGTCCACACAGTGCCTTATGTAGTTTACAAACCATGTTCTTCTTGCTTGGGTCAAAAAATCTTTTTGGTTGTTCAATGTATACTTATTCTTCTAGTATTCCATTCAGAAATGCAGATTTGACATCCATTTGATACACTTTGAATCTTTTAAAAGCTTCATAAGCAACTAGAGTCCTTACTCCTTCCAATCTTGCAACTGGGACAAATGTCTCCCCATAGTCAATGCCTTCTTCCTATGCATATCCCTTGCATACCAATCTAGCTTTGTTCCTAGTGACTTCTCCATGTTCATTTAGCTTATTTCTGAATACCCATTTTGTTCCAATAACATTCTTGTCTTCTGGTCTCGGCACTAGTGTCCATGTTTTGTTCTTTTCTATCTTCTCTATTTCTTCATTCATGGCTTATATCCAATCTTCATTGTCTAAAGCATCTTTTACTGTCTTAGGCTCAAATTCACATAACAAAAATGTTTGATCTTTCAACTTACTTCTTGTCATGACTCCAGATTCTTTATCTCCAATGATTTGTTCTGGCTTATGATGTCTTCTTACATATTATGCCAATGTAGGCTCGAAGCTTCTTTCTACTTGTTCTTGAACTCTAGGTTCATCTTGAAGATTCTTTGCCTCCTTTTCTAATTGCTCAACATCATCCTCCTAATGCTAGACATTTTCTTGTTGTGGCTCGGTAGGTTCATGTTGTTGCTCGGTATCTTTGTTTTCTGGTTCAAGTACATTACTAGCCTCTCCTTCTTCCATGTATACAAAAGATTTATAAGCTTCAAGTTCTTTCTTGCACTCAACTTCATTCTTTTCTACATATTCATCAATTCTAACATTTGCACTTTCCACACCTTTGTTAGTGTTAGAATTCAAACACTTGTAAGCTTTTATCTTAGTGAAATATCCTAGGAATATGCCTTCATCACTTTTAGCATCAAGTTTTTTATTCCTATTATCTTTCAGTATATAACATTTTCTTCCAAAGACTTTAAAGTATTTCACATTAGGTGCATATCCATACCATTGTTAGGAATAACAGTCCACAATGCAACTGTGAGGGGGGGGTGTGAATCAGTTGTATAAAAAATTGTTAAACTTTAATCTTTAAGCACCACAATATCAAATCCAATGAACACAATGAATGCCAACATAATAACACAATATTTTGGTCTTGGGGAAACCCTGTTAAAGGTGAAAACCCCAGTGGGAATTAGCACCCACAAATGATGTATGGAGAGTATAGTTATCCTTGTTAGAAGATATAGCCCTGTTAGGAGCTTATTGAAACATTACAGTACATAGTCCTTGTTAGAGGACAAACCCTATTAGGAGTCAAGAACAAAAAGGGAGGGCTCACTGCCCAAGGCTCACTACCCAAAGAAGGTTAAGTCCACCTTCAGAACTCATTGTTTGAAACACAAGTGTATATGAAGAAATACACAATATTTTGAACTGTTATGGTAGCAACTGTCTTTGCTTGATCAGTTCCAATGAAGTCCACCAACAAACCTCTGCTCTACATATAGTAGACACAAGCTCATAGCTTTTACAACCTCTCTATATCACCTTCTTCTCATCCATATCTTTTCCAAAGAGAAGACCTTTCATTTATACCTTATAACAATTCTCAGGAGCAAGTCGGCCCATAAGGCTTTCCTAATTACAAACAATTACATAAACCCTTGCTAAGATACACACAATATCTGGAAAAAGTATACAATGATTACATTACAATAATTAAGGACCGACATCCTTAATTCATGTTTGCCAAGCATAACACACGTTACATCTCCCAAGTCAGCTTCCAAATAAGTCTTCTCTAGAACACACACCATAGATAACATCACCAAGCATTTCATACCTTGCGCTAACCAGTGAACATCCTTCAGTACCTTTTATGTCATCCCTCAAGCTCACATACCTTGAATCCATATCATCTATAAGATATATCAAAAACACAGAGACTAATTCTGGCATTTCTTACTGTTACAGTCCAATGACCAGTCTTCATCAAAACATTTGTAACTCATCCAATATGAAACATTACATGATGCGATCTTGGATATAAGATCACAAAACCCTCTTGAACTCTCATTTGTCTTCGCAACATTTGAAACATCCATACAATGTCTGTACACTCTGAATACCAGATTAATTCCTTCACAAAGACATATGTTGACATTAGTGAAAAAACACAAATGACAATAGTATGAATGCCCATTTAGTAACATAGTGATTAAACATACTAAATTTCTCAATCACCTCTCCATGCATTAGCAATATCCAACAATCTCCCCCTTTGGCATTGATGTCAACATATGGGAAAATCCATCCCAAGGTTTAATCAATCCAAAAGTGTTTTGAAACCAAGTAATACTACATACCTTCTTTGATACATTAGGGATTTTCTCATAGAAACACTCCCCCTTTGAAAACAATGGAAAAGGGTGCCATGAGGCTTTGGCTGCCTTCATAGATAAACTTTCTTCCACGATCACTCCCCCTAAGGAGTAGATCCCTACATCCAGTCTAGATAATGATGAGGTTCTGAATACCTCTAGAGTGATGCATCTTTGCATCATTTAGTTTTGACTAGGAGGGGCCTTAACCCCCAACATACCTCTGAGATATTCAAAGGTATCTTTCAGTAGTGGCTTTGTGATGCAGAGGGCTTAGGAATCTAGTGTTTCCTCCAACACTTCTAACCTCTTATAACCATCCAATAGTTACTCCTTGTGACTTATTCCCTAATTCGGATCTCCAAGATCCTCTCTATCAAATTCTCCTCCAAGGTATAGTTGATTCATAGAAGATTCACAACCCTTAAGGTCATTTAGCCCTTCAATTTCCTAGGCTTATTCACTAGATCTTCCCTGTAGAATCCCAAACCCTAGCTTAGGATCTTCACAAACATCACTTAAACTCATAATTGAGTCCTTTTCCCTTCAAAATTCATTTTTAACCCTTCCCCACACTTTTGGATACACTATTTAGACTTTTAATATCATATTCACTAGGAGGCATAATTGGCTCAATTCCTAGTAGGTCTATTTCTACTTATTTTGGCCTAATGCTTCCAAAATCCCCAAATAACCTCATAGAATAATTTTAAAATATTCAAGGTATCCACTAACACTTTCCAAATCTGAATTTTAGGCTTCTGGTTGCACCCATAACCCTAATTACCATCAGACCCTAGTTTTTAGCCTATTAATTAGGCCTTTGGACCAGTTTGTGCAAATGACCATCAAATTGGTCTTCAAACCTCAAATCACTTCCTCCATCCTATTTAATCTTCAAGGAGACTTCTTAGGGCTTCCAAAAATTCCACTAAGTCCCTTTCCAAAGATCATGGGTGCTCGAACCAAAGCAATCTTTACCCTGTCCTGGCTCACCTATCTTCAACAGTCAGCCATAGGGCTTCCTTCCTGGACTAGAAATCTTAGTGCCAAAAAAAAAATGAAAACATAAACATTATTTGCAGAATCTAATCTTCCATCCTCCATGGTTTCATCCATTTCCACTAGTGGATACTCAGGTTAGAGCAATTTCAAGCATTATTGCTTTGTAAATGGATTCTACAGACCAGTGCCTTGAAATGCCTCTCAAATCTCACCACACTAACTTAGAACCTATCTAATCAATGAAAAAGAAATTTAACTCAACACACTACACTTCCATGGGTCTTGGTCACCTTGGTCAATTTGTATAGGTTGTACAGGAAATAACAGAAACCCTACAATCAAAGAGAACTACAGTCTAACATTCATACAGGTAATTCTTAATTATGAAAATCAAACTAAAACTTCATTAACCATTCAAATCCATTGACCCCATGCTCATATACCTAGCATGAGTGGTTACAACCACCTTAACCTCCATTTGAGCAACTTTTCAAAAAGTTGCAAAAGTTGCTCGAGTAAGTTTGCAAAGTTGCTAGCAACTTTTTGACAAAGATTGCCATTTGGCCTTTTAGATGAATCAATGATTAAGAGTGGCTCCTAAGTCCTCAATTAGGACATTTAAGGTCCTAAGACCTTTCCTAGACCATTTCTATCCAAAACAATCACTTTGAGACTTTATAGGCCATTTAGGCCAAATGGACCACTAACCCCTCATGAGCTCATTTGGCTCTTACAATCATAACCATGGATCCAACCTAGTAGATCTTATTCCAACTCACCCCAAAAAACCTATCACAAACCTAAACACTCACTAACTTAGCAAAGTGGAAGGTGATATGCACCATACTCCCCTAGGACAAATAACTCAAGTCCCCTTGAGTTAGGAGGTCTTCAATGGTGACTCCATGCTTCAAGATATCCAGCTCTGTCATCCATATAGCTTCAACATTAGGTAACCCCTACCATTTAACAAGATACTCTTTATAAGTACCCTTCCTTGTCTTTTTTATCACCTTACTATCCAATATACTTTCCAATTTCAGTGGGATTGGGGTTGGAAAATCTTTGACCCAATCATCATCTTCCCAGTCTGAAAGAATAGTTAGACCTATGTCTTGAGATGGTCCCTTATAGGGACACAAGTCACACACATTGAAGATGGGTGAAATGCCTAAATCAAGTGTAAATTCCACTTCATAAGCATTCTTGCCATATTTGTGCAAGATCTTCAAGGGTCCTATCTTCTTCATAAGTAACTTGGTAGGCTGGCCTTTGGCTAGTCTCTTCTTCCTGAGATAAGCAAGGACTAAATCCCCTACCTTAAATTGTAAATCCTTCCTTGACTGGTCTTCCTGGCTTTATACTTCTCTCCCCATTTTTGTAAGGTCCTTTTGACCTGCTCATGCAACTCTTTCATCTGCTCTGCAAATGTCTCCCCTTGAGCACTCCTCTTATCTTGTAAATTGAGATCTCTCAACTCTAGGATCCCTCTAGGATGAGTCCCATAAACTATCTCAAAGGCTCTTTTACCAGTACTCCTATTAATGGAGTCATTATAGGCAAATTCTTCCTACCCTATGATATGATCCCATGACTGTCCATGTTCCTTAGTTAGACATCTTAGCAAGTTCCCTAGTGACCTGTTCACTACCTCTGTTTGTCCATCTGATTGTGGATGGTAGGCTGAAGAAAAAGATAAGTTTGTACCTAACATCTTCCATAGGGTTCTCCAAAAGTGGCCCACAAACTTGTTGTCTCTGTCACTTACTATATTCAATGGCAATCGATGGATCCTAACTATGTCTCTAAAAAATAGACCTGCAATTTGTGAATCATCATTTATTTTCTTGCATGGTATGAAGTGTGACATCTTGCTAAAATGGTCCACCACAACAAATACACTATCATGTCCTCTAGGTGTCTTTGGTAACCCCAAAACAAAGTCCATACTCAAGCACTCCTAAGGCCTTTGAGGTATGGATAGTGGTTGGTACAACCCACTATTATTACTCTGTCCTTTAGCCCTCTAATAGATTTGACATTGCTCCATAAAATTCCTAACATCTGATTGCAACTTAGGCCAATAGTAATACCTATTCACCTATTCAAGTGTTTTATCCACTCCAAAGTGGCCTCCCAAGCTCCCTTGGTGTTTCTCCTTCACTATGTTTTCCCTCATTGAACACTGAGGTACACACATTAGATGTCCCTTGAACAAAAGTCCTTCTTGTAGTATGTACTCAGTGAATTCCACCTTGAATCCATGTTTAAACTTTTCACATGCTTCATAGGCATCCTTGAAATCTTTGTCCTCTTTGTAGAGTTCTTTTAAGTCTGCCATACTTACACTTTGCAATTGAATTTCCTGAATGGGTAGGACTCTTCTACTAAGAGCATCAGCAACCTTGTTGCTAACTCCTTTCTTGTGTTTGATAACAAATATGTAGGCTTGCAATGACTCAACCCACTTAAGATGTCTTTGGTTCAATTTCTCTTGCCCATTCAAGAAGCTAAGGGCACGATTATCTGTGTAGACCACAAATTCCCTTGGTAGGAGATAATGTCTCCACTTTTTAAAGGGTTTGCACCATTGCATATAACTCCAAATCATAGGTGGAGTACTTTTTCTTAGCCTCATTCAACTTCTCTGAGAAGAATGCCACAGGGTGTCCCTCTTGGCTTAGCATTGCTCCAATAACTATCTTGCTAGCATCACATTCCACCACAAATAACTGATTGAAATCAAGAAACCTCAAGGTAGGAAGTTCTACAATCCTTTTCTTCAACACCTCAAACCCCTTATCAGCTACCTCTATCCATTTGAATTGACATTTGATTCCACCTTTAATGGTGTTGAGGATAGGTGCACACACATGACTAAAATTCCTCACAAATTTCCTATAGTAGGATGCCAATCCATGAAAACTCCTAACATCCCCTATGGACTTAGGTGTAGGCCAATCCAAGATTGACTTAACTTTATCAGGATCCATCTTCATGCAGCCATTAGCAACCACAAAACCAAGATAAACTAGTTTAGTTTATAAGAACTCACACTTGTCCTGATTGATCATCAACTTCTCTTTATGTAGTCTCCTCAAGACCTACTCCAAATGCTCCATGTGCTCCTCCTTAGACCTGCTAAAAATCAAAATGTCATCAAGATAAACTATTACAAACTTGCCTATAAAATCTACTAGCACTTCATTCATGAGCCTCATGAATGTACTAGGAGCATTAGTTAGGCCAAAGGGCATCACAAGCCACTCATATAGCCCTTCATTTGTCTTGAAGGTTGTCTTTCATTCATCACCAGGCCTAAATCTAATTTGATGATAGCCTGACTTCATATCCACCTTGGAGAAATAACAAGAACCTCCCAAATTGTCTAACAATTCCTCAATTCTTGGCATTGGAAATATGTACCTAATTGTAATCTTGTTGATGGCCCTAGAATCATATCACATCCTCCATGTACCTCCCTTCTTTGGTGCAAGGACAGTAGGTACAACACAAGGGCTCAAACTCTTCCTTATCAATCCCTTATCCAACAAATCTTGAATCTACTTTGCTATCTCTATATTTTGACTTGGTTTCATCTTATATGCTACCTTGTTTGGAAAAGTTGCTCCAGGAATGAGGTCTATTTGATGGCTTATTTCCCTCATAGGTTGCAATGCACTTGGAAACCCATTGTCCACTATCTCATGATACTTATCCAATAATGTTTGTACCTCTAGTGGTATGTTGACTTTCTCCTTAGCCTCCTCCTTTGGCTTCATTACCACTACACAATAGACCTCTTTCTCCTTCTTCATAACCTTAAGAAACTCCTTACCACTCAAGAGCATGGCACTAGTCCCCACATGCTTCTCTTCATTAGGTTCTTGTAATGGATCCATTTGAAACTTCTTTCCTAGCTTTGTGATCACATAGCTATTCATTTCACCATCATGTATGGCTTTCTTCAAATAGGATCAAATGTTTCTTCAAAGTCTATGCCTTCTTGCTATGAGTATCCCTTACACACTAGTCTTGCTTTGTTCCTTACAACAATTCCTTCTTCATCCATTTTGTTTCTAAAAACCCATTTTGTTCTTATTACATTTTTATTTTTAGGTCTAGGAACCAATTCCCAAGTATTATTCTTATTTATCTGATCCAATTCTTCTTTCATAGCATTTATCCAAGATTCATCTTTAAATGCTTCATCTGTAGTTTTTGGCTCAACTTGAGAAATCAAACAAATTTCTTCTCTAACTTTTGATCTAGCTAGCACTCCCTGATTGGTATTGCCAATAATTTGATTTTCAGGATGGTTATTTTTTACATACCTTGGTGTTTTAGGAGTCTCGGTAGCCTTACTTGTGCTATCATCACAAGCCTCTTTTTCATTTTCTTCCTCAATAAGTTCTTCTCCTTCTGCAGTAGTAGTAGCTTCTTTTATCTCTGTAATCTAATTACTGTCATACATTCTTTCTTGTATCTAAAACTTCTCATCTATTCTTACATTGTTTCTTTTAATCATCTTCCTCAATCTTGGATTGAAACATTTGTAAGCCTTGATTTTGATAGAGTAACCAAAGAATATTCCTTCATCACTTCTAGCATCAAACTTCCCTATCTCATCATCTCTCTTGATATAACATTTACTACCAAATATTCTGAAATATTTTACAGTAGGAGTATGATCAAACCATAGTCAATAGGGAATCTTACTTGTACCTTTTCTGATTTGAATTCAGTTCAATGTGTACACTGTTGTCCCAAAATCTTCCCTCCAATGTACATGTGGTACATCTCCTTCAATCAACATTGTCCTACCAGCATTAAGTATAGTCATGTTTCTTCGCTCTACTATCCCATTATGCTATGGAGTCCTAGGAGCAGATGTTTGTCTCTTTATCCCATGCTCTTCATAGTATGAATTGAATAAGTCTGAAGTAAACTCTCCACCTCTGTTTGACCTTAAGCACTTGATCTTTGAACCTGATTCATTCTCTACTTTTTCTTTGAACAACTTGAATTTATCAAATGCTTATGATTTCTCTCTTAAATAAGTAACCCACATCATTCTAGAAAAGTCATCAAAAAAGAGTATAAAATACCTTTCACCATAGTATGAATTTGTTCTTGTAGGTCCACACAGATTTGTATTTACCAGATCCAACTTTCCTTTTGCTTTTGTAACTGCTTCTAGTCTACTTTCCCATAAAACATTCTCTGCATACAGTGTTAGATGGCTTCTTAATCTTCGGCAGATCTCTTACAGCATTAGCCATACTTTCCTTCACAATGTTATCAAAATTAACATGACAAAATCTCCTATGCCATAACCAACTATCATCTACCTTCACAACAAAACAAGAGGCTCCAAATGTGTTTAGTTCAAATACATTACCTTTAGATTTTGAACCGGTAGCAATCAGTTTTCCTTCCTTGCTTCTGATAAAACATTTACCATTAACAAAACTTAACTAAATTTTTTTATCCATTAATTGTTTGACACTCAACAGGTTATGTTTCAATCCTTCAACAAGTAGTACATTGTTTGTATTAGTCTTTCAATCCAGAGTAATGGATCCTACTCCTATGATAGATTTAGGGAGATTGTCCCCAAACCTCACAACACCTCCATCATAATTTACTAATTTAAAAAACTTGTTCTTATCACGAGTCATATGATGAGAACAACCACTGTCAATTATCCATTTAGTTTTCTTGTCAACATGAGATACTAAAGCTTTTCCTTTATGTACTGGTCCATCTCTAATAGCAACAAATCCAATCTCTTCACAGTCTAAATCATCATCATCAGAGATTCCTTCACTAGCATAATATAACATTCTCTATCCCTTTTAATCTTTTCATAATTAGGTTGGTACTTAGAAATTCTTATAGGACATCTAGATGCAAAATGACCTACCTTATTGCATGAAAAACATTTTAAGGGTAACTTGCCTTCAAACTTGCCCTTACCTCTTTTTTCTCTTCTAGCAATCAGTGCAACAAGTTCATCCATATTTCTTTCTTCTGTCATTATATGTTCCCATTCCTCAACATACTCACCAAGCTCTTCTTTTAGGTCTTCTTTGCTAGTGCATGGAAGTGCAAAAAATTTCTTGTGTGTGGATGCCTTAAATGCAGATTCAACTTTAGGTACAGCTTCTCCTAATTCTGCAGCTTCAAAAGTAGTTATCAACATTTCTCTGCTAAAGTTCAGAGTTAAAGGTATAGTTTCTTCAATAGACATAGCCTTGAACTTTTAAGAAAGTGTTAGTGATCTGCAGATCTTTGCAATAACTTCTTCTTCATCATAAGTACCTCCATAATTTCTGATTCCAACTACTGCTTATGTGACCCTTTGAACATAGGCCCTCATGCTTTCATCCACATTCATTTGCAGCTTTTACATCTTTGTTTTCCAGTTTTGTAACTTCGCTTGCTTGGTATATTTGTCTCCTTCATATAATGCTTCTAATCTATTCCAAATTTCATGTGCCGAATCTAAGTCTTTAACTTCAGTGAACTCACCTTCAAATAGTGTGTTGATCAGTGCTTCCCTTGTGACCATGTTATATGAGAATAACTTCTTCTCATCATCAGTAGCAAATGGAAAAGCATTCTCAGTCTTTAGGGCTACCTTCTTCTTTGTAATCATCCAGTAGTCTATGCCCAAACACAACAAGTGTGTTTGCATCTTGTTCTTCCAATCGTCAAAGTTCTCAGGATCAAATTTAGGACAATCCTTCCTATAGAGTTCCATCTCCAGGATCACCTCAAGCTATTAAGCTTTCTCTCTGAGAACCACAAGCTCTAATACCAATTGTTAGGAATAATAGTCCATAATGCAACTGAGAGGGGGGGTGAATAAGTTGTATAACTGATTGTTACACTTTAATCTTTAAGCACCACAATATCAAATCCAATGAACACAATGATTTCCAACACAATAACACAATATTTTGGTCTTGGGGAAACCCTATTAAAGGTAAAAACCCTGGTGGGAATTAGCACCCACAAATGATGTACTGAGATTATAGTTATCCTTGTTAGAAGATATAGCCATGTTAGGAGCTTATTGAAACATTATAGTACATAGTCCTTGTTAGAGGATAGACCCTATTAGGAGTCAAGAACAAAAAGGGGGGGCGCTCACTGCCCAAAGAAGGTTAAGTCCACCTTCAGAACTCACTATTCACAACACAAGTGTATATGAAGAAATACACAATCTTCTGAACTGTTATGGAAACAACTATCTTTGCTTGATCAGTTCCAATGAAGTCCACCAACAAACCTCTTCTCTATAAATAGTAGACACAAGCTTGAAGCTTTTACAACCTCTCTATATCACCTTCTTATCATCCATATCTTTTCCAAAGAAAAGAGCTTTCATTTATACCTTATTATAATTCTCAGGAGCAGGTTAGCCCATAAGGATTTCCTAATTACAAAAAATTACATAAACCCTTGCTAAGATACACACGGTATCTAGAACAAGTATACAATGATTACATTACAACAATTAAGGACTGACATCCTTAATTCATGTTTGCCAAGCATAACACACGTTACATCTCCTAAGTCAGCTTCCAAATAAGTCTTCTCCAGATGACACATCACAAATGATGTCACCAAGCATTCCATACCTTATGATGACCAGTGAACATCCTTTAGTACCTTTTATTTTGTCCCTCAAGCTTGCATATCTTGAATCCATATCATCTGGAAGATATATCAAAAACACAGAGACTAACTCTGGCATTTCTCACTGTTACAGTCTAGTGACCAGTCTTCATCAAAACATTTGTAACTCATCTAATATGAAACATTACATGATGTGATCTTTGATATAAGATCCAACACCCTCCTGAACTCTCATATGTATTCCCAGCATCTGAAATATCTGTACAATGTTCGTACACTCTGAATACCAGACCGGTTCCTTCATAGAGACATATGTTGACATGTGTGACAAAACACAAATGAAAATAGTATGAATGCCCATTCAATAATGTAGTGACTAAACATATTAAATGTCTCAATCACCTCTCCATGCATTAGTAATATCCAAAAATCTCCCCCTTTGGCATTGATGTCAACATATGAGAAAATCCATCCCAAGGTTTAATCAATCAAAAAGTGTCTTGAAACCAAGTAATACTAAATGCCTTCTCCCATACAGTAGGGATTTTCTCATAGCAACACTCCCCCTTTGACAACAATGGTAAAGGGTGCCATGAGGCTTTGGTTTCCTTCACAGATAAACTTTCTTCCACGATCACTCACCCTAAGGAGTAGATCCCTACATCCAATCCAGATAATGATAAGGCTCTAAATACCTCTGGACTTATGCATCTCTACATCATTTAGTTCTAACTAGGAGGCACTTGAACCCCCAACATACCTCTGAGATATTCAAAGGTATCTTTTGGTAGTGGCTTTGTGAAGACGTTTGCAATTTTCTCTTTTGTACTGATATATTCTAGTTTGATTTCCTTTTCTACCACCTTGTCTCTCAAGAAGTGATACTTGATAGAAATGTGTTTAGTTTTGGAGTGCATCATCAGATTCTTTGACATATTTACTATACTAGTTTTATCACAATGAATAACCATAGGCTCATCAAAGGTTATTCCAATGTCTATCAGCATTTTCTTCATCCAAACCATCTAAGTGTAGTTTATAGTAGTAGCAATTTACTCTGATTCAGCAGTAGATTGTGCTATACAATCTTGTTTCTTACTTAGCCAAGAAACCAACTTTTTCCCAAGGAAAAATGCACCACCACTAGTACTTTTTCTATCATCAATATTTCCTACCCAATCAGCATCAGTATAAGCATGAAGTTCAAAGCTATCATTTATGTCATACCATAAGCCATAGTCTATGCTTCCTCTTAGATACCTCAGTATCCTTTTCACATCAGCTAGATGTGTTTCTTTGGGTTCTACCTGATATCTAGCCACAATTCCAACAACAATAGCAATATTTGGTCTGGTGTGGGTCAGATATTGTAGTCCTCCAACCATTGATCTATACAAAGTCTGAAAAATAAACTTTGATTCATCATTAATTGTTAGATTGTTACCAATTGCCATAGGTGTTCCTACTGGTTTACAATCTTCCATTCCAAATTTCTCAAGAAATTCTTTGAGATACTTGGTTTGAGAAATGAAAATGCCATTCTCATTCTTAGTTATTTGCAATCCAAGAAAGAATTTAATTTCACCTATCATGGACATCTCAAATTCACTTTCCATTTCTTTAGCAAATTTCTTACATAGATCATCATTACCTCCAAAGATAATGTCATCCACAAATACTTCTATTATCAAGATTCCATCTTCACTAGTTCTTAAATATAAATTACTGCCTACATTACCTTTTCTAAATCCAAGCCCAAGTAGATACTTGTCTAACCTTGCATACCAAGCCCTAGGAGCTTGCTTTAGCCCATACAGAGCTTTCTTTAATTTGCACAATGCAGAGCATCCTTCAACACACTTAAACATAATAGGATATGTCTGATCCAAGCTTCATTTCATTATAAGAACAATTTATTAGAAGCATCTCACAAGATCAAACCCATCATTGATTAGAAAACAAAATAATTCATTGTCAAAACTTGTTGTCCACACTGCCATGTTTTATAGACCAGCACTCAAGCATCTTTAACTTTTGTTTTGAAACATATCATAAAAATCCCTTGGTGAGTTTTTGGTAAATTAGGATAACCACAACATATAGCAAAATTAGAAGGATCCAATGGTTAGATAAAAATTCATCATCTCAGAGACCTATTTTCTGTCATTAAACAGAAAGTTCATTTTCTCAATCCGTCTAGGGCATCATATAACTTTCACAATACATAACCAAATGAAACCAAACCAATTCCACAATCATTTTTAATGATTCTAGTTTCCAAATATGTAATCCATTTATTTTTCCAATTTATAAATCATTATATCATCACAACTCTTTGCCTACAACTCCATTGAAGAGGGTTTAAAACCAGTCTTCATTAAAGACATCATAGATTCCACAAATCATCATCAAATTGAACCAAACCAAAAGGAAATTAAATATTAATCAAATATATTTTCAATTAATATATTTAGAGTTATTAACTCTTCCATATGAATTTTTACCATGCATTTCAGTATGACTATTCTCAGAAATCCTGAATCTGCAAATACTAACTTTCACCAAAAACCTCATAACTTCCTCCAAAGTTAATAAACATTGATCAAACCAAAAGAATAAGAAAGAGGATTCATTATAATATCTAACCATTATAAATATATATGGTTTCCAAGCTGTACATGGCCGTACAGGGCCTGGAAATAGAAACTTAACCAAAAAAAAAAAATCAAAATGAGAGATTCAAACTCACTCAATTGCTCCAAAATGTTCTCCCCTTTCTCTATTCTCTCCAATCTGATTTGGTTCAACAAATACATCATATTTATACATATTTAGGTAGTTAGAAACCACTTAACTACCCTTATGACCTTTCATCTTCCTTTTGACAACTTTTAATGCATTTTTGCATTATTTCATGCTTTACAACTTTTATGCATTTTGACAACTTTTGTGACACTTAATAAAAATGACTCCACACTTTGTAAAAACACCCTAGACATGTTCAAATAAAATATTTAAGACCTTTTACATGATTTCTACTATTTTCATGGCTTTTTATACAAATTTAACCTTTTGACCAATCTAGGTCTTGAATGACAACTTCACAATTTTATTGCCCTTAGGCATTACAATTGATTCCATTACATGGAATACCACATCCAAACATATGGATTTAAATTAAATCATGAAAATATCCTTTGGGATCATCTTCAATATCTTGATGTCTAGGTGCTCATGCACCATACTCCTGACCTTCAAAAATTTCCAAGTCCCTTGGAAACATGGATACAATGACTTGCAAGAAAATTTTGAGTGAAATCTTCACCTTTTTCTTCATTTGACCTTTTCCTCTTTATGCCTCTTTTATCATCTCTATTCTTCCTTCAATAAATATTTTTATGACTCCTACCAATAGAGTTTTTAGTGGTTTCCATCCACGGTGCTTTACCAACTTATCAAGTCCACCCTCCAATGCTGCTTCCTTGTGCCTCACCCAAGAGTCCTTTCTTGCCTCTCAGCCTAGGTCTTTTGGCAACCAATGGACCATCTCCTTTGTGGCCCAAGACCATCTTCTGTGGCCTTTTGGTAGACCTCCATGTCCACCTCTTTCAGCAATTGAACAAGCACCTGCAACCATAAAAACTTCACAACAAGAATCACAATACCCAACACTTCCTGGTGTAGATTGTCTTCTATCTACACGCTCAAAATCTTCTGAGCTCTGATACCAATCTGATGCAGAGCATCCTTCAACACACTTAAACATAATAGGATCCATCTAATCCAATCTTAATTTCATTATAAGAACAATTTATTAGAAGCATCTCACAAGATCAAACCCATCATTGATTAGAAAACAAAATAATTCATTGTCAAAACTTGTTGTCCACACTGCCATGTTTTACAGATCAAAACTCAAGCATCTGTAACTTTTGTTCTAAAACTTATCATCAAAATCACTTCAGTGAGTTTTTTTTAAATTAGGATAACCACAACATATATCAAAATTATAAGGATCCAACGGTTAGATAAAAATTTATTATCTCTGTATCGAGACCTATTTTATGTCATTAAATAGAAAGTTCATTTTCTCAATCCGTCTAGGGCATCATATAACTTTCACAATACATAACCAAATGAAACCAAACCAATTCCACAATCATTTTTATTGATTATAGTTTCCAAATATGTAATCCATTTATTTTTTCAATTTATAAATCATTATACCATCACAACTCTTTGCCTGCAACTCCATTGAAGAGGGTTTAAAACCAGTCTTCATTAAAAATGTCATAGATTCCACAAATCATCATCACATTGAACCAAAAAAAAAGGAAATGAAAGATTAATAAAATATATTTCCAATGAATTTTATTATATTTCTTAACTCTTCCATATGCATTTTTACCACACATTTCAATATGACTATTCTCAAAAATCCTGAATCTACAAATACTAACTTTCACCAAAAACCTCATAACTTCCTCCAAAGTTAATCAAAATTGATCAAACCAAAAGAATAAGAAAGAGGATTCATTATACTATCTAACCATTATAAATATATAGGGTTTCTAGGCCATAAATTTCCGTACAAGGCCTAGAAATAGTAACTTAACAAAAAAAAAATCAAAATGAGAGATTCAAACTCACTCAATTGCTCCAAAATGTTCTCCCCTTTCTCTATTCTCTCCAATCTGATTTGGTTCGACCAATACATCATATTTATAAATATTTAGGTAGTTAGAAACCACTTAACTACCCTTATGACCTTTCATCTTCCTTGACAACTTTTAATGCATTTTTGCATTATTTCATGCTTTACAACTTTTATGCATTTTGACAACTTTTGTGACACTTAATAAAAATGACTCCACACTTTGTAAAAACACCCTAGAAATGTCCAAATAACATATTTAAGACCTTTTACATGATTTCTATTATTTTCATGGCTTTTTATACAAATTTGACCTTTTGACCAATCTAGGTCTTGAATGACAACTAAATGACAACTTCACAATTTTATTGCCCTTAGGCAATACAATTGATTCCATTACATGGAATACCACATCCAAACATATGGATTTACATTAAATCATGAAAATATCCTTTGGGATCATCTTCAATATCCTGATGTCTAGGTGCTCATGCACCACCATGTCTTTATCTTTGCATAAAGGAAATTCATCTGGTTGTTCTATATAGACTTCTTCTTCAAGATCTCCATTCAGAAATGCAGATTTTACATCCATCTAATACACTTTGAAATTTTTATGTGCGGCATAAGATAGGAACAATCTTACTGCCTCTATTCTAGCAATAGGATAAAATGTTTCTTCAAATTCTATGCCTTCTTGTTGTGATTATCCCTTACACAAAAGTCTTGCTTTGTTCCTTAAAACAGTTCCTTCTTCATCCATTTTGTTTCTAAAAACCCATTTTGTTCCTATTACAGTTTTATTTTTAGGTCTAGGAACTAGTTCCCAAGTATTATTCTTCTTTATTTGATCTAATTCTTCTTTCATAGCATTTATCCAAGATTCATCTTTAAATGCTTCATCTGTAATTTTTGGCTCAACTTGAGAAATCAAACAAATTTCTTCTCTAACTTTTGATCTAGTTAGCACTCCCTAACTGGTATTACCAATAATTTGATTTTTAGGATGGTTATTTTTTACATACCTTGGTGTTTTAGAAGTCTCAATAGCCTTACTTGTGCTAGAATCACAAGCCTCTTTTTCATTTTCTTCCTCAACAAGTTCTCCTTCTGCAGTAGTAGTAACTTCTTTTATCTCTGCGATCTGATTAATGTCATACATTCTTTCTTGTATCTGAAACTTCTCATCTATTCTTACATTTTTGCTTTCAATCATCTTCCTTAATCTTAGATTGAAACATTTGTAAGCCTTGCTTTTGATAGAGTAACCAAGGAAGATTCCTTCATCACTTCTAGCATCAAAATTCCCTATTTCATCATCTCTCTGGATATAACATTTACTACCAAATATTCTGAAATATTTTAAAGTAGGAGTATGATCAAACCATAGTTCATAGGGAGTCTTACTTGTACCTTCTCTAATTTGAATTTGGTTTAGTGTGTACACTATTGTCCCAACAGCTTCCCTCCAATGTACATGCGGTACATCTCCTTCAATCAACATTTTCCTAGCAGCATCAAGTATAGTCCTATTTCTTAGCATATCCATACCATAACTCAAAAGGTGTGTCATTTGTACCTTTCTTGATTTGTACTTGGTTCAAGGTATAAATAGTTGTACTTATAGCTTCTCTCGAGCATTTTTGTGCAACATTATTCTCTATAATCAGTGTTCTAGCACAATCCATAATTAATCTGTTTCTTCTCTCTGCTATGTCATTTTGTGGAGGTGTCCTAGGTATAGACATTTGTCTCTTTATTACTCTATCATTGCAGAATATATTGAACTCATTTGATATGAACTCTCCTCCTTTATCAGATCTCAAGCATTTCAAGATTTTATGTTTCTTTCTCAACTTTTGCTAAATACCACTTAAACAACTGAAAGGCATCAAATTTATCTTTTAGAAACATCACAGTCATTATTCTAGAATAGTTATCAACAAACAGAATGAACTATTTATCACCATAATAGCTTTGCACACCAATAGGTCCAAAAAGGTCAATATGAACCAATTCCAAAATATTATCAGAAGTATATGTCTTGCTCTTGAAACTAGACTTTGTCATTTTTCCTAATTAACATTGTTTACACATCACATTATCAAGTTTCTTCAATCTTGGTAAACCTCTAACTTTCTTCATCTTACTAATATTTACCAAATTGTCAAAGTTCACATGACACAACCTCTTGTGCCATAACCATACATCATCAAATTGTGAAAACAAACATGTTTCTTCATATAAGTCTAGATAGAACAAATTACCTCTTGTCTCTTCTCCACTTCCAATTAGTTCACCAATGGTGTTAAATATTTTAGCCTTCTTGTGATGAAATTCAACTCGGTAACCAGTACTATTCAACTATGCAACACTCAGCAAATTGTAGTTAAGACCTTCAACCCAATAAGCATTATCACATCTAACCTTATCAGTTAATCTTATTGATCATTTTCCTTTCACAAGACATGGTGCATCATTACCAAACTTAACACTTCTACCTTTGTAACAATTTAGGGTTTTAAACTTACTTTTATCACCAGTCATGTGATGTGAGCAACCACTATCAATAATCCATTTATCACCTTTATTCACATATGAGATAAGTGCAGTTTTCTCATCTTCATCAAAATATCTTTCATAGCAACATAAACAACTTCTATATCACAATCATCAAATTCACTAGTTCCACTGTCAGTTTCCTCTTCGGCAATATAACAAGATTTCTTACCTTTGTCTTTGTATTTCTTGTACCTTTTGTGATCTCTACCATTTTTTTTGTCTTTATATTTTATTTCCCTTCTTTCATCCTTGTCATTCCTGTCAAGGCATCTTGCTACAATATGGCCAACTTTGTTACATGAAAAATAGATTATAGGAAGTTTACCTTTGAATTTTCATTTTCCTCTCAATAGTCTTCTAGCCATAAGTGCCTCAAGATCATCTAGAGCATCATTAGAAGTATCACTATCATTGTCATTGTTACTGTCACTATTCACACATCTTTCTTTTCCTTTCTTAGATTTATGAAGAACCATTTGAGACTTGAATGTAGATTTAATGTTGTGAGTAGTAAAATTATCAAAATTAGACAACTCAAAAGCAGTAAGCCTACCAACAAGACTTTCCAAAGTTAGGACATTACCAGGATTACATCTTGATTCTTGTATTGTAGAAACTCTAATAGCATAGATAGGAAGCAGGTTTCTCAACACTTTACTAACAACAGTTTCATCATCAATGTTTATATTAGCTACTGAAAAATGTTTTCACCTTCTTGCATTTTTATTTCATCAAACTTACCTCTCAAATTTTTAGATTTGTCTCTCAGTACATTTGTGTCCCCACCATAGATAGCTACTAGTATGTCCCACATTTTCTTTGTATTAGTACAGTCCTTGATGTCTTCAAATTTAGGATAGCTTAGGGCAGATGCAATTCCAACATTGCTTGATTGCGTTCTTATTTTTCTTTCATATCCTCGATTGTCACAGGTGCAGCGGGTGGTACATAATCATTTTCCACATAATGTTTCAGTGAGTCACTAATACCATCTAGGTGAAATTTCATCAAACTTTGTCATGTAGGGAAGTTCTCCTTGTTTAGCTTTGATACCTCCTTTTTGTACATCTTGATCATTAGCTTCAAAATTTCTCCTTACAAGCACCAAAAGCTCTGATACCAATTGTTAGAATGATTTTAAAATAATTGAGAGGGGGGAGGTGAATGAATTATCCTCAGGTCTAGATGTACCAATTGAACTTTTAAGCTCTTCAACAAACTTAGATCTAATCAACAATTCACTCGGTCTCTATAGAATATATCAGTAACATAAAAATCACAATACACTATCCAAAAGTAATAAACTTGCAGAATATAAAACTTTCAACAATATTCAGATCAAATAACATTCACACAAGTATAATTGATGCAGGGGCATTCTAGGGTACTTGGTGAATATGCATTGTGGTGTGTTATTTTGGTTCTATGGAACTCGATTGTAGCTTTATCCGACGGTCTCAGTCATTGAAGGAAGCTTGGTCACTGAAGGAACTCGATGAAGCTTTTGGTGCTCGGTGAAACTGGCACTCGATAATGCCTATGTTTCTCAGTGTTGCTTAGCTTGGTGCTCAGTTGTTTCACTGGTGCTTGGTAGTTGCGACTTACTGACATATGTTCTTGGTGATTTGTTGGGCCGACTTGGTGCATTTATTGTTGGTATCTGTTATTACATTCTCCTATGTAGATCTCAAGGCCGACATGGAGAATTAAATAATTGTAAGGCTATTGGAGAGCTGACTTGTATTGCATTTAATATTTTTTTGTAGGAGTTAATTGTTCTTCAAGCCAACTTGAGGATGAATATTAGTATTTAAGGAGTGTTTGGGTAGTTGTTTAGGCAGCAGAGGGGAAGATCTGGGAATCAGATAAGTGAAGTTATGGAAAAGATAGCGAAGACTTGGATCCTGTGAGATCTAGCAGATCAAATTGATTTCTGATAGTTTGTAATAGAAAAGCTAGTGGTTTGCATGCTTGGAGACAAGGAGATTGCTTGGTGGCTTGTGAGCACAAGTTCAAATTTGCCTTAGGGTTTCCATCAATTGTTGCTTTGTTTCAAAATTGGGCTAGCTGGAGTTGTATTGGATCTTTGTTGATCTTGCATAATTATTTCTAATTGTAATTGGCCCTAACTCAGAAGGCCTTACACCCGAGCATGTTAATGGAAATTATGTTGAAACAATTGTTATGTTGTGTAATTCCATTGTGTTGTTAATTGGCTTCAAGGTTGGAGTGTCCTTCATTGGATCTACCACCCTTATCCTACATCAGGTGGTATCAGAGCTGAGTTGATCTTGTTGGGTGAAGGTTGACCTAGCAAGGTTGATCTTGTGAAGTTGATCTTGTTGGTGAAGAGATCATATGATCTGAGTTGCAGATCTGTGGCACTGAACTTGTGGAATCTTTCCCTAGTTGTTAATGCAAGGTGGCAGGCTGATCTAACTTGCATACAACTTGGAAGTCATCACAAGGTGGTCAGAGTAGGGTTTTGGTTTCTTTGGGTTTTCTTATCTTTAAGGATGCCTCTGAGAATATTGGACCCTAGAGTGATTGGAAATCTCTGTGATGCTATGGAATCAAAGATTACAAAGAAAGTGAAATCAGATTTTAGATCTGAGATGGAGTTGATGAAGAATGACATGATCCTAAGATCATGAGAGCAATTACTGGTGTACCTCAGAATGTTGGTACTGAAGATGGTTATGAAGAATTTGTTGAAGACTTTGAAGCTATTGGATCTAGTGGTGATGATCGGAGAGATAGATCTGGTGAAGACAAAACTAGTTAGTTGCATAGATCTAAACCTTGGTTAAGTACTAGTTACCGAATGGAAGTTTCTACTTTCTCTGGTACTTTGAGACCCAAGGATTTGATTGATTGGATTGGTGAACTTGAAGACTTCTTTGAGCTTGAAGAAATTGAAGATCCTCTTCAAGTGAGATTGGCACAAACTAAGTTGAAAGGACATGCTGCTCTTTGGTGGAAAGAATTACAAAGAGATAGAGAATATGAAGGTGAAATGAAGATCAATCGGTGGAGATTGATGGTGACCAAGTTGAAAGCTAAGTTCATACCTACTGAATATGAACTTGACTTGTTTAAGAAGTTGTAGAATCTAAAGCAGAAAGATTTGACTATTGAAGATTATACCAAGGAGTTCTACAAACTTACTATTTGGTCTGGACACAGAGAACTTGGTAAGGAAAAGGTAGCTTAGTATGTGAATGGTCTGAGATTCAATATTCAGGATGAGCTTGGTATGTTGAAGATTGATTCTGTTGAAGATGCTTATCAGTATGCTCTGAAGGCAGAAGATAAATTGAAAAGGAGACAACATAGCAATCCCTGAGGGAAGGAAAATATTGATCACTCGGTGAAAGATAAACTGAGTGCAGAAGATGAACAAAAACCTATAGAATTGAAGAAGAAGACAGGTAGAGTTATCTTTAAGGGTACTTGCTATAATTGTGGAGAAGAAGGACACCATTCTTTTGAGTGTACATAGAATAAATTTGGTGACCGACAGACTGCTATGGTAAATGAGAACATTCAGAATGAACCTAAATCTGAGAACTTTCTGATTCGGCGAACATTTCTTGGTACAAAGGATGAACCTTGTCAAAGGAGTAACTTGTTTAGGACTCGGTGCAAGTCTAGAGGTAAACTTTGTGATGTGATTGTTGATAGTGGTAGTATTGATAACCTTGTTGCTCAGGACATGGTTCAGAAACTTGGTTTGAATAGAATGAGACATCCACATCCTTATAGGATTAGCTGGTTGCAAGATGGTCATGCTCTAGAAGTAAGAGAATGGTGCTTTGTTGATGATTAGATTGGCCAGTATAAGGATCTTGTGTTATGTGATATTGTGAAGATGAATAGCTGTGATATATTGCTCGGTAGACCTTGGCAATATGATTGCAGGGCTATGTATGATTGTGTTAAGAATGTGTTTACTGTGGAGAAGGATGACAAGAAGTTTTCCCTGATGCCTTTGATGGATACAACACTCAGTAGGAGGAGTCTAAGTATTGGTAGCCAAGTTGAGTTGGTAGATCCAAAGGTATGGATGATCACTATGAAGAACAAGTTTGTGTATTATCAAGGAAAGACTTGAAAAGATAGAGGAAACTGAAGTGGAAGAGTATGCAAGCTAAAAAGTTGGAGGACTTGTATGTGAAGAACCAGTTTGGGGTTTATGTGCTAAATCCTGAAAGATGTTCTTCCAGCATATGAACATCTTTTCAAACCTATAGTTTCTGATGCAGGAGCATTCTAGGGTACTTGGTGAATATGCATGGTGGTGTGTTATTTTGGTTCTGTGGAACTTAGTTGTAGCTTTAACCAATGTTCTCAGTCATTAAAGGAAGCTCAGTCGTTGAAGGAACTCGGTGAAGCTTCTGGCACTCGGTAATGCCTGTGTTTCTTGGTTATTTCACTGGTGCTCAGTAGTTGTGACTTACCGACGGGTGTTCTTGGTGATTTATTGTGTTGACTTGGTGCATTTATTGTTGGTATATGTTGTTACATTCTCCTATGTATATCTAGAGGCCAACATGGAGAATTAAATAATTGTAAGGCTATTTGAGAGCCGACTTGTATTGCATTTAATATTTGTTTGTAGGAGTTAATTATTCTTCGAGCTGACTTTTGGCTGAAGATTAGTATTTAAGGAGTGTTTGGGTAGTTGTTTAGGCAACATAGTGGTAGATCTAGGAATCAGATTAGTGAAGTTGTGGAAAAGATAGCAAAGACTTGGATCTTATGAGATCTAGTAGATCAGATTGATTTCTGATAGTTTGTAATAGTAGAGCTAGTGGTTTGCATGCTTGGAGACAAGGAGATTTCTTGGTGGCTTGTGAGCACAAGTTCAAATCTATCTTAGGGTTTCCATCAGTTTCTAATCTATTTTAGAACTGGGCTAGCTGGAGCTGTATTGGATCTTTGTTGATCTTGCAAAATTGTTTATGATTGTAATTGGCCATAACCCAGAAGGCCTTACAAGTGGGCATGTTAATGGAAATTGTGTTGAAACAATTGTTATGTTGTGTAATTCCACTATGTTGTTGGCTGCAAGGTTGGACTATCCTTCATTGGATCCACCACCCTTGTCCTGTATCCATAACACCAGTATTTAACATGGAAACCCAATTTGGGAAAAACCACCAGTAACATGCTACTAAATTTTCACTCTTCTAAAGTGAGCTCTATGAGAAGCCAACCCTATTAAAGGTTTACAACACACACTGTTAGGTATGACCCTATTAAAGGACTTAATCACCCTGTTAAGAGTGGCCTGGTTAGAGGGATTAAGAACATTCCATTATAATGTCACCTCGATTAAAGGATTTACAAAATGATTGTTAGGTCAACCTTGATTAAAGGATTTTGATTGATATAATAGTTAGAAAGTAACAGTAGGTTCTACTCTGAAATATACAAATCACTTTGTAAATACATATCCACTATGATGCAATGTTGATTTACTAACTTACCTTCATTACCATCCCCATCTCTGATCTGCTTGAAAATATCTTCAAGAAATCACCTCAACTCTGTTAAGCTCTTCACAACTCCTCTTAGCCTTCTGCTTAGGTTCGTCAGTCAATAACATCAACCTTTTCCACACTATCCATAACCTCACAATTAGGTCATCCTTATACCTTCTTGATCAAGTAGATTAATCTTTTGCTGCTTAATCTCTTTCGTAGATCTTTGGTTTAGGTCAGATTCATCGAATTCTTCTATCATTTTGTTCTCTTCCTTTTCCTTCTATATGCATCTCCAAACTTCTCCTTGAATCTTTAAGAAAATGGTTTACTATACATTAAATGTTCCATATCATTTATTAATAATTTCAACATGTTTTACATATCCCAAGAATTCAACTATGTCAGTCAGGATCCTCAATTCTTTCACAAGCTATAAATTACTAATGCTCTGTCAATACTGTGTTCATCTCCTCAGTCATCACTAGATATCTCGATAATCGTTAAAACTTTCCTTCTCATAAAATACTATCTTTGCTTTGTTAATTATATGTTTCTCGGTAATTGTTGATGCTTAGTCGACACTAAATTTTCTCATCTTCTACTAGTGCTCGATCAACACTAGCATCACTCGGCTAAAACTAAATTTCTTCACTTTTCCTTGGTTAAGCCTATGCTTCAAATCAATTGACTTCTTCACTTAGTGTTAAAGATAAACAACACATTACCTTGTTAATGTGCCAACTAATCAAGTAGCCATTGAAGTGTCACATAACTCAACCTTTCCTTAGGTTCCCTTGTTATCTCCTCTTTTCAAATCCTCTTCATTAATCAAAAGATATGGTACTCTACTAGATAGCAACTATCTTACTAGTTAAGGTTTGACATCAATTACAATATAACAATTGTTTCAATTGTAATTTCCAACATTAGGAAGAAAAATGTCATATCTTCTAGAGTTACATGTTACAAATACAAGAACTGTGGACATATTTCAAGGGATTTTGGATTGTAGATTAACCAAAGTGGTCCAAGGTATGGAAATTCAATTGTTTCTTATTTAAAATGCAATAATCTAGGACATACAGCTAGATATTACAGATTTGATATATTTGTTAACAATAGGAAGGTACCAAAAGAAGGAAGGAATAACAATAATGGCAAAGGAAATAACATACCTAATCTATCTAAGTATAAGGACATTCTCAATAATACATTTGTGAAGGAAAACAAGAATGACAATGGTAGGAGTCTGTCAAATTATATGGATGAGTTTAACTATCTTTTTGTGAAAGGTGAAAAGAATGGAAATAACAAAGTGTGGAAGGAGAAGAGTCATATTAATTCAGAAGGAAAAGAGGAGTCAAACAAGTTGGTTGATCCCTCTCTTGGTGTTGAACCCTCTACATCAGCTTGATTGGCCAAGCATGGTCTTAGGGGGAGTATTTGTACAAATATTAGATCCAACCCCTGAACTTGCAGATTTAACTAGTGTGAGATTATAGCAAGGTGTCTCAAGATAGAGAGACTTGATATCTCTAATCGTAGACCTTGATGTGATGATATGATACATCACAAAGATATCTCATGGCTAGTGGCTATGTAGCATGATGAACCTACAACTGATTTACACAAAGGGAGAGATTGATGATGCATGACTTGAAGATTTGTGATTTAAGATCACCGAAGTTACTGATTAGATATGTAAGATGATTAAATCAGTAATATGTTTTCATTGATGTCAACTAGTTTGACAACACTTATCTTGTAAGTTACTATACCGAAACATCTATAGAAAGGAGAAAAAGAGATGAATAGAAATATCTACATGAGAAAGATGTATATGTCAGATGAGGATAAGGAATACATTAGGTAACTTATTGATGAGTCTATGACCTTATGTTATTGACTTAATTATGTTGCATTCATCTATGATGAGGAAAAGAGATGAAAGACACAAGGCAGTGTGGTTGGTTGATGAAGCATCATAGTATACACCGAGCAGTGTAGTGTATACTGAGCACAGTATTAACTGAGCTTTTGTTCACCGACACATTTCTTTTTTAACTGAACAAAGAGAAAGGAACTAAATGATTAATTTAGCCAATAAGGATTGATGAGCTATAAAGTGCATGATCATGGAG
This sequence comes from Chamaecyparis obtusa, assembly GCA_027943335.1. Lineage (NCBI taxonomy): Eukaryota > Viridiplantae > Streptophyta > Pinopsida > Cupressales > Cupressaceae > Chamaecyparis > Chamaecyparis obtusa. Next base: position 28,074 of record BSBK01010199.1, on the reverse strand, counting down.
TTAAAGATAAAGTTTGTTATGAAGATTGACGACTAACAAAATTCAAGGAAGATCTAAAGGATGGAAAAAAATTGTGTTACTGACACATCAGCCGAGGAAGCTTTAAGCAACAAAATCAATGAAGGAGAATAAGCGGCAAAATTTGATGAATGAGAAGAAAATAGTTTACATGTCTATATAAGAGACTAGGGTTTCATGATGAAACATATGGCGGAAGAAGGAGACTACAAAATTATCGCGTGAACAAGTTTCATGCATACTTGGTCAAACTGGTTAAAGGAGAATTGAACTGTAGAGATTACTAAGCGTCAAAGAGCTATTACCGACGGATAGTAAGTTGATGAATATTGTTGAAACAAAATTGTTATATTGATCAGAGGATTTGAATGAACTTAATTTTGATCTGTACATCTACAATTGAAGTTGTATTAAGGCAGATCACCTACTATTATAGTTTAACCATTTTTAATCAGACAAATCTCTTAACCGAGTGGACTAGGAAAGTCTTTTATGTATCATTCATAGAATGAACATTGTTATCCTGTCAACCCCATAGTGAATGCTGGTTGGATGATAACTGTTGGTCTAAAATCCTCTAACAAGGTCACACCTGACAGTGTGTTTGTAACCTTTCCTAGGGTTGGATCTTCACTGACCTCACTTCAGAAGAGTGAATAATTTTTTGTTTGCCGGTCCCAGGTGGTTTTTCCCTTAGCAGGGTTTCCACGTTAAATCTATTGTGTTATGTGTTTATTGTGATGATTGTTTGTTGTCATACTTTACATATTGCATATTGGATTTGATCAGTAATCACTATATGTTATTGACTGGTAATCGGTAAAAGCACAGATGGTATAGTATTTTATGTTACCGAGCTACAGAAGTTTAAGTAAATTATTTTTGGTTATACATTTGGAATTGGGACTGTGGATAACTGATTCACCCCCCTCTCAGTTATTCTAACATAGCACCTTTTTCTTGAATGTGACCTAACACATTAATTGTAGATGAAATTAAAAGGATTTAACAGGTAAAATAGATTCATTCTTCATCGTTTATGTTTCTAGAGCTAGAGCAGAGTAAGATGAAGGTGATTTGAGCACTTCTGTAAGAGATTTCATATGATTTTTTGTAAACCCTACTTCGATGACATAAGAGGTATTCTATTCATCCTGAAAGATTTGTTGGAAGTTATTTAAAGTTATTTTTGGTTTAATAGAGATGGACACTACCACAAAATTTTGATGTAATCAAGAGACCACATTATCTCCATTTAAGTCCATGGAGGACGATCCTAAGGGTGCATTTTCACAAACACCTGATGGTGTGCTCCACATGAAAGATATAAGGGCATTCATCAAGTGTAAGTATGCAACTAGAGGAAATGTAGCTATTTGGAACTATTTGGTGGATATTTATAATGAGAACAAAACCTTTAAGGATGAATTAAAACATTTAGAAACCCTAAATGTCGTGCATGTCATGAATTTTGAAGAATTTGATTAGCTAGAGTGGATAAAGATTGTGTTCAGTAGAGTCCATGATCATTTCTTTTGGCTAGGAGACATACCTATCAAGATAACTAAGGAACTTATTCATTTGTTCACTAGACTTGATAATGCTAGAATTATTCCCACAACGGCCAAGTTAGTAAAGCAAGAAGTGGAAAATAACATTGGATCTAAATGGGATAAGTGAGAAATGACCCTCGCTAACATTAGACAATAAGATGTAAGGTTGATTTCCAAAATTTTGGGCTACAAAATGCACTATACTAGTAGACACAACCCTGTATCAACAGGTGTTATCCATACAGCTTACAAAATAGTTATTGAGCATGAGCACTTTGACATTTATGAGATCCTAAGATTGCAATTGTTAGAAAACATAAGGAGGATAAAAACATGACAAGTTGCAAGTTTTCATATTTGGTTCTTTGATACTTCATTTGTTTTCCCATGTCATTCACACATTTTGTAGCATGCATCCTGATGCTTGGAAATACGATGTACCTATAGCCATCCAAATAATAGAGTATTACAGAATGCAAGATAAGAAGCAAATAGATAGTGATCTATTTGGGTTATTCAAAGGATTTTAGAGAGAGATGAAGTAGAGAGTGAGGATACCTAAAGACATTATTGTGAAATATGTAGATAATGTGTGCTTCATGGTTGACATAAATACTACTTGTATGGAAGTAGTTGAACCAATGGTTCAATGGATCCCACCATGGGATATGAGGTAGATTCTTCTTTGGTTGTGCAACATGTTGATGTTATTCTTCCATCAAACAAAGACCCTAATGTAGAGAGATGGGGCACCTATGAAAAAAATTATAGTAAAGTTAGAGAAGAGCTTACCAAAGGTTCTAGAAAGAGAAAGATAGAAAAAGTTAGTGGAAAAAATTGCAGAAAAGGAAGGCATTGCTAAAAAATAGATGGACACTCTTAGAAAGAAGAGCGAGGAAACTAACCTGGTTGAGATTAGTGCATGTACTATAGCAGAACATGTTGAAGATATTACTGATGATGTGCAACCACTGGAGGTATCTAATTTACCATTGGAAGTGGTCGCCAAGACTGAGGTCACACCTATTCCTTTGATAACAATAAGGAATTCAACTAGGATTACTCCACCTACTAAGGTTGAGATATTTTTTACATAACCTGTAACTAAGACTTAAAGACCCAAGGCTATGGCTAAGGGTCTAGGACCTAAGAAGAACAAGAAGATAGAGTCTCATGTTGAAGTAGTTGAGCCAAAGGTGAAGAAGACAAGGATAGGAGAAAAACAAGATGAGAAGAACAAATGAAAGCCTGACATGAAGAAGATTATGGATAGGATAGAGTAACAAGGTATGATAAATCAATTTAACAAGTATTATGATAGATATAGCATTGAAGATCCAAAGCTTTTAGAAGATTTTGTCGTAAAATATTTACTGAACTTCAAGAAGATTCTCATAGAAATTGGTGGTAGAATTCTGCAAGATTTATTTGGTAAGTTGGATGTTTTAAGGTAGAGAGAAGTAGAAGAAGATAAAAGGATTAGAGTTAAAACTTTGTAAGACATATGTACTTTAATTGATTACAAAGAAATTGATAGAATTCTGAAAAAGGCTAGTCGTCTTATGAGATCTAATATTAGAATAATAAATTTAATGGCTGGTATGTATGAGGAGATTGGTGAAGATATAGAGAAAGTTATCTCAAAGGTTCTTATGGATGAGAACTATAAATGGAAACCTATGCCAACTTTAAAGGGGATTTCAATAAAAGAACCATCAGAGAAACCACGCAAAGAAGAAGAGCTACCTAAGGAAGATAATGATACTAATCAATTTTTTAGCACAATACAACAACCATATTTCTTTGTTGTTGGTGTGCCAATTACCCTTGATGCTTCACAAGATAAGTTAGATCCTTTAAGAGGGAACTTTGTATCCACTAAATTAGTTCAAGAGATTTATTTGGAAGTAGTAGAGTAGATAATGAAATAGAAGGAAAAGGAGAAAGATTTAGATATGATGATTGTTGAAGAAATCAGAGAAATCATTAAGGAAAGGAAAAGGGAAGATGTAAGTGATCCATGCATTGATAAAGGAATAGAGAAGGTGATAGAGAAAAAGGAAAGTGTATAAAAGACTCCTAGTGTGAACATACTTATAGCACCATTGTTGGAAAGTGACTTAGGAAAAGAATTAGTTAGTGAAGGTGACTTAGAAACATATGATGAAGATCAGTTGATGAAACTGTCATTGATGGCCTTTGCCAAGGTGAAAGAAAGATCAAAAAAGAAAAATAGGATTTTGAGAAGGACATTGGATACCTTCAATAAATTTATACCTATTCCCTATGTGTTCCAAGGGGGAGATACAGTTGATAATCTTGGTAAAATTCTTGATAATGTTGATGCTCATTTCAAATCTGTTAAGCTTGCGGTAGAAGTAAAGGCAACAAAAGAGTACAAGATGAAGAGATTTACTAAAGCATACAAGCCTATCACTAAAGATCAAAAGCTACTAGATGGGCACATAAAGAATTCAAAAGACTACATAGAACATGAAATAAGATATATATTTAGTGTGTGAGATCATCCAAGCATGTGGCAGACTTGGAGAAAACAATAAAATAAAGTGAAGAAATATTGGAGAAGCTAGCAAATGACTATGTCTCATCTAGCCAAGCTATATCATATTTGATAAGGAAGTGTCTTGGTTAATGGGGAAGATCACACCAATCTAGACTAAGAAAGGAAGAAGGCGGAAGATATTTACAAAGTTAAGGAGTATCCTTACCCCTAAAATTGAAGTTATGCAGAATAGTCTTGAAATATTGGAGTTGGAAAAGAAATCATATCCAAGTTTTATCATTAATGGAAACATATCTCTCTAGTATGGGCACTAGTTTTGGAGATAAGTTTGGTGATATAGTAAAGTGAAAAATGTAACTCTAGGATGGAATCACCAGGAATAGTCAGACAATTTTGGTTAACGACAATAGAAATGATATCAGATATGGCTACAAGTTTAGAAATATAGAACATATAGTGTATATATTACTCTAGTATGATCGCCTATGCTTATATGATGATTGGTATGTGTTTTGATTGAGTGAAGTGAAACTAGCATAGTGTAACAGTTGTTCAAAATAGTTTTGAGTGGTCGGGAAAATTGTCTTAGCTAATTGAATTGTTTGCACAATTCAATTTCTTGGAAATGTAGGGATGACATCCTAGATGTTGACCCTTGGATAGAATGGTATTATTTTTCTTATTAGAGTTTGACTACATGTTTTATGGAAGGATTTACAAGTCGACTAGAATAAAGAATTATGATGGTATAAAGGAAAGTATTTTAGGATGCAAAGTGTGTGTTGGAAATTATGATTATGTTATGATGTGTGAGTATTGATGTTGAATATCAAATTAGAGAATATGTGAGATTTCATTCGAACTAATCAAGCATATTGACACTAAGTATAGTTCACTGATATTTATGTAACATCTTTTATGTATTGGATAGTGAGTCCTTAAATTTGGATTTAACCTTTCTTTATTTGAGCAGTGAGCTCCCTTTTATTCTTACCAACTCCTAACAGGGTTGAAGACCTTTAACTGGGTCAGTCCTTTAACAAGGACTTATGTTGACATAGGGTAGGAGTCAAGAGGGGCCAAATGATGGCACACCCTAATGAACCAAGCCTGCTCAACACATGCGGAAGCAAACAAACACAACAGTGAGAGAGGGAATGTAGAGACTTTCATATATTTACTCTAAATGGATTCATACATGCCGGGCTATAAGGCCTTCCTGGTTAGGGTAAGATATTACAATGAATTCTAGAAGTCCTCAAACATGCGAGGATCTGTCAAAATACTGTCAATCTTCTATCTCCTATCTCCTAACTAAGCTCCCCCTAAACTAAAACCAACAACTACATTTATACAAGAGTCTACCGAACTGAGTCGGCCTTCAGATTCACAATCTATGGAGGTAACAGTCAAATATGGGACCATAGGCCTCGCAAGGATGAATTCTAGCATTAAATCTATGACCCATAATAAATGCACAAGTTGGCCACAAAAAAAGTAAAACTAAACCCATTGGTGAGCAGGGATAACCAAGCAACAAACAAGCAATATCGAGCACCAGTGAAATAACCAACCACCTAGGAAACAACCGACCATGCTCAGTAACCAAAGGAAACTAACCAACACATAACCACACTCGATCAAAGTAGGAACCGAGCAACACAGACAAACTTCAAATTCTATTTGGTGACATAGGATTGCCAAGGACCCGTGACGCTCCTACATCAGACACCTGGAGTTGTTTTGAAATGATTCTTTGAATCATTTGGTAGGTATGATCTGAGCTATATCCAACTCAGACTCTAAAATCCATGAACTGTCTTCCATCGGTCTATTCTTCCACTTTACCAGATATTCCATATACTATTTTCCTCTTGTGCTTTTGCCAACTCTTTGATTCAAGATTTGTTCAATTTCTTCATTCTGCTTCTTAAGATATTCTGTCGGTACTATCATTTCTTCATCAAGCTCATGATACTCATATAAATTAGCAATGTTGAAAATCGGTGATATGTCCATGTCATCAGGTAACTCAATCTCATATGTATTTCCACTGTCAAATTTTCTCAAAATCTTGCAAGGTCCAAACTTCTTCATCTTCAGGTATCCATATGTTCCAATAGGAAACCAGCCTTTCTTCAAATGAACCATCACTTCAGCACCAATCTCAAAAGTCTTATGTCTCCTTAATCTGTCAGCTCTATCTTTGTATTTCTGGTTACTGTCTTCCAGCTTCAGCTTCACATCTTCATGCAATGTCTTCATGTACTCAACAAACTTTACTCCTTCAAAACTTCTTTTACTCCCATCAGTAATGTCTCTCAAATCAGATATACCTCTTGATTGTATGCCATTTACAATCTCAAAAGGTGTCTTGCCAGTACTTCTATTCACTGAATTATTGTATGCAAACTCTTCTTGTGCCAACATAGAATCCCAATTACTCGGTGTGTCTCCAACTAAACATCTCAAAAGATTTCCCAAACTTTTGTTCACAACTTTAGTCTGTCCATCGATTTGTGGGTGAAATGTAAAATTGTATTTCAACTCAGTGCCAAATTTCTTCCAAAGGGTCTTCCAAAAGTATCCAACAAATTTATTATCTCAGTCAGAGATAATACTCCTTGGTAATCCATGCAATTTGATAATTTCCTTAAAGAAAAGCGCTACTACATGTATTACATTTGATGTCTTTCTACAAGGTATAAAATGTGTCATCTTAGAAAATCTATCCACAACAACAAATATAGAATCATTACCTCTTACTGTCTATAGTAAGCCAAGAAAAAAATCCATACTAATGTCAATCTAAGGTTTCTCAGGTACAGCAATCAGTGTATACATTCCAATGTTCTAACTCGCTCCTTTGGCAACTTGACAAACTCCACAACTTTTCACAAATTTTTGAACATCTGTATAGGGTAAAATTTGGATGGGGTCCTAGAATAATGGTTTGCACATAAAAGAGACCCCAAAACCAATATTTTACACTTACATGAAATTATTTTGATATGGAAAGTAAATGTAGATGACTAATATTGAAATTAAGAAATAAAGGTACCTACCTCTGAAAAAGAATCGGCTGAAAACCCTATCAAACAATCTCAAAAACTATTGACTCCTATCATGTTAAACCGAAACTGCGAGATCTACAAAACCCAAAAATCTTTTTCTAAGATGAGATCAGGTCAACTTTGACCCTCATAAAAGGTCAAAGGCTACATTTTTATTCTGAAGGTCGATTTTGACTTTGTTCACAGATCTCGGAAGCTCGTCGAAAAGGGTATCCAAATCTGATCTTAGATCTGAAATTTCACACCTGTACCTACAAGAAAATGGTTTTGTTTGTTGGGGGGAAGGGGTTTGCCTCAGTCAAACCCCAATTTAAGAATTAACCTTGAAATTGAATTGAAATTACTGGAATAAACAAAGTAAATGGAACAATTCACCTTGCTTGAGTTGAAATCCTTGTGAAGGATTCGAATCCTTGAATCCACAAGAATGGATGAATGTAGAATCAAATGTAGGATGCATCCAATCAATTGTCTTTAGATCTTTAACACCAATCTTGAATGGATCTTGGAATAAGAAGAGGCCTGAATGGATGGATCTTCAACAAGAGGGCTCCATAGAGCTTGAATCCTTCAATGGTTTCTAATGGATCTCCTTGATGAATTGAAAGCTTAAATGCTTGAAGGCTTGAATGCTTGAATGCTTGAATGCTTGATCTTCTTGCTTGAGAGCTTGAGAGATTGTGAGATGAGATGGAAACTTGATGGAGAAAATGAGAGAGGAAGGCTCCCTTTTATAGTGATCTAGGGCACAAGAGGGGCCTCATAGAAAACAATAATTAAGGGCCCATGGCACAAAACTCTAGAGAGGTGCCCATCGAGAGGAAATTAAATTAAAGACTTGACACAAAACTCTAGGAGGGGACCACCCTTAATATAGAAATAAAATAATTATTTAAGAGCCTTGTCACAAAATTCAAGGTAAGGCCAACCCCAAAGTTAATTTGAGTATTAGGCACAAAACTCAAGAAAGGCTAATCTCCAATAATAAATTAGGAATCTTATACAAATATTGAGAAAGGTCCACCTCAAATATTAATTTGATAATTCAACACTTAATCTGAGAAATAATGGCCCCGAAGAGGGAAAAGACAAGATTTTGATGAAATCCCAAAACTGGAAGCTAACCCCAAGGATCCTGGACCCTAGGGTCAAGGATGAGGTCGACCTTGACCTAGGTCAAGGTAAAGGTCATCCCTGACCTAGGTCAGGGTCGAGGTCGACCTTGACCTAAAAGGTTGACCTTGACCCTGAGGTCAACAATCTCAGGTTCATAGTCCAAAATGCCAGGAAAATGCTAGGAAGAAGTGGAAAATGGAGCAGAATAGGGGAAAAAGCCAGATCCAAGTTGAATACCCATTCAAGGTGTTCAACATGACCCCAAACCACTTACTCAGAGGGCTAAACAGTCTTATCATGGAAGTGTTTCCATTTTAGGATGATACAAAATCTTTATACAACTGCGGCCAATAGTACTTCTCCTTAAGCAAATTCAATGTTTTATCAATGCCAAAATATCCAGCCAAACCACTACTATGTTTCTCTTTTATCAAATTAGTTCTCATTACTCCTCTCAATATACACAACTAAATACCTTTGAACAACATACCTTCCTGAATAAAAATTCATCCCACTTAGTATCTTATTGATCTTGAACAGGTGCTCTGCACTTTCTCCATGGCTCAGAAAAATCAGGGTCATTTTCATACAAACCTTTCATCTCATCAAAACCAAGAACTTCAATTTTCATATTGGTCATCAAAGATCTCCTTCTACTCAATGCATCAGCAACTCGGTTAGTGACTCCACTCTTATGCTTTATCACAAATGTGTAACTCTTCAAATACTCGACCCATTTCATGTCTCTGATTCAACTTATTCTGACTATCCAAATACTGTAAAGGCTTATGATCGGTATACAACACAAATTCACTCAGTATTAAATAATGTCTCCATTTTTTTAGTTCGTGAACAATAGCATAGAATTCTTGATCATACACAGAATATTTCCTTCTAGCATCATTCAACTTTTCACTAAAGAAAGCAACAAGTTTACCTTCTTGACTCAACACAACTCCAATTGCACTTCCACTTGCATCACATTCCACTTGAAATACCTTATTGAAATCAGGTAATGCCAAAATAGGTAATTCAGCAACCTTATGCTTCAGAGTCTCAAAACTTTTATCAGCTCCATGTGTCCACTTGAATTCTCTCTTGTCTCCTCTCATAGTCTCAGTTATAACATTACAAATTGAACAAAAATTCTTTATGAACTTTCGGTAAAAACTTGCCAAACCATGAAATGATCTTACCTCACTAGCATTCACAAGTGTAGGCCAATTCAAAATAGCTTCAACCTTTTCAGGATCCATCTTTAGACCATCAGCTGAAATCACAAATCCCAAATACACAATCTCCTCTTTCATGAATGAACACTTTTTCAGGTTTATCAATAATTTTTCCTCTTTTAATCTCTGCAAAACTTGTCTAACATGCAACAAATGTTCTTCTCTAGTCTTACTAAATATCAGAATATCATCAAGATATACAATCACAAATTTACCCAAAAATTTCTTCAAAACTTCATTCATCAGCCTCATAAAAGTACTCGATGCATTAGTTAAACCAAAAGGCATAACCAACCACTCATACAAACCTTCTTTTGTCTTGAAAGCAATCTTCCATTCATCACCTTCTCTAATTCTGATCTGATGATATCCACTTTTCAAATTAATCTTTGTGAAATATTTTGCTCAAGTCAAACTGTCCATTATGTCATCCATTCTCGGTATAGGAAACCTATACTTCACTGTTATTTTATTAATTTCTCTGGAATCAGTACACATTTTCCATTCTCTATTCTTCTTTGATGCCAATATAGCAGGTACTACACAAGGACTCAAACTTTCTCTGATCAAACCTTTCTCCAGTAATTCTTGAATCTGTCGGTTCAATTCCTGATTCTTGGTAGGTGTTAGCCGATGAGGTGCCTTATTCAGTAAACTAGCTCTAGGGATTAGATCCATACAATGATCAATGCTTCTTTTCGATGGAAAACCATCAGGTACATTATCGTAAATAATTTTAATATACTCGGTGAGTACCTTATCAATATCCTCAGGAACATTATCTTCTATTTTCTTACTCGGTTTGTTAGGAATTACAACAAAACATACATCATTCCTTTTCAAATCTTTGACAAACTTTCTTCATTCCATCAGGCAAACTTTCATAGATGTGCAAACATTACTAATAGGTTCTTCCATCAATGGTAACAAGATTTGTTTCTTTCCATCAGCCACAATAGTATGCTTATGTAATCTCCCATCATATATAGCATGTCTATCATATTGTCAAGGTCTACACAACAAAATATGACAACAATCCATAGGCATGATATCACACAACACTTTATCATAATATTTTCCAATTTTCAAATTCACATAACATTGTTCAGTTACCAAGAGTGTATGTTCATCTTTGATCCATGAAATCTGATAGGGCTTCAGATGTTCCAGCCTTCTCAACTGCAATTTCATGACCATCTCCTCATATGCTAGGTTATCTAAGCTACCACTGTCAATGATTACCTTCCAAACTTTATTAGAAACTCTACATCTAGTCTTGAATAGACTTTTCCTTACCGGATCTTCCTTTTTACTCTCATTCCATAGTGCTCTCCTTACCATCAAGTTACTTTCCTTCTCAGGTTCATTCAGTGGCTCTTCTTGCACCAAAGCATTCCTACTACTACCAGCCTTCGTACTTACTTGTGTACATTCAAATGACCTATGTCCTTCTTCTCCACAATTGTAGCAAGTTCCTTGAAAACTTCCTCTGTTATAACCACCTCGGTAGTTATTGCCTCTACCTCTAGATGAACTTTCACCTTTCCACTCGGTGTTGCCTTTGTCTAGATTTGTCTTTTCAGGTTCATATCTACCATTTTCACCATTATATCTACCTCTTCCTCTAGGGAATCTACCACCTCTTCCTCTTTGTCTCTGTTCATGTCTTTTGTTCAATTTCTCCTTGACTTTCAAAGTAAACTGATAAGCCTCTTCAATGTTCTCCAACTTAACCATACTGATCTCCTCTTGGATAGAAACTCTCAAACCATTCAGGTATCTACTAATCCTTTCCACATCATCTTCATCATGTCCAGATCTGATATCCAATCTATAGAATTCCTCAGTATATTCCTTTACCAAGCTATCTTTCTGCCTTAGACTTTGCATTCGCCGAACTAGGTTAATCTGATAATCACAGGGTAAGAACTTTCCTTTCAATTTATTGACCATCTTACTCCATACCTTGATTTTTTCTTTTCCTTTTCTTTTCCTATCCAATTGTAGATGTTCCCACCATAAGGATGCATGAATTTTCAATTTTGTGCTTGCAATTTTCACTTTCTTATCTTCATAAATGTTTTCATACTCAAAATACTTTTCCATCTCAATGATCCAGTCCACCAATTCATCAGAATCCAATTTTCCACTATATTCAGGAGGGTTGAAATGTGGTGTTGACTTTAAACTTGTTAAAGCCTTCAAAAATATTTCCTCACCCTGATCCATCACAAGTGCAGGTTCCACATTCACCTTTTATTCTTCAATTTCATCATCACTAACATCTTCAAGATGTCTACCTCTCCTTTGTGTTGTCTCAACGACTTCTAATCTAGCAGCAAGTTGTCTCCACATGTCTGTCAATCCTAGATCTGCATCTCACCTCCCACAAACCATCTTGACTACCCTCTACAATTGTAGGTCATATCGCAATCTGCTACCCCACAACAATCAACTAGGGTTTCACAAGAAGGAACCTACAAATGTAGATCCACGGACCTAGATCAAGATCTCACCTTGATCTAATACCACCTAACGCAGGGTAGGAGTCAAGAGGGGCCAAATGATGGCACACCTTGATGAACCAAGCCTGCTCAACACATACGAAAGCAAACAAACACAACAATGAGAGAGAGAATGCAAAGATTTTCATATATTTACTCTAAATGGATTCATACATGTCGGGCTGTAAGGCCTTCTCGATTAGGGCCAGATATTACAATGAATTCCAAAAGTCCTCCAACATGCGAGGATCTATCATAATACTGTCAATCTTCTATCTCCTATCTCCTAACTGAGCTCCCCCTAAACTACAACCAACAACTACATTTATACAAGAGTCTACCGAACTGAGTTGGCCTTCAGATCTGCAATCTATGGAGGTAACGGTCAGATCTGGGACCACACGCCTCCTAAGGATGAATTCCAGCATTAAATCCATGACCCATAATAAATGCACAAGTCAGCCACACAAGAAACTAAAACTAAACCCATCAGTGAGCAAGGATAACTGAGCCAGCAGACAAGCAACGCCGAGTTCCAGTGAAATAACTGACCACATAGGAAACAACCGACCATGCTCGGTAACCAAAGGAAATCGACCAACACAGAACCACACTCGGTTAAAGCAAGAACTGAGCAACACAGACAAACTTCAAATTCTTTTTGGTGACACAGGATTGCCAAGGACCCGAGACACTCCTACATCATATGTACTAGATGTATTGTATTGACTCCTAACAAGGTCAGGTCTCCTAACAGGGACACTTTTATACTAATGCATTATTATGTGGGTACCATCCCCGCTAATGTTTTCCCTTGGCCAAGGTTTCCTCAAGAACAAAATATTATGTTATGATTTCTCTTATGGTGTATGGTTTATTATACTTTATCACTTTTCTTATTGCACGGTATTTTTGTAAAAAAATTAATTTATTTAAAAGTGGTGCAACATTGATTCACCCCCTCTCAATATTGCTTGATCCTAACAGAATCAAAACAATATTTAATAGGAACCAACTTGTAGATTCAACTGAAAAAGATGAATCAGTAAAGCACATTGGTCAGTCACAAATCTTAGCCACACCCAACTATAGAAGGACCCCATCCAAGGGAGTGTCAAGACCCACTACCACCAATTCACCCACCAAAAGGGAACCAATAAGAAAAAAGAGGGAATCTAGACAAGCCCACTAAAGAAACATCGACCATAACATAGACCGTAACATAAGGAACAAGACAATCAAGGGGTTCACCAAAAGACCCACTAAACTACATCACATCCATGTCAGAAAAGACCCAAGTCTAAGAGAAGTAAAATTCAGCACAAAAAGGCCAACATGGCACCAAAATGCAACTATCCAAACTATGAAGTTTGGAAGGATAAGCACTGAATCAATCTCCCAAAACCATTACTAGAAAAAGTTCCCACAAAGGACTCTAAGAAAATACAAGGGGTAAAATCCAAAAAATGCAAACCATAGTCCAATGCTTCCATAACATACTCGTCCACCATAGCTAGAGAAGCCACATCTTCCAACCATCACCACCACCTAACAAAGCCTCCAAACACCCACATAGCTTCATTTGCATACATAACAATTCCATTTGCATCATCCTACAATTCCTCAACTTTTGAACCTACTACAGAGGGGCCCTTGTGACCTGTTAAAACCCTAGGTTTCGAAACTCCACCTCTCTCGGCTCTCTTGCTCATCATCCTCATTTAAAGATCGTGAACCTAACATTATGTTATCATCTTTCTTAATGCAATTTATAATATATTAAACATATTTTTTAAGTATATACTTCTTTAATATTTTAAATTTAATTAATTAGAAAATTACTTTTTTGATCAATAATAAAGTCTGAATTTTATTGAGAGTAGATCAGGTTTAAGCCTAGAAAAAACTAATAAGGTTAGAGAAATATTAATAAGAAAATTATTGCTCTACAGCTATATGCGAAAACATGTGAAGTTTTGATTTTGTATACTACAGGGGTAGGGTTTTTCCCCTATTACTCCAAGAGAAAATGATTAGCAAACTATTAGGGGTTTAAAGACAAGAAGGACTATGAATGGCCTGGCTAGGGAAGATATGAATGATTCCAGACAGAATGGAAACTAAGGCATTGTTAATCAAATGTGGGTTGTCCCCATTACATCCAAAACCCCAAAATTTTCAACTAGTGCTAATTGAATAAAAATTGGAAGGATGGAAATTTCATTCCGTTCCCTAAGACCAGGGCATCTTCAATCTGGCTTTTTGACTCCTCCATGTATCTATGTTTCTAATAGATTTTGACTGCTTCAAGAGATCGCCCATCTTTCTTGACATAGGGAAAGCTCAATCCTTGTAATTAATATATGGGGGAAGTCTTCTTCTAAGAATAACATAACTATTCTTATGAGCCATGGTATACCAAGGTATGAATTAAATTCCAATATGCTCATAAGCACCAAGAATGATAGTAAAAATGGATTGGAAAACCTCTACCGTAGATTTTGCAAAATAGGTTAAAAACTGAAAACCCTCAACCTACAGATCAAAAAAAGGATTATATTGTGATAGATATCAAAAGAATCTATATTGAGGGAATGGAGGAACATTGTAGAAAATATGCCTTTTCACAAAATGGTGTGAATTCAGGCAGTCAATAGAAAGCATTGCAAATTGGTGGAATTGGGCATATAAGGATCATATAAGTATATCTATCCTTCTAGATAACTTTTTGTTTACTGACTGTAAAAAGGTATCCCTTAAATATGAATATTTGCATGCAAATCATGTATTTTACAAAGGTTATAATTTCAAATTCATGGATTGGAAACCCGATTTTAACCCCAAACAATATAAACCTTAGACCGTATCAAAATGGATTAGATTATTCAATTTACTTGTAGAAATAATTCATATTCATATACTCATGAGAATAGGTGATCTAATGGGAGGCTTTGTTGGGTTGCAGGAAAATTTATTGTTTTCCTCCGATGTCAAAATCTTAGTTGACTTAGATCCTAACTCAAAACAACTAGATCCATTTGAACTAATCACTAAAAATGAAACATATTTTATTAAACCTGTGCTTTGTCTTGGTCCTATTCATGGTAACGTTGTCTCAAAAATGATCAACCTGCCTCATCAAAAGGGTAGGCCTATAACTACACAAAATCCTAAATAGGTTGAAGGGATTAATATTCTTTTTAATGAGGATATTGGAGGATTTATCATTGAAGATCAGACTGTGAACTCAAACTATAATCCTCAACCAAGATCTCATGAAGAATAGAAGGAAGAATTAATCAATAATGAAAAATTCCTAGATGAGTTGATGACAGAGGAAATTTCTTTCCATGAAGTGGCCAAAAGTGAAATGGAGATAAATAATAAGGCATTAAAAGAAATACTATCCAATGAGGAGGCATTGGAATTGAAGGAAAATCTTGAAAGTTTAGAGGAAGGAGAGATTAGAGAGGAAAGGGAGGAATTCCCCCTATCCTCCAAGTCACAATCCATTTATGAGATGGTGGGAATCTTATCACCTAAGGTAGGGGAGCATGAACTAATGATAGTGACTAGGAAGAGTATGGATGCAGAAGGAAAAAATGTGAACTTCATAAATTTTGATGATAGAGAGATGGAAGAAAATGCCACTTTTTTTGGCCTAGATGAGGAAGAGCCTCGCTTGGCAAAAAAAATGCAATTCTAGAGAAATTGGGATTGGCTCTTTGATGCCCTAATAAAGCAAGTCCAGATTGTGGTAAAAGTCTTAAAAAGAGAGGTAGGAAGTCTATCTCTGAATTAATTAATAAGGTTGGGGCAGTTGAAATTGAAGTTAAGATAACCTAACTTTTTAGGCAGGGAAGGGGAAGAACCTTCCCACGGAGAAATGAAGGTCATCACTTCGAATGTTAGGGGCATAAATGCCTCTAACAAAAAGCTCTTGTTAAAGCATTATTTAAATACTTTTCGAATAGAAATAGTAATGCTACAAGAGACTAAAAATTAAACAATGAAGAAGGAATAAACCTTAGTAAGAGATTAGGTGTTTGGAAATCCATAACATGTTTTTTGAATGTGTGTATTGTAGTCATATGGGGTCCTAAGAAAGTATCATATGAAAACGTAATCAATAATAAAAACTAGAAAGGTGGCTAGGTGAGAAATGTTAGCAATAATCTATGCTACTTTCTTATTAGTGTTTATGGACCAACTCCTACCCTAAGAAAGAAAGAGGTCTAGATGTAAACTAGCTCATATCTAAATCTTAACTTGAATGTATATTACATAATAGGGGGAGACTTTAATGTAGTTTTGAATGACCATGAGAAAAGAGGGGGCTCTTCCACTGAATTACAGGCCCAAAAATATTTCAAAGATTGGGTTCATAATACCAATTTAATGGAAATTGTAACCAATAATGGTTGTTATACATGGAATAATCATATAGATGGTTTTATTAATATAGCAGAGAAGCAAGATAGATTTTTTTAAAAAAGTTAATTTAGGAACATTTAAAAGTAATCTAAGAGCCTCAATATTATCTAATGGGGGGTTTGATCACTTCCTAGTTGTTTTGGAGGTTGAGGAAGAAATAAAACCAAAAAGGTGTCCCTTTATATTTGAAAGAATGTGGCTAAAAGATCTATGATTCTTAGACTTAGTGGAAACTTGGTGAAAGGAAGAGAAGATTGAAGGTTCTAAAATGTATTGTTTTAATACAAAACTAAAGAGGGTCAAACAAAGAATCCTACAATGGAATCAAGATCATTTCAAAAAAAAATTAAAGAAAAAGAAGGTATAGAAGAGGAGATAAATGTATTAAATTGAGAAGTAATTAGAGTATGTATGGATCAGATTAAATATCTCAAGGAGAAAGAGTTGTTAAGAAAGTATGAAGAATTACTTATGAAAGAGGAGATTTATTGGAAGTAGAAGTCCAAAGAATTATGGTTGGTTGAAGGAGACAGGAATACAAAATTCTTCCACAATAGTACTAAATATAGAAGAACTATCGATAAAATAGCTAGCATCAAAGGATTTGATGGTGTGGTGTTTGAGGATCCTCAAATAATTTCCTCAAAAATAGTAGATTATTTTGAAAAACTTCTTAATGACTTTTAAGGTTTGGATTCACTATCTCAAAAATAATTAACAAGTATTCTGGAAATTATAAAAGATAAACAAAATAAGATTTTCAATAACAAAATCAAACTTGCAGAATTTGAGACAACATTAAACCAACTACAGCTAAGCAAAGCCCCTAACCCAAATTGTTGTCTGCTTGTTTCTTCAAAAACTGTTGGCACTTTATTGGCCCAGAAATGACAATTGCATTAGAAAGTATGAGAAACTCAAGAAAAATCTTGAATGAAACCAATGACATCTTCATTACAATGATACCCAAGAAAGAGAAAGAAGAAATTCCAAAGGACTATAGACCACATCTCATTA
Source organism: Chamaecyparis obtusa (assembly GCA_027943335.1). NCBI lineage: Eukaryota > Viridiplantae > Streptophyta > Pinopsida > Cupressales > Cupressaceae > Chamaecyparis > Chamaecyparis obtusa. The sequence continues at coordinate 10,602 of BSBK01010199.1, read as the reverse complement.
TGTAACACAATATATAAAGTTTTAACTAAAATAATAGCTAATAGGATTAAACTACTATTACCTCTAATTATATCTAAAGAAAAAACTAGGTTTGTTCTTCGAAGATCATTTTTTTATGGTGTCATAATCATTCGGGAAGCTATCCATTCCATTCAAAATAATTTGGAACCTAGCATGTTGATGAAACTAAAAATCAAGAAGGCTTGTGACAAGGTTAATTGGAGATTCTTATGCAAATGTCTAGAAGCATTTAGTTTCTCAAAGCAATGGATAAATTTGATATACAGTTGCATTTCTGATGAAGGGTGCTCCCCTTAATACCACAAACACATAACAGACATAGAGAAACAACAACAATAATATGCAAGAACAGAAAATTGGCTTCTTATTATCTCCACAAATGTGGAATTACAAATTTTCAGAATTACAACATGCAAAGCCACATGGGCATTCCCTTACAATATTCTGTAGGACAAAGCCTCGAACTATTACCCAGATCTACTACCCAGAACTATTCTGAACTGCCTAAGACAATAATACAGCCTTCCTTATATAGGCAATTTTCCACCGCCTGGGAAGGTTCCAGAAATTTAGCCCATAGGGCCGACCAAACTTAGAATTATTTTATTTTTCAATTTATTACATCAAAGTCAGCTCAAAATAAACTTTGAAACCCGAACAGAAATTTTGAAGAAAAATCATTTTCTGCCATTTCAGGTGACCCAACTTCCGAAGACCATAAGTCATCACCAGTTGACCCGATTGACTATTGTAACCCCATTTCGGAAAGGGCGCGAGGAGCTCTACAACGCCTGAGTTAAGCAAGCTTCATTCAGCCCAAAATTCGACCTCATCCGGGGCCTCTAAAGCCTTCAAAACTGAGTTCAAAGTTTCTGCACCCTGTTTCCAAAACTGAAAATTTTCAATACCTTCAAAACCAGACTTGATCTAGCCATGAAACTTTACTGGCAGGCTGATATGACAGAGATGAACCTCCACATGTGAAATCGGAACATTCCGAGATCGTATGACCAACTTACTAAAAATAGAAAGTTTCTAGAAATAGCAGCTCTGCACAAGATAGCCCTTATTGAAAAGCAAAAACAAATATTTTTGGGTGATGCAAGATTGCTCTTACACCCAGGATGCTCCTGCATCAGACACCCAGGGCAATTTGAGAAGTGACCCTGTCACGACTCAGGTGTGCAGAGGAAAACCAAGACGGTTAACCTCCACCCTTGTTAGCCATGATGAATCTTCAATAGGTCATCCTTTCCACTTGACCAGGTATTCTTCATATGTCCTGTTCCTTGTGCTTCTGCCAACACGACTGTCCAGTATATCTTCGATCTCCTTAGTGTCTGAACTAGTTGCTGGAATACTCCACTGTGCTGCTGTGATCTCATCTTCAACACCTCCTTCATGATACTCTGTCAAATCTGAAATGTTAAACACTGGTGAAATATTTAGCTCAGTAGGCAATTCTACCTCATATGCGTTTCCTGAATCATGTTTCCTGTCTAGAGTAACAGGTTCTTTACAAGCTTTCCAAGCTTCACCAAAATCAGGATCCTCTGGATACAAATTCTTGAGTTCCTTGAACCCAACCACTTCAATCTGCATTTCTGTCAGCAATAGTTGCCTTCTGCTAAGAGCATCTGCAACCCTATTAGACTTTCCACTCCTGTGTTTCAAAACAAATGTATAACTCTGCAAAAACTCAACCCATTTCAAATGCCTCTGATTCAACTTTCCTTGACTATTCAAATATTGCAAAGCTTGATGATCAGTATACAAAACAAACTCCTTAGGAAGCAGATAATGTCTCCACTTCTTTAATGCCTGAACTATAGCATAAAATTCTTGATCATAAACAAAATATTTCCTCTTGGCATCATTTAACTTCTCGCTGAAATAAGCAACAGGTTTACCTTCTTGGCTCATAACAGCTCCTATTGCAGTACCACTAGCATCACAATCTACTTGAAACACCTTATTAAAATCTGGAAGTGCTAAAATAGGTTGTTCTGTAACTTTTGGTTTCAACAATTGAAAACTCTTTTTTGCCCCATTAGTCCACTTAAACTCTTTTCTATCCCCTCTCATTGTTTCAGTCAAGGGTCCACAAATACTGCTAAAATTTCTGATAAACTTTCTGTAAAAGCTAGCTAGACCATGAAAAGATCTTACCTCAGTAGCACTCCTTGGAGTAGGCCATTCAAGCATAGCCTGTACCTTCTCTGGGTCCATTTTTAGACCTTCTGCTGAAACTACAAATCCCAAATACACTAACTCTTTCTTCACAAAACTGCACTTCTTCAAATTAATCAACAATTTCTCTTCCCTCAACTTCTCAAACACCATATGAATATGCATCATATGTTCCTCCAATGTCTTGCTAAAAATCAAAATATCATCTAGGTAAACAATGACAAACTTACCCAGAAATTCTTTCAGAACCTCGTTCATGAGCCGCATGAAAGCGCTCGGTGCATTGGTTAGCCCAAAAGGCATGACTAACCACTCATACAGTCCTTCCTTTGTCTTGAAGGCAGTCTTCCATTCATCTCCTTCTCTGATCCGAATCTGATGATATCCACTTTTCAGATCTATCTTTGAGAAATACACAGCTCCACTCAAACAGTCCATAATATCATCCATTCGTGGCAATGGAAACCTGTACTTGATTGTGATCTTGTTTATTGCCCTAGAATATGTACACATCCTCCATTCTCCATTCTTCTTTGGTGCTAATACTGCTGGTACAGCACAGGGACTCAGACTCTCACGGATCAATCATTTCTGTAACAGTTCATGTACTTGTCTGTTCAACTCCTCACTTTCTGCAGGTGTCATTCTGTGTGCTGCCTTATTTGGCAAACTCGCTCCTGGGATCAAGTCCATCTGATGACTGATCTTCCTGACTGGTGGTAATCCATCAGGCACGTTATCGGATACAATATCCTGAAACTCATTCAACAAATTTGCAACTTCTACAGGAACATCTTCTACTTCCTCTTTACCAACTTTTGGAATTAAAGCAAAACATACATGCTCATGCCTCATACCATCTAGGAAATTTCTTCCATCAACAAAAGTTATCCTTGCATTACCACATACCTTTTCTTCAGTCTCCTTCAATGGTTTTAGCTTATGTCGCACTCCATCCTTTGTCAGGGAATAGGTATTCGCATGACCATCATGTACAGCACATCTGTCAAACTGCCATGGTCTACCCAACAACATATGACATGCATCCATAGATATGACATCACACAGTACCTCATCTTGGTATCCACCAATCTTAAACTTCACCAGGCATTGTTCATTGACCATGACCTTGTGGTCATCCTGTACCCAGGCAATCCGATATGGATGTGGGTGTTTCTGTCTCTTGAGCTTCAACTTTGTCACCATCTCTTCTGACACCAAATTGTCAGTGCTTCCACTATCGATGATCACATCACAACATTTACCTTCACACTTGCACCTGGTGCGAAACAAGCTCCTCCTTTGCGCAGGTTCATTCTCACCACTCAACAGGACTCTTCTGTTAATCAGCGTTTCTCCTCTTTCAGCATCTTCAGAATTTGATGATCTGGCATCTTCATCTACATGTGCAACTCTGGCCTGGCCTTCATTTCTCCTGTCTATTCTGCCTTGGCGTTGAGGACATTCAAATTCCCTATGACCTTCTTCTCCACAGTGAAAACATGTTCCACGGAAGCCACCTCTTCCAGATCCTTGTCCTCTTCCCCTTCCTCTTTGATCTCTATTATTCTGATCCTGGAAGCGATTGGAATTATTTCCTCTCCGATTCTGACTGCTACTGGCCTCATCCTTCTTTTTCGGATCTTCATTTCGGCCACCATATGACCACCCACCAGATCGTCCACCGCGACCTCTTCCGTTTTGTCTGCTCTCAAACTTCTTGTTCAACTTTTCCTCTACTTTTAGGGCAAACTGGTATGCCTCTTCAATACTGTTCATTCGAACCAGATTCAGCTCCTCCTGAATGCTTGGCCTTAACCCATTAAGGTATCGGGCAACTTTCTCCTTATCAGCTTCTGCATGGCCTGTTTTGATGAGAAGTCGATAGAACTCCTCTGTATACTCCTGAATAGATCTTCCTGCTTGCTTCAAACTCTGCATTTTCTTCGGTAGGTCAAGCTCATAATCAACAGGAATGAACTGTCACTTCAATTTATCCACCATCCGATCCCATCTCGTGATTTTCTCCTTTCCCCTTCTATTTCGCTCCAACTGAATCTCTTGCCACCATATCTTCGCATGACCTTTCAGTCTGGCCTTCGCAAATTTGACCCTATCAGGATCCTCAACATCTTCATACTCAAAATATTCTTCACACTCATTGATCCAGTCGATCAATTCCTCTGGGTTAAGATTTCCAGAAAATGTAGGAACCTCAATCTTAGGTCTTTTCCCAATCTTGGAAATCGCCCGAAAAAGTCTTTCTTCCTCCTGGTTCACAATTTCAACTTCTCCTTCTTGATATTCTTCTTCAGCTTCATCCTCGCTTTCATCTCCGACATTAAGATTCATTCCTCTGCGAATCTCTTCTTGCAATGCTCGCACTTGTCTCTGCAGCTCTCTAACCTCAGGTGTTACAACACCAACTCTTCCGCCACGTTCCCTTCGTGGAGGCATTTTCGCGATGCGCGCTGAAACCCTAGCCACGGTCCTGGTGCAAACTGCCTCACAGTCGGCGATCTGTTTACACACTCAAGAACTCCTGCTCTGATACCACTTGATGAAGGGTGCTCCCCTTAATACCACAAACACATAACAGACATAGAGAAACAACAACAATAATATGCAAGAACAGAAAATTGGCTTCTTATTATCTCCACAAATGTGGAATTACAAATTTTCAGAATTACAACATGCAAAGCCACATGGGCATTCCCTTACAATATTATGTAGGACAAAGCCTCGAACTATTACCCAGATCTACTACCCAGAACTATTCTGAACTGCCTAAGACAATAATACAGCCTTCCTTATATAGGCAATTTTCCACCGCCTGGGAAGGTTCCAGAAATTTAGCCCATAGGGCCGACCAAACTTAGAATTATTTTATTTTTCAATTTATTACATCAAAGTCGGCTCAAAATAAACTTTGAAACCCGAACAGAAATTTTGAAGAAAAATCATTTTCTGCCATTTCAGGTGACCCAACTTCCGAAGACCATAAGTCATCACCAGTTGACCCGATTGACTATTGTAACCCCATTTCGGAAAGGGCGCGAGGAGCTCTACAACGTTTGAGTTAAGTAAGCTTCATTCAGCCCAAAATTCGACCTCATCCGGGGCCTCTAAAGCCTTCAAAACTGAGTTCAAAGTTTCTGCACCCTGTTTCCAAAACCAAAAATTTTCAATACCTTCAAAACCAGACTTGATCTAGCCATGAAACTTTACTGGCAGGCTGATATGACAGAGATGAACCTCCACATGTGAAATCGGAACATTCCGAGATCGTATGACCAACTTACTAAAAATAGAAAGTTTCTAGAAATAGCAGCTCTGCACAAGATAGCCCTTATTGAAAAGCAAAAACAAATATTTTTGGGTGATGCAAGATTGCTCTTACACCCAGGATGCTCCTGCATCAATTTCTAGTCCCATATTTTTAGTCTTGATTAATAAGACTCCTGAAGGGTGTTTTAGTTCATCTAGAGGTCTCAGATAGGGGGCCCCATTTCCCCTTATTTATATGTAATTATGGTCGAAGCACTAGGAAGGGCTATTACAAAATCCCATAACCATAACATAATCACTAGGGTTAAGATCATGGAGGGCATGCGTAATATCACCCATCAATAATTTGTTGATGATAACACACTGTGAGGGAAAGGCACTAGAGAGGAAGATAGAAAATACAATGACATCATGAGTAAATACTCAAAAACATCTGGTCAGAAGGTTAATAAAGAAAAATATGAGATTTTCTTTTTCAATATGGATAACAGGGATGAGATTGTAGTCTGTAATATTATGGGATTTAAAAAGGGATCCCTCCCTAGTAAATATATGGAATTCCCTTGGACAAAGGAATTATAAAAAATAAGTTGTGGAAACCACTTGAGAAGAAAATGGATCAGAGAATGTAAAGTTGTAAATGGAATTTTTTTCTCATCTGCTAGTAAGACAACCTTGTTGAAATCAATTTTAGAAGCCTTGCCAATATACCAAATGACATGTTTATCTCTTTCACAAGAGACAAAAAACAATCTAGAGAAGAAAATGCAAAATTTATTTTGGCAAGGTATTACAGATAAGAAAAAATGGCTCTAATTAGTTGGGATAAGCTATATCGACCCAAAGAGGTAGGTGGAATAGGCCTTATAAATATGAAAAAATAAAATAAGTCTCTTAGAGAAAAACTTACATGGAAAATATTTAGAGAATCAAATTGCAAATGGTAAAAGATACTTCAAAATGAATATTTATATAATGACTCCCTAGAAGGCCTTTTTAGGACAACAAACCCCCCAAGGAGCTCTATGATATTATATTTAATCTTAGAATGCAAGGATCTAATCAATGGATATCTTACTAGGAATATTTAGGAAGGGAACAAAGCTCTATTTTGGTCTGACTCATGGGGTGGCTACACTACTATAAGCCATGATCCTAATTTGATAAATATCAGAGAGTATCGTGAGAATCATTGGGGACCCATGGTAAAATATTATATTGGATTCCCAAATATTGAGTCCTTCAGCCTTCTCCTAGAAGGAAATGGAAATCCTTTGAAGATATTTTAGTACCTAGGAATGAGATATCAGAATTACAAAATATATTAGCAGCTATGAATACTACTCCAAAACAAGGATTTGATAGACTAATCTAGATGGGTTTTAAGATTAGAGAATATAATGTCAAGGATGGATGTGATACCTTGATTAAGAAAAAAAAAATGGATAAAAATAGAATCATCCACTCATATATGTTGGGACAAACCTTGTCTCCCAAAAGCTAGCATGTTCCTATGGTTTGTCATGCAAGGTAGAATCTTAACTACAGACTAGTTCAAAAAACTTGGAATTAAGGGTCCCTCCAAGTGTGTTCTTTGTGAAGCTAATGAGGAATCCTCATATCATATACTTGTAGATTGTCCTTCTCCCATTCTTGTTGGCAATGACTATGTAAGAAACTAGAATGGTATTTAGCATTATCCAACAACCTAAAGGATATACTTAAAGATGGCCAAATATTTGCCACAATAATCTTTATAGAAGTTTATGGAAGACTTCTCCTTCTATGTTGACTTGGAAAATATGGAAAGAAAGGAATAGATGCATCTTTCTAGGGAAAACCATGGATCAAGTTAGTTTTCTAAATAAGGTGGAAGCATCAATTGTAGAAATTGTGAATAGAAGAATAAGAAATGGAAACTTAAAATAAGCTAAGTTTACTATTTGGGACAACAAAATGAGAAAGAATTGGTTTGGATTAGTCATTCCTCTAGACTTCAATCATAATACAAAGGATAATAATTCAAAAAGAGAGAAATGTCAATGGAAAAAAACTAGAGTATGGATGGTATAAACTTAATTTTAATAGAGATTCTAGGGGTAATATGGGGGTGGATGGTATACGTTGTGTTATTCATAACTAGAATGGGGATATTTGTGCTGAAATTGCTATACCTTTAGGATTGGAAACTAATAGTATGGCATAAATTAGTGCTTTTGGGGAAGGTTTACTTCTATGTCATAAATTATAGCTAAAAAATGTTGCTATTGAAGGTGAATCCCAAATCATAATAAATGCCTTAAGGACTGGTAAGACCCCAAATTGGAAGTTACATTCCAAACTTGGGAGGGTTGTATGATTTCTAAATAATTTTGAAGAGGTTACCATTAGTCATATATACCAAGAAGGTAATAAATTTGCTGATGAACTGGCAAATTTGGGGGCAGATGGTCAACTAATTAAGAATATATGTAGATCTTCAATCTTCAGCAATGCATTAAGGCGGACCTAAGAAATAACTTTCATAGTTGATCTTTGACTTTAGGACCAATAGATCAACTTTACTTTCAAAGATGGATATTTGCGATAATTTTTTATATTGGTTCTCATTGGCTTAGTATTGACCTTTCTATTATATCAGCATTCTACTGAGCCAATGGTCTTTCATTTTGAATTCTCTTTTTTCTTATCTATAGAAAACCTTCTTATTGTTTCCTTATGTTTGTTTATCTTCTTTAAACATCTCACTCTTGCCTTGGTTTTTTCATCTTTCCTTTGGGTCCTTAGCCTTCATTTTCCCTATTTATGTTTGCTTATGGTGGTTTGTTGTTTGTTTCTCCTATTGTCAATATGATGTCAATCTATGATGTTTTTCTTCATTTTTTCCCTTTCCTTTTGTTTGCCTTTATTTCCTTTTCTTCTTATGACGAGTTTTCCTTTTAGCGGATGTTACTTTAATTATTTGATGGTTTTTTTTCATCATTTCTTTTGGTCTTATTTTTATGTGATCCCATTTTGATGATTTAATTTTCTTGACTTTAATCGCTCCTTTATATTCGGTCCCTTTGTATTTTTAGTCACACTTTGATTACCATGGATACTCCAATGAAATTGAGTTGCAACAAGTGGCAGATGGCTCTTACAGGCACGATGACTGAAGAAAGGTTTCAAGGTATAGTGAAACTCTCCCATGATATGGTAATTAGGGTGATTGTGTGTATCTTTGGTGATGATTATGTATTTAATGAGGACCACACTAGGGTAAACTCAAATATATCTTCCATGTTCTTGGTTTTTGTAATATTTTTAAAAAAAGACAGAGATATTGCTAATAAGTTATGCAAAAGCATTTTTATTGGGGATATCTTGTTTGATTTAAATAAAGTCTTGGTGAATATATATGATGATCTTACAATCTTGAAACCAAGGAATTATGGTTGGCTTATCTGGAAAGATAAGTTGGTCCCAACATATCCTATCCTAGACATTGAAGACTGGGATGTGTTTGAATCTAGGAAGCCGATTATCTCTCACAATTTAAACTTCCTCATTTGGCTTTACCACATAAAGAGACCAGACAATATATATTGGTTTAATATGTACTTGGTGAAGGAGGGAATTTCTATGGATGAAGAGTTCATTGATATTCCTAATGCCTATTTTCTGAATAAGGATGAAGATGCAAAGGATTTGAAGGGTGGATCTAGCGCTAGGTCAACAAAAAATAATAAGTGCAGAACAAGTTATTGTGCTAAAAAATCTAATGGGTCTCCTAATACTCCCAATGAAGGGGAGCATCAACATGACAGAAAGGGAAAAAAGATTTAAAAAAAAATAGTTGATTAATGATAGATCTTCTATATATCATATATATGGCCAATTTTGGTAATAGTAAGGCTCGATTTTAGCTTTTTGGACTACTTTCCTATGCTAGGGTATGTTAGGATAACGCACTGATCATTCTCTTTTAATTGTGGTTTATTTTGATACTTGGATAATATACCTGATAAAATTGCACTAGAATGTGCATTTAAAGGACTTATGTAATTTGGAGGAAATATAATGATTATAGTTAATATTTCTTCTTGGCCTATGGTTGTTTTGTCATGAGATTATTTCTAGTTATGAGATATAAGCATGACATATTGTTCTTTAAAAAGCTAGCATATGTGGTTGTTAGTATCCGCCTTGGGGTATATATGATTTATCCATAATTAGCTATGGTATTGTTGATATTTTCTTATTTATATAATTATCTAGTATGTATTTCTCAGTATATTGCTTGATCAATTTTTTTAATTTGTAAAACTGGGGATTTTTTAATTTATTCTAGAATCTCATGAATAGATACCCTGGGGTATATGGCACTAGGGCTTTGGTTGCTATTTTGTTTGATATGGGTCTGTTGTTGGTTGGATATATGTTTTTCCACTATTTTGACTAAGATGTTTGTTTGATAGCCTTTATTTTAATTTGATTAAAGGTTTTGAGAGTCACTGATTTTATGGTGGAGTAGGCATATGTGAAGTGGAATCCTTATTCTTCAGTCATGAAATCATTATCATAAGAAGGAATTGGATAGGCTAGCATAATTATTTTTAGAGGCAAAGCTCATTCTATGAGATGGGTGATGCTATGTATACCTCTTTGCAGTGCTCCCACATTTGTTTACTTATCCAAATTTTAGAACATCACAAGTTGATTACATGAGTCAATATATACATTTGCATTGCATGAGGATAGTAATTTGGATGCATACACATATTGATTGTCACCTGTTAGTTGAGACTTATTTGATTTCTTTGCTATGCTTATATATAGATTGGTAATCTTATTATATCCACACATACACACACATATGTGTGTGTGTGTGAATATACACACACACACACACACACACATATATATATATGTATGTATATATATATATACATATATATACATATAGTACATATATATATATATGTATATATACATATATATATATATCTATCTATATATATATATGTATATATATATATATGTGTGTGTATATATATATGTATATGTATATATATATATAGATATATATATATATATAGATATATATATATATATACATAT